>OY992876.1:389927597-390037597 GCA_963921405.1 Cepaea hortensis
ATAAATGATTAACATGAATTGACCTTCTGTTAATTTGTCAAGTTCAAACCTATCTGTATCAACAACTTCTTTGTACATCATGTTGTCAGAATCTGATGTGATTGTTTATGTGTTTGATTGTTTAAAGATAAATTAACTCATAATGACTTACTGAATGGGGAAATAAAAAGACTCTAGATCTATCAACTGCTCAACATCCATGTTTTCTTCATCTAAATCAGGCTGAGAAAATTCTCCAGACTTTCCTCAGATTTGATCAACTAAAAGGGGGCTCCAGAGCTATCAGAATCATTGGAGAAGGGGCAGATTCCCAGTTAGTAAATTACCATTCTTACCAGGGCCATAATCTATATCTCCTAGACAATACTTAATAGAACGAGGCCTGCAGATAACTCAAGGTTCATATTCTGGGGTTATTGAAGATAGAAGAGGATGGGGCTCTACATCTTTTGTTAGAGATGGGGCATGCACTACAGTGATCTCCCACTCCCTTCAAAAATATATGACAGTCACCAAGTTCTCCAATTCATTTCTTCTCATAACATGCCCAAAAATTTTTGACTGTCTACACCTAATGACTCTAATCAGTTTACGATCTTCATTTGTTTCTTGAAGGACTTGTTCGTTGGTTTTTCTATCTGTCCATGGTATTCTTTGCATTTTCCTCAGAAACCACATTTCCACAGCCATTAGCTGTTTTTCAGCTTGACTGCTTATTGTCCACGCTTCACATCCATACAAAAGTATAGGTTCTGTGTAGCATCTCAACACTCTTTTTTCTCGTTTCAATTGATATCTTTTTGTTGGTCAGTATGTTTTTCATCTTGCTAAAGGCTACCTTCGCAATGGCAATTCTTGTTCTAATCTTTTCAAGGCATCTCCCATCAGATGTTATGACTGTGCCGAGATAACAGTATCGATTCACTTGTTTAAGAATATGTCCATCTACTCGTATATCACATTGTGGTATTTCCTTCTTCCTAGTGACGACCATAATCTGTGTCTTTTTATAATTTAATTCTAACCCTAGTTGTTCACTGTGTGCAACAACCGCATCTACTAAATTTTAGAGGTCTTGTTCATTGTCTGCAATCAAGACTGTATCATCTGCATATCTAATGTTATTGATGTATCGTCCCCCAATGTTGATTCCTTCCATATCTTCTATATTTCTAAATATATATTCACTGTACAGGGAAAAAAGATCTGGAGACATTACACATCCCTGTCTCACACCTCTTTTAATAGGCTGATATTGACCTACTTCATTATCAATTCTTATGATGGCAACTTGTTGTTTCCAATATATGTTCTTTACAAGTAAGGTCCTTTCCATCAATTTGTAGATCTTTAAGCATCCTTATCGTGTCAACATGTCTCACTTTATCGAAAGCCTTTGTGTAGTCAATAAAGCAAAGATATAGATCCTTGTTTACTTCTATAGAACGCTCAATTACTGTTCTCAGTATATACACAGCATTTACTGTGCCCTTGCCTTCTACAAACCCACATTGTTCTTCTCCTATTCCGGGTTGTATTTTCTTCGTAACTCTTTGCATGATAATTCTCAGCAGAATCTTTGTGATGTGGCTCATTATTAATATTATCATACTAATTGTTCTATGTTGATCGCATTCCATGGCTCCAGATTTCTTCGGGATTGCAATAAAAATAGAATTACATAATTCAGGAGGTATATCCCCAGTATCGTATATTGCGTTCAGCAGCCTGGCGATTTGGTCAATTCCATATTCTTCTAAGGCATTGATCATTTCTACTGTGATGTTATCTGTACCCGGGGTCTTGCCAGTTTTCATATGGTTAAGAGCATTCTGAACCACTATCTTCAAAATTGATGGTCCTTCATTATTATTCCGATGATCATATTGTTTTTCTCTTGTATCATCATAAAGGTCTTTCACATAATCTGACCACGCATGTAAAATCTGATCTTTTTCTATTATGATTTTGCCATCTTTGGTTTTTAGGCAACCCGTTGATGTGTGTGTTCTTTTGTTAGTTGCATTACATAGAATGCAAGTTTTGTTTCGGTTCTTTTGGAACGGCGGGAAATTTGATAGTAGCAGACGATCAAGATGGTGGGTGGATAAACACAGAAATCTTGTTGTGTTGTTTATTTTATCATGGTTGATAGTTAAAGTATATTTGAGAATTTCAATGCTGACGTGTTTAATGTATTCTTCTTCTTCTTTCGCCCGTCATCTTCCGTTGGGGTCGTTTAATATCAGACGCCGATAGTCTGTATGTAGTATTTTTTTTTTTTTGCATATCCTTTTTAACATCGCTGTCAACACCGTCACCAGTATCTTTCAGCTGTACGTTGATTTCTTGGCAAGATTACGCTCAGTAGTTTGCCATTGCTTTCTGAGCGGCCGGCTCACATACCCCGTAAGTTACCGATGCGATTCGAACCACTGCTGATTCTCACCGTCATCACGTTACCGACGAGAGTATACCTCTGTCTAAGCCACGAAGCCGGCAGTGTATAGTATGTTAATGTATATTTATTTGGGAGAGTTTATACGGACTTGAGTCCGAATAGACAGAGTAGTTTATACGGACTTGAGTCCGTATAGACAGAGTAGTTTATACGGAGCGGAGTCCGTATAGACAGAGTAGTTTATACGGAGCGGAGTCTGTATAGACAGAGTAGTTTATACGGAGCTGGGTATAGCTGAAGTATGAAGCTGTTTAAATATCAAGAATAATTTTCCAGATTGGTATCCCCAATGTGTCCCCATGCGAGTTAAAGAATTGTTAACTTGCGTTTCTGTACACTTACTGTTTACTACAGGCTTCCATCTTTGTTGACATTACCGCCCTACTATTTTCTGCTATTGATGTCCTCATAATTCCGGTCCAAGCTGACAGTAATATGCGTCGCCTCAGAAAGACATGATTAGGCAATTCAAACACCAGGCTCCCGACTTACTGGCCTGATGAATTAACAAATAAACAAGGAAATGCTACGCACATAAAGTGCAGGAAAACCTGGTATATGTGAAGCAGGTTGAAAAGAGAGAGAGGGGAGATAGATAACGAAGATAGTGTGAGAGACAGAGAAACGAGAAAGATGTGTTGAAAGACATAACAAAGTGATAAAGACAAGTGAGAGAAAGAGGGAGGGATATATATATATATATATATATATATATATATATATATATATATATATATATATATATATATATATATATATAGAGAGAGAGAGAGAGAGAGAGAGAGAGAGAGAGAGAGAAAGAGAGAACTCGTGTTCGGTTGGCTAAGCGCCTTTCCCAAGACAAGAAAAGTAGAGGACAGATAAGAACAGAAAGACAAGTGTGCAGGTTCTTGTGCAGCAAGATAAAGACACATGTAACCAACACAAAAACCCTAGGAAACACTGTTTGCTGCCAAAAGCGAGATCATCAGACCAGCACTGGTTAATACCAACTTATTTGTTCTTCATTTACCAGGTATCTGTTATGTGGTTACTTCAATTAGCGAGTGGGACAGGTCGGGAGAGAACATACCGGGCACTGCTCTTGCTGAGGCCTCGCTTGATACGGATGTTGTCTGTCTAAATGATGGGACACCAACTAGGCAGGCAATGAGACTGGGGGACCCTGACACCGCCATCGACCTGGCGCTTGTATCACAAGAGGCGGCATCCACAAAATGGAGTGTCCTTGGGGATTGTAGAAGCGACCACCTGCCCCGCTCTGTACTGGTACCTAAGCCCAGTACAGTCAGGGCTATAGACCAAGCCATGTGAGAAAACCCGGGTCAAGGAGGTCTTTCTGGTGACTGCCGAGTCCATCAACGATGAATGGTGGTATTTACTATTTGTGGATGCATTTGTAAAGAAAAGAACAAGAGTTGAATATTGAAGAAGGTTGGCTATTAAAGATGATAAAACAAAGAAAATTGAAATATTTTGGTAACTTGAAACGTCACGAAAGTCTGGAGAGAACAATAATGGAGGGGTATATGCCTGGGAAGAGAGGAAGAGGAAGGCCAAAGAGAAAATGGGTGCAGGGTGTGGCGGATGATCTCCAGATGGGTGTATCGGACGCGGGGCATCTTGCTTGTGATCGAGAGGTTTTCCGGAGGGTTGTTATGGGAGCGAGGTTCTGCAAAGGACATGCTACTGAATGAATGAATGAATGGATGAATTTTGTGTTGACATTCTGACGGCGGCATTAGTGCACAGTGTACCTGTGCGGGCTGATTGCCGAGACTCCTGTCTGTTCCACTTTTCACATTGGACAGTGGGGAGCATTTTGTGTGATATTCGCTGACACCGGAACGGAGCAAAAATGGGGATGACGCATTTCGAAATGGGGATGACGCGATGAAGTTGGAACCTAACTAACTACGGTAACTAACTAACAGTCAGGGCTATAGGAGCCCGCAAAGCATTCAGTTATGATTACTCTTCGCTCTTGGGGTGCCGTCGATCACAGAGACGGTCTAAACCAGCAGGAAAACCACACATTTCCTAGTGCCAAGACAGCACTTCTTGTTTGTTATATTCTGATTGTAATATCGCCACCCACCTCCCCACCTGTCTATGTTGCTTCCTAAATGGGTGTATGATTCCATGCTTGATTAAGTTGCATTATTTTGTTTCCAAACAAATTTTTATCCATAATTGTTGTGACTTAACAATTTTAATTCAATTATAATAACCCATGCTGCTCTGTGAAGAGTCCATGTTCCATGTCTAGCGTTAGCTGTTGGTTTCAGTCTACAGCAACAATAAAGATGACAAAGCATGTCTGCCCCACCCCTGTTATTTAAAACAAATGTTCTCCCTCACGGAGAACTCATTTCATTCCTTTATATGTGATGCCTTTATAAATTAACGATCGATGGATTCCCGTAATGACATCTATTTCCAAAGCGATTTTCTATCAATGTCATTAAAAAAAATTGTCTCGCTGGTGAGGAATCGAACCTCAGTCTCCCGCGTGACAGGCAGAAATGCTTACCACTAAGCTACTGAAATCACAATGAAAACTTTACAAAAATGTGTAATATAGTCAAACACATGTCCCGATGACGCAGTTCACGTGACCAGCCGGGGTTTCCGGAAAAAACGGACCGGAAAAAACGAAGTGGAGTCCGAATAGACAGAGTAGTTTATACGGACTTGAGTCCGTATAGACACTTTCTATTTATTTTATATTGAAGCTATCCGATCCGATGCTATGTAGCATATAAATATAAATATAGCCAATATTTAAAACTTGGCTTGTTACTTATGAAACAATCACAGTTGGATACATCTTGATAAGACAAATCCAACGGTATCTCAACGAATATCGTCCGTCAATTCTAAGCGGAGTTACTAAATATTTTTTTGTGTTGTGATCTACAACTAGTTGAACTAGGAATTGCAAAGGAATCTACACCAATGTGTTAGTTCTTTTCACGGCCCGTAAATTGGGAGCTAAGAAACTCTGACTTCTATTACTGTGGCTTGTTTAATTTTAAATGGACAACATAGTACCATATGATATATCAATTATCATTGCGTCTGGTGTGGCAGACTAACTTGACGTATTATCTATTTTCAATAAGATATGTGCTGTGACCTAATTAAAATTAAAAATATCCGCCAATTGTTTATTATTTATTAGAAGTGTGTCACATTGCTAACAAACCTGCAAGATGTATATTTTATTGTGCAGTTTAGTAACAGGAAAGTAAAGGTCACATTCCTCTTTTGATAGAATGTCGAGAGGATTGAGAGGTTCGACTTCATTGCACTGGGTTTTGCCCCATATGGCTTGGTCTCTTTCCGCATGGCAGCCTGCCGAAAGCATCGCACAAAGCACGAGTGTCTCCGAGTCTCAGACAAAAATGCACTCGACTTTTAAGACTTTTCGATAGGATGTGCAGTGACCTAATTAATAGTTAAAAATAGCTGCCCATTTATATGAATTAAATGTCATGTGAAATGTTCATCGTTAGTGAAAGAACAATTCATGAAAATGTACTCATATTGTCTTAAAGTACCCACTGCATTGCGACAGCTTTCTTTTGTTGATTAAATATCATGCATTAATGTAAGTAAATAAGTTTGTAACTGCTGCATAAGTTAAACAGTCTCTTTCGCTAATAATTGATTTCTACTTCTGCTCCATAATGACACTGTTCTGTATCTAAAAGTGAGCAATTAATAATTAAATACTAACTTTAAAAAAAAACACACAACTTATTTCACAGTATTTTATTTAAATTTAAATAAGTATGTACTGCTGCGCTGCAAAGAAAAAATAGTACTCCTTACACTACTTAAGGTTTACAGACGGGTCTGAAAACTGGCTTTCAAAATTATTTTCAGTCATGTCAATTGCTGAAAAATTATACAAGTACACAGATAAATTACTGCTACAAATGAAATTTGTATTTTGCTTAATTTTAGTAGTTAAATCGCCAGTTCTAATTATAAATAAATACAGCCCCACTATAGTAAATAGTATAGTCAGGGGGCTGCCATTTTGAATTTTGAGTTATGATTGGGCTATGTCTTTTTCATGGCTGTGCTTAATATTTTCTCCTGAATACAGTAAAAGGAGGTAATTGTTGAAACTCTTCACGTATATGTAAAATTGAATGCAGAATTCAAAAATGCATTAAACAGTAACCAGAGACAAAAAGAAACATGAGTTAAAATCAAAATTAGCTTACCGAACATCATAAAATCTTAATAACTTCAAGAGAAGAAAGTTCTAAGCGACAAACACTTACAGCCTAGCAGACAGACCACTTCTGAATTTATTAGAGTGGTTTCCCTTGACATATGCCACGTTGTTTTTGAATACACGAGGTCATAAGCAAGCATGGTTACAAACCGGAAGTCACTGGCTTTTCGCTAAAAATATATCAGGAAAAACGGTTACGCTTTCACACATGCCCTATTATTCACAAAGAACGACAACTGACATTGCTACTACTAGTTGTCTCCATGGCTAAGAGCTTACAGACGTGATTTGTAAGCCTGCTTACTCACGTTCGAAACAGCTGCACACGATTTAGTAGCAGACAGCATTGCGCTGGGATTTAACGAATTGGTATGAGAGCCAGTTATTCAGAAAACAATGGCTATCCACTTTAATAACATTTTCTAAATTGCTGTTTAATTATATAACCTGCACAGTTGGATACCTCTCGAAGAGTCTAATCCAATGGTACCTAATTCGAGTCTATAGGTAAATTATAAGCTGAGATATTAATGTTTGTTTGTCAGTTTATTATTTACTATAGACAAATAGAAAAAAACGATTTTGACCCTTTCACTTTTTGTGACCTACCTACACACTCACACCACTGCTGGTTACACTGACGCCAAGGGATATTACCACTGCCGCTGTCTAACTCAAGGATAGATAACTGCTGCCAGTTTATAATATACACACACATGCACAGATGTATACACCTACACATCATGCTGTGATGACGTCAGACTGTGTGCTACTGCACGTGCGGTCTGTCAGCGCGAGACTGCCAGCGTAGATGCATTTTGACAAAATAAGTCCTTTTGGAAAGTTGCAAAATTATCACTGATCTTGTCCTTGTAGAGTGATGAAAAATTACACATAAATGCAATAATGGGTGTTGAATGTACACATGCATTCATTATCATGTTAAATGCTCTGAGTACTCCATAACAATATTAAATGGTCAATGCTGGAGTATAACAAATAAAACTGCTATCGGCCGCCATTGAAATACCACATTACATACAGCATGTGATCTTCATAATTTCAGTGTGAGATTGACTGCCAACTTAAATGGTTGAAAATTACAAAATGCACGTAAAAATGGATGCTAAATTTAATAATACATAGTATAACAATGTAATACATCTTATAAAACAGTATTTACGGGTTTACTTACCACTTAAAATAGGCAGCCTGGTTCTCCGGTATAAAAAGGATTCCCGATTAGCCAGAAATGCAAAACTCAAAACAGGGAGGGAAAAACTATATGAAGTAGTTGGTGTCTGTTTTAACTCGATCTTGAAATAATCATGGAATTTAACATCATGAGTACGCTTACTGTCCCCATATCGGAGACACAAAAACAAATAACCGAATATAACCGCACGAAAAATTCCGGTAAAATTCGGCAAACCTTAACTATACTACCTAGCAATGGTAAACTACTGAACGTAAACTTGCCAAGACGTCAACAACAGCAGTAAAATGCTGGTGTTGACAGCGATGTCCTGTAAAAAGGATACGCAGAAAAACAAAAGGTATTAGTCAGCGCCATCGTCTTTTCTACACCTATTGATTTACTAAAAAAAAATTTCATATCCTTTACAGGACGTCACAGTCAACACCAACATTTTCTTTTCTATTGTGATTTCTTGGCAAGTTTATGTTCAGTAGTTAGCCATTGCTTTCTGAATGACCGGCACCCATACCATTTCATAAAAAAACCAATGGTAGGCGGTCTGCTGCCAAATCACCCACAATTGTTTTGAATGTGGGGTGTGCATGATTACGAAATAAGTCTGTAACTCCTTCGCCATGGAGCCAGTGATTTACCAAAGGTATGTAATATATTAGAATGGTGTAATAATAATAGCATCTTTCAGTTATATACAAATAACTATGAGTTGGTGTGAGAATAGATAGGCCATATTGCATGACACAAAAACAACCAAATACAGTTTCTGAAGAGACTGAGAATGAAAAGAGAGACCATGAAAGAAATAAAAAGGAGAAAGGCTAAATATTTTGGCCACATTAAAAGATACAGCACTCTTGTAAAACCATACTCTGAGGGAAGAATTGAAGGCAGGGTAGTCAGAGGTGGATAGACATTGATACAAGTGGGATGATAACGAACATCAAGAGATGGACGAACAGCATTCTGTCAGAGTGTGCAAACAAGGTGAGAGGCAGACAGCATTGGAGAATCATTGCAGTGAATTTTCATTGTGGAGATGGCACCTCATTGATGAGCAGCAAGTCTCCAGTTGCTCCACCTTGTATTCTTTTCAGCTGGTGCTTTTTGTTTTCAATAACAAAAGATCAACAACCTATGGACTAATTCTGTTTATGATGCTGAAGGACTTGCCAGATTGGACCTGCGTCACACTATCTAGTAGTATTCATCACCATATGCCTTGCAGCTGGCGTAGGTGTTCAGGTCTTTTCACAGACCTTGGTTATCTTTCTAGGTGTTCATCAGTGCCTCTCTTCTCATCACATAACCAAAGAATACTGTGTGTCTCTTTCGTATAGTTGTATATAATGTTCTAGTTTCAATAGCCGCTTTCAGGCAATCATTGTTAGTTACTCTCTCATTCCAAGGTATTCACAACACTCATCTCAGGAACCACATCTTCTATGTTTCCAAGCTTTTCGTAAGTTGTTCATTAATGTTTTCATGATTTGCTCCTATACAACAAAACAGGTTCTGTATAACATTTCAGCACACTCTTTCTTACATTCTGTGCAAGTGACTTATTGCATAAGGTAATTTTCACATTTTGGAATGCAGCTTTTGCTTTACCTATTCTGCTCTTAATCTATGTTATGCAACCCCCATGTGGTGTTATAATTGACGCTAGGTAATTAAATTTATCAGCTCGGTTAAGCATTTTCCCTTCTATTGTTATCTCAGATTTTAGGTGTCGTCACTTAGCTTTGATTGGCATCTAGCAATCTAGATCAGCAAAGCAACACTGTAACTGTCTGATTGTTGGAGCCTCTATCCTACACTAGTTGATGACCAAGGCTTAGGGGCTGGTGTGCTTTATAACATTTAGTCTTTAGGTTGCATTTCCTCGCACTAGAGTAAGGCCTGTACACTCTCAAATACACTCCTCCGCCTGAAGCAGTAGGCACAATGTGGAGTGTCAGGTTTGGTGAGCGCTGCCCAACATCCAGCACAAACAGAAAGCAGGTAGCACCATCTACTGTCATACAATAGACCGTACTACCTGAGACACCTAGTATTACATATATGACACGGCAAGGCACGTAGAGCGCCCTGGTCATCCACTGCAACTGTATTCGTCTCCAGTCATCTCGACTTGTCTTGCCACTGGACTCAGATGGACTCAGGTGAGAGAGTGAGGTTGACGAATTGTGCAACTCGTCCTCACTTTAATCCAAGTCATTGCGCAAGTCATTCTTCATCCAACGAACCCCACTGGATGAAGTGAATGGTCATCATCATTCTTGATGGACAAACAACAACAACAACAACATATATGATATAACAATGGAACTAACCAAATGATGTTTCTTCTTTAAATATGTTTAATATACTAGCATTGTAGAATATATATACCATCCAGAAAGATCAGTGGGAATAGAGGCAGAGACAGACCAAGATAAATGATGCAGGATGGACTGAGACAGTTGCATGGAGGAGTTGATCCAGATAACCAAGGACCAAGATCTGTATAAAGACATGAATGCCTATGCCAGCTGGCAAGGCACATGATGATGAATAAATAAGGCCCAGCTAACAACATAAAAACAAATAAAAAATGTTGCTGTTATGTGCTAGAATAATTCCACTGACAGTTGTAACTTTATTGTTGCTGTCATTTATTTACTTCTTTAGTCCAAGAAAAAGGGTTTGAGCCTTGAAGAAAAGAGGTCCCGAATGACTGATTTCTTCTATGAAAAGGTAGGTGTGATTAACTTCCATGCTGTCATAGCTTCCTCACGGGCATTGGGTTGTAGTCTGTTGACATTGAAATACCTTAAGTGTGGAGAAAACATCACCAACCCAGGTTGGTTGAAAGAGTCTTTTAATTAATTTGTTGACAAAACATTTTCCCACTCATTTCTATGGTTATATGTGGCTTTTCAACTGCCTTGCCGTGTATCATAATTTTTTGTCCACTGTCATCATGGTTCGATATAAAATGAAAGAGTCCTCCACAAAACAAATGAAAACCATAAATTGTTTAGAGAAATTAGACCTAGACTAAGGTACTGGGATCGTTTCCAGAACAAGACTGGGAATTTGTCCAAGAACCATATGTAGCAAATGATATTACACACGTCCCTGATCTCTTGCATAATGAGATCAAATACCAGCTTTTTCGCATAAGGATGAAAACAGGTTCTATAAGCAAGTTGTGCACATTAAAAATCCCTCAACAGCTGGAAATCACAAAGAGCAGGCCATGAGGCCCTACTCTGGCAAAAATGTTTGGAAAAGTAAACCTAACGAAGGGTAGATACAGCTTATTACTTTGGATGGAATCTATCTAGAGAAGCAAGCTGAAATCAGACAATGACTTTTGAGGTGTATAACTAGGTGTGATGCACATACCTAAAAAGAGGAATGAAGAAGAAGAGGAAAATGTAGACTGTCTAGATTCATTGAGCTGTATAACTAGGTGTGTTGCACATACCTCAAAAGAGGAACCAGGAAGAAGAGGAAGATGTTGACAGTCTAGATTCATTGAGCACATTATAAGGAGAAAGAAAATTGAGGACTTAATGACAGCTGACAAACATGATTGGGATAGAACAAGAGGAAGACAAAGAGATATACATACCTGGATGACTTGGCCAAATGGTGTATTCAGGACAAGAACACGGACCTGATTCAAGACTGGTGATCGTGTGAGAATGCTAACCATATTGCCCACACATATCGGCATAGCTCATGATGATGATGATGCACAACAGAAAATAATCATCATGTAGCTTGTCCTTTGCAGAACGTTGCTCTCATTAAGGTATGCCACAAAGTTCTTTGATCTCAAGCCATGTCTCCCACCTCAAACAGCCTCATGCCATATCTCCCGCCTCATGTTATATCTCCAACCTCAAGTACCCTCATGCCATGTCTCCCACCTCAAGCAACCTCATGCCATGTCTCCCACCTCAAGCAGCCTCATGCCATGTCTCCCACCTCAAGCACCCTCATGCCATGTCTCCCACCTCAAGCAGCCTCATGCCATGTCTCCCGCCTCATGTTATGTCTCCCACCTCAAGCACCCTCATGCCATGTCTCCCACCTCAAGCAGCCACATGCCATGTCTCCCGCCTCATGTTATGTCTCCCACCTCAAGCAGCCTCATGCCATGTCTCCCGCCTCATATGTCTCCCACCTCAAGCACCCTCATGTCATGTCTCCCACCTCAAGCAGCCTCATGCCATGTCTCCCACCTCATGTTATGTCTCCCATCTCAAGTCATGTCTCCCACCTAAAGTCATGTCTCCCACCTCAAGCAGCGTCATGCCATGTCTCCTGCCTCATGTTATGTCTCCCACCTCAAGTCATGTCTCCCACCTCAAGCAGCCTCATGCCATGTCTCCCACCTCATGTTATGTCTCCCACCTCAAGCAGCCACATGCCATGTCTCCCACCTCATGTTATGTCTCCCACCTCAAGCAGCCTCATGCCATGTCTCCCACCTCATGTTATGTCTCCCACCTCAAGCAGCCACATGCCATGTCTCCCGCCTCATGTTATATCTCCCACCTCAAACAGCCTCATGCCATGTCTCCCGCCTCATATGTCTCCCACCTCAAGCACCCTCATGCCATGTCTCCCGCCTCATGTTATGTCTCCCATCTCAAGTCATGTCTCCCACCTCAAGTCATGTCTCCCACCTCAAGCAGCATCATGCCATGTCTCCTGCCTCATGTTATGTCTCCCACCTCAAGCACCCTTATGTCATGTCTCCCACCTCAAGTCATGTCTCCCACCTCAAGCACCCTCATGCCATGTCTCCCGCCTCATGTTATGTCTCCCATCTCAAGTCATGTCTCCCACCTCAAGTTATGTCTCCCACCTCAAGCACCCTCATGCCATGTCTCCCGCCTCATGTTATGTCTCCCATCTCAAGTCATGTCTCCCACCTCAAGTTATGTCTCCCACCTCAAGCAGCATCATGCCATGTCTCCTGCCTCATGTTATGTCTCCCACCTCAAGCACCCTTATGTCATGTCTCCCACCTCAAGTCATGTCTCCCACCTCAAACAGCCTCATGCCATGTTGCCAAACTCCTGCTTCACTTCTAGGGCTCGTCGAGCAAGTAGCTGACAATTTCCACGAGACACACAAACACGCAGCAACTGTAGTAGAAGGAACTCAACGTCCTAGAATTGCACAGTGTCTTTATTCTGGACATTGTTATCTCCAAACGTACACCAAATTACACCGTGCTTCCGATACATAGAAGGGTGGATGTATCCAACAATAAACATGTAACAAATGGAATAACTGTCAATATTAATATATGCCGTTGATTATCGTTTTGATTCCTACACCACCACTAGCGCTAACGTATAGGCTTAAATGTCAGATCAACTTACTGTTGTTTCTGCTGCAGGCCATCTTGGACGAGAGAGAGAGAGCTGTCACCTGTTGACACCGACAACCCAGCTTATTCTTCGTTGATGCAACATATCGCATTGACTGGAAACTTTATTCTGTCCAGAGGCATGTTGATAATTATACTTGACAGCCTTCAATCCTCTGCATGATGTTCAAAAACTCCTGCATATGTTTTCGCAACCAGCCAACACCGCAGTTCCAACCTAACTGACCGTTTATCCTTCTTCGCCGTCACCCCACTTCCGTCCTCTCCAAATTCATGGAGTCTTGAGTGATCTCCCTTCTCTCGTGATAATCTTACTATCACTCAACACATTTGTGGGATGATTGTTAACTCTACTCTATTCTTGTTGATCGCTAGCTGTACTGTAGGCCTTCTATTAGTACCTAATACTGGTACCATATGCCTGCTCATAGCTACTTGGCACATGTCTCCTGTCTCATGTTATGTCTCCCGCCTCAAGCCATGTCTCCCACCTCAAGTTATGTCTCCCACCTCAAGTCATGTCTCCCACCTCAAGCACCCTCATGACATGTCTCCCACCTCATGCCATGTCTCCCACCTCAAGCACCCTCATGCCATGCCTCCCACCTCAAGCAGCCTCATGCCATGTCTCCCGCCTCATGTTATGTCTCCCACCTCAAGCACCCTCATGCCATGTCAAGCATATGCCTGCTCATAGCTACATGGCAGTGTGCCCCCCGTGATTTTAAAAATGGTGTAACCATTTTCCTAGTCTGTACGGTCTTTTCACAATTGACATGTACCAACATTGATACTTTACGGTTTAGAAATCATTATTCCATTTGATTACCTACATTACATTGTCATAATAGGATGGAATGATATACAAGTAAACACCTCACAAAGCAAAAAAAAAAATTATATACATATAACGGACACGCACTTACAAGTCCCCTAACCGGACGGCGTGTACCTCCAGTCTCCTTTGCTTCAGAGTACTGGAGAGTAACCTGGCACTGAGTTTCAAAACGTCCCCTGGGCGTCCTCTGGCCGTTCCTCATTCATGCTTAAGCATGAGCATCTTCATCCCTTCCCAAGCCATTACGCTCTGGATGAAGGTACGTGTGTGTTTAAGAGGTATCATTACCCTCTCTACCATGAATGTTGCCTGGTCTTGTGGAATATCTTTCTTTAATCTATGACCTTTTCTCTCTGTTGTATTTGACGTTATGTCCATGTAAGTTACCGTTTGACTTTTGTACCATTCTCTTTATCTGTGGGGTATGCCGTATGAGCAATTAATGGTAGCACTAATGTATTATCGACTTATAGGCCTTATGTATCTTATCTTTGTTAGGTCTGATCTTCTTCTCTCCTTTCCAATTAGTGTTCTCACCACTGTGAATGTCCTCACCAATGTGATTGTCTTCCCCAATGTGACTGTCTAGATTATACATATACATATATATCCACCAGTGTGAATGTGTCTATTAACATTAATGTGTACATGAAATTCAACAATTATATTATTATTTCATAGCAACCAAAAATATCTTTTTAAAAAATATAATTTACATATGTCCATTAGTTATATCATACATTCTTCCTTTCAGCTTCCTTTCATATCTCTTTCATGACATTAGATATGCCATGTCATGGCTTCCTATCTGATTTCGTTTCTTGGTTAGTGTTTCGATGTTCTTCGACATTTATGTGCTTGATAGAGACAAGTTGCCTTGTGAATCCCTTTCCTGTATGTTGTCTGTTTATATCATGCATATCCTGTTTGTTTATATGCAATTTCTTTTATTCCGTTGGCGTGCACATGTGTACTGTATCATGTTCACAGGTCATGTTCACAGGTTGTGTTCACAGGTTGTGATCATTGATCTAAACCTTTAATCAGCTTAGTCCGCTGAACGAAATCCTGAGGTCAAGTACTGAAACTTGGCTTGAAGAAAACATTCAATTTATCTGTCATGACATCAATACATATGTACAACTTATCATTCACGCATTCCAAAAACGAATTGTATTTCAACATCGTCTTTGTTTTGACGGTGATGTTGATTGTATGTTACATGAAATTACTTGTATAAATGTCTCTCATTCTTTTCTTTCATTCTGAAACCAGAAAGAAAACTTTTTTTTTTTGGCGCTTCGTTGGTTTGCTATTGTTGTGTTCTGTACACTCGGTGATTTCTTCACATGTAAAGTGTTTTAATTATATTATATGGTCTCAACATGTATTGCAGTGCTCAGTAGCAAATTTCTGTTGAGCCTTCTTGTTATTTTAAAATATTGTTGGCATCTTATTAACTTCACTCATCTTGCATTCTATGATCGTGAAATGATGCATGGGGTGATGATATGATCATTCCTATGACACGATGGTATTCTTATGAAATGATGGCTCATGTGTTATGAAATTGATATGTTTCCATGATGTGATGGTGTAAACATGGATGATACATAATGAAATGATGGCTAATGTTCTATGAAATTGATATATGTTTCTATGATGTGATGGTGTAATTATGGGTGATACATAGGTTGGTGTGTATGGTATGATGTTATTTTATTAGCTAGATTGTTATTTTTGTCAGTCCAGTTGACTTTTGTCAGTTGGCGTTTCTTTAAGAGTTCAGAAAAGGTTGATGTCGTGTTAGCAACGTTTAAGATGATAGTCGTTTATCTGTCCCAACACCATCCTGACTTTGTTCTTGGTGTTGGAAGCTTTAAAGTGTTAGACTTTTGCAAATCCCAAATAGGTTTATCTTTGAAATCATTTCTTATTAATGGACTAAGACAATGGCACATAAAATACAGTTTGACTTTTGTTAACCCATACCTGTTCTTATTCATCTGGTATGTGTTTTCTGAATGTATGTTTTCTACTTTCTGTTTTGATTTTGCTGGTTTAAAGAATGTTTTAATCTTATGCAAACTGAAGGTTGCACACCAAACTTGACATTGTAGTGTTTGTATCAAATTTCTTAAGATGGTGTTGAGAAGTTTGCCATATATTGTGCCCTTCAACATTTTATCTAACCTTAATAATTTATCTAACCATGTTGTGTTATATTTCAGTGTTTGTGAATAAATATGTTTAGCACAATATTGAAACCAGTTACTTGCCCCTTTCCCCTAGGTGATGATTGAAATTATTCCTAAAATAATATGACAAATGAATATGATTTTCATTTTCCCATGAATTGGCGTGAGTTCTTTTATTTGTGGTTTGTTAATAAAGTTGAATTTGATTTTGCATAGCGGTTTATCTTGTCTTTTATTTTCATGAGGTAATTGTTTGTTAGTTAGAGCCATTTTATTTAATGGAGGGTACCACTCTTTAATTGTGTGGTTGTGTTGTTCCATACTACTGCGGTTTTGTGCAACTTGAGGGGTTGTAGATTTTTGCAATATTGGTGATAGTAAGAGTATCAGTTTGTCTACTTGAGGAGTATCAACTTTTAACTGATTAGGTTGATTTAATGTGGTATGTTGGCAACCTTTTCGTACTGTCATGTCGTCCTTCTGTTCTACCGTTTTTCGTCCAAGTCAATTGGCACTGTGTGTTGTTGGTTGAGCTAACCTGTGGTGTGGCCTCCTTATCTTCTTCTTCTCTTTGCTTTCGTAGGTGGCGTTTAGTAACTGCACTGGCTGGTACGCAGTTTATTTCCCACTCAATTGCTTCTTCATGGGTACAATTCTTAACATGTTGGATATTCCCAATCATCAGACTTGCGCATGGGTTTGGCAGAGCTGCTGCGTATATTCTTCCCTCATAATAGGGACATCTTATGGTAATGCATGCAATCCGGTATCTCTCAACGGTACCTCCAAATGTTCTGCAGGTAACACTTCTGCCTGTGTAATCTTTCCTATTCACGAGTCTTCGGTCTACCCCTACTATGGATGCGCCTGTGTCCCTGACACATGTTGTTGGCGATCCATTAACCCATGCTTGGTGGACCTTCAGGGTGCCGTTTTGAATGTTGACTGCATTGGCCTCTTGTATGGGTATACTATGGCCACACGCCAGGCTACCGTCTTTGTGAAATTCATTACAAGTTTCACAGTGTATGTCAGTGGGGTATGTCTGTAGAGTGGCTGCGTTAGTGTTTTCGTATTCATCAGTCTCACTACTGGTGATGACATATGCAGTGTTAGCTTCTTTCAAAGCTTGTCTCATTCTACATACCTTGGCTATATGCCCGTAGCTATTGCAAAGATGACATTTGAAGCTATTGGTGTATGCGGCATATTTGTTTACTCTCTGCGAAGTTAGGTTCTTTATGTACGCGTCATAGTTAGGATTCTTGTCGCACATTTCGAGTGAACCATGCTGTCTTTTACAATGTTGACATTGTATTATGTAACCCTTCTTTGACCTAGGTGTCTCTCTCTGTGTAACCTTTTTGATTGTACTGCCATCTACCTCTTGTTTGTTGACCATACTGTGGAAATCTGTTGGGTCCACTATTATATCTTTGATTGGACAATCTGGCAGCCGCCGCTATAGCTAAGTCAGGTTGAACCCCTTCAGCAAAAATGTCCCTATGGGCATTATAATATGCCTCCCCTTTGGACTCCATGTCTGGCACTGATGTACATTTGTTCTCTATCAGAAACGTCGCCATCGCTTCTGGCACGGAAGAAATTAGTTTATCCCTCAACATGAGGTCACGTAATTTGTTAAAGTCAAAGCCTACATTGGCTGACTTAAGCCACTTGTCAAAAAGTGACTGGGTTTCCGAAACGTAATCTAAGAAGGTCTGATTAGCCTTCGGTACCAATGTCTTGAACTTGATGCGCAAACCCGCCTGATCTAAAGAAAAATGTGCCAGCACCCTTTCTTTGATATAATTATAGTTTGTTCGGAGATTCTCGGGTATCACCTCTGTAACGGAGTGTTTCGGGTTCACCTTGGGTAGTGAGAGTGAACCACACCCGAGGTGTCTCTAGCACTCCCGTGTATTCTAGCCCCAGGGGTTGGACGAGCAGATACACATTTTTACTCTGTGGTTGATCTCATGTTATTTAGTTACGTCTACAAGCCCCTCCAGATTCTAGACCCCCACTAACTACCTACACCTGTTGAACAATGAACACTTAGGCCTCGTCCGAGACCACACTCAATCATTATACAAAGAGCAAGTCAACTTACATAAAGTTTATTCTACCCTTGAGAATATAGAACTGAAAGGAACATCCTGATAGAAGAATCTATTTACACAAATAGAAGATAGAGTAGAGACAGAATTAGAGATGTAGGTGTCTTCATCGAGGTGAGAAGTAGAGTGGATGCAGATGTCCCGTCCAGTCGGTCCGCCACTCACCCGGCTTCCTTCCAGTGAGATGACTAGAACCTTGGAATAATCCCGGACGAGGCCTAAGTGTTCATTGTTCAACAGGTGTAGGTAGTTAGTGGGGGTCTAGAATCTGGAGGGGCTTGTAGACGTAACTAAATAACATGAGATCAACCACAGAGTAAAAATGTGTATCTGCTCGTCCAACCCCTGGGGCTAGAATACACGGGAGTGCTAGAGACACCTCGGGTGTGGTTCACTCTCACTACCCAAGGTGAACCCGAAACACTCCGTTACAGAGTGGGGGCTCGTCCGGGATTATTCCAAGATCTTTGTGTGTTGTAGACATCTCGCATAGGGATAGGGACTTTGTCTTTATCCTCTACTTCAGTCTACATAGATTCTACTACTTCTACCTATCTCCGAACTGTCTGACGGACATTTGTGTTGTGGTGATTAGTTAGTACTATTGATTATTGATTCATTGTATTGCTTCACCCACACATACTTGAGTACCCACCTATCATAGTCAACATGTCTACCCAAGAGTTAGACTTGGACAAAGTTCAGGAAACTGGACGTAAGTCTGGTCTTGAAGGAGATGCTTTGAAATCCTATGTCCAAGAGGTGGAAAGAAATTTCCGCCAAGAGGAAAGAGAGAGGAGGAGAGCAGAAAGAGAACTGGAAGCCAGTAAAGTGGCTCTTGAGGAAAAGAGGATAGCGGCTGATACTGAAATGAAACGGCTTGAGTGGGAAGCCGAGAAAGAAAAACGTGACCATGAGTATCGAATGAAGCTACTTGAGGCACAAGTGCCTGCTACAGGTGTAACTGATGGAGCTATGGGAGGAGGTGTACCTCCTGGCTCAGAGTCAACCAGTAGACGTGACTACCAGGCTATGAAATGGCCTTTACAGCCGTTCGAACCCGAGAAGGAACGGATAGACCAATACTTAGAGAAGTATGAAGCCATGTCTATTGCAATGGGTCTAGACAAACAGAAATGGTGTTTAAAACTCTCCCAGGGACTCCGTGCCGAAGGTTATGAGGTGTATGCACGCTTACCACCGGGTTTACAGAATGATTACCCGGCATTGAAAGCGGCTCTCTTGAAGAGATTCGAGATCACAGCGCACTCATACCGAAGGAAGTTTCGAACTGCGAAGCGAGAACCTGGTGAACTGTTTTCAGCATACAGTGTGAGATTGAACTCATACCTTCTTAAATGGATGGCCTTGGCCGGATTTAAGGAGGAGTATGAAAGTTTGCGTGAGTTGATGGTTGTAGATCAGATGCGAATGCAAATGTCTAAACCCTTGCGAAACTTCTTAGGTGAGAATGGGGCTGAGAGATTGGATATAGTCACCAAGTTAGCCGAAAGATACGTTGAAGTCTATGGCGAGACTGGGGACACCAGTCCAACAGATCCGAGATCGAAAGATCCGGATCAAGGTAAGTCAAAGAAGAAGTCAAAGAAGACCACAGGTTCTGATGAACCAAAGAAACAGGTAGGCTCTTTAGAGATCTCTAACGTCAACCAAGGTAAGAATAGCCCACCCAGTTCTCCAAAGAGGAAGTGGAGTGAACGATGGTGCAAATTCTGCAAGTCCAGCACTCACAATACGAGTGAGTGTAAGAATAAGCCCAAGGACTTTCACTTTGCTTGTCTTGCAGAGATTAGGGATAGATCTTGCAGGAAAGGGAAGTCGGTTGATGGGAATGGAGAAACAGAACGACCTCCAGTGGTTGAGAGAGCAGAAGTGAATGGGCGACAGGTGTTGTGCCTCTACGACACGGGATTGCAATTTTCCGCTGTAATTGCATCCCACCTGACAGGCCCAGAGCAACTCACCGGGGAGATGACGGAGATACAGCCAGCCAGTAGGAGTGCTGTGGCGTTACGGTGCCCGATTGCCAATGTGGAGATTCGGAGCAAGTACGTTACTGGACGCATTCAGGCGGCAGTCGTACCGGATCCTCTCTATCCCCTAATTCTTGGCCGGAAGTACGTGTTTCTGGGCGAACCAGAACACCCTAGCATCCATAAGTCTAGGCAGGTCAGAGATACAGAGGAAGAGGGTCTCGAAAAGGTAAGTCTCCGAAATATTCACCCGGATAGAATGAGTAATGCTCGGAGCAAGGATGCGACGGAGTGTCCTTGTTCGGAATGGTTGCCCAACAATGAAAACCCGTTAATTCAGGGTAAGTTCAACTCTGATAACCAGTCACCGTTAATTCAGACTGGAACAGAGAAAAGGCAGAGGGAACGTAAGTTGGTTCCTGAGAGCTTCAGAGCTAATCTGCTGCGAACGGTACATGTCAGGTCCCCAACCGGACATCTGACTGTAGGGACAACCAGTAAATGTCTATCCCGGTACTATAGGTGGCCGGGAATGACAGGCGACGTGCGCAGGTATATTAGGTCTTGTCCGGAGTGCCGTAAATGCACACCTGAGAAACGGACGAAGACGAAGATATCCTTAGAGGTTGGAGACCGAGTTCTAGTACTCCTCCCAATCGAGGGGAACGAATTCGAAATCGGGTGGCAGGGCCCATTCCTAGTGGATAAAGTGGGGCTCCACAAGCACTATGGAGTGGTGATCCTGGGAAAGTCTACTACTTTCCATTCCAGTCTCCTCATGCGCTATGAGGGGAAGCCCGATGATAAGTCCACCAGCCCAAGGGCGCAGAGATTCGCTGAAAGAACGGTTCGGGGTTCAGGTCAGGTAGCGGAAAGCCTGTCACACCATAGGAAGTCCTATATGTATGTGCAGGTACCTTCTTCGGTTCAGCCCGGTGCTCGGGGGAACATGACCGGCCAAAGGAACACCCGCAGTGCTAGCGACACTGAGAACCGTGGTAGGAAGAGGTGGGTTGTGTCGGAACGGACACAGACCCTTGGTCCCTCAATCCGACCGACTGCAGTCCAGCTGGGTCCTCGAAAGGGGAAGCTGGAGTTGCAGAAGTCCAGTAAACTCTGGCAGGAACGATCGTTAAATCAGGTCGAGACGGGAGCTCTGGTCCGCAGGACACTGCGAGATGCCCGATCGCAGTAGCGGAGTAGGCGTTGATCACCCGTGATACTGAATAGCTTGTCACCCCACCGAATGTGGTAAAAGTATTCTATACAATATTGACGGGTTAGACTTCCTCACCCGCCATCCGGTCTCTTAGAAAGAAGAACGAACGACATAGACAGCTTCTGCGTAGAAGTGGAACGACGGGGTCGATCCTCTTAAAGTGGGGGCCTATGTGACGAAACGCGTTTATCTGTCTTGGGTCGTCAAGATCCCACACTATTTTGGCGCGTCATCGGGGACTTTCCTAGCTAAAAATAGACTGAGGGAAGCCGATGGAGGACTTATTATCTAGAATCTTCTCGAAACACCGGAATTCGAGTAACCCGTGATGTTGGGTATCGCTCTAAATTCCCGTGCAGAGAGATCTAGAAACTCTAGGCGGGGAATGACGTTTTCCCGAGAAAGTATCTTTTCTCAAGAAGCACTCGCTTCTAGTGCGCATTGAGTTGGCACGAAGCGGGAAATTGGCTAAACCAGTCATTCACTTACTTTTGTTCGAAGAGAACAGACGCAGGCCTGATGTGAGCCATTTTTGTGTTGCGTCTCACCTCAACCATGATTCGGCTGACTGTTATGGAAAGGAAGCTGAGAAGCCCTTGAACAGTTCGGAAGCTGACTGGAGAGCTGGTTTCCACTTATTCAGGTAGATATTTGTTTAAATCATTTAACTTTGTACGTGTGTTCCACACGCCATTGTTCTAACCTCATTACCGATGCGGATGTCCTTGCATACTAATTAGCAAACCGATCGATAACGCAGTTGACGGCGAATCGTGTTTGTTTACCGTGTGCTCGCGAATCAGCTGTTAAGAACGCCGTAATGTGATGTGGGCGATTTGGGTTCCAAATATATGTACTATATATTGCCAATCGTTGCATCTATTAGGTTGCTGTGTTAGAATAAAAGTTACTTGTGCCGGATGGAAACTTAGATTATGTCAGTCAGTTGCTGAAGCCAGAAGAACGGTTAGAAAACCAGGTAAGTTGGTAGGTGGAGATTCAGACAAAATTGTGCTTAGTTACTAAGGAAAGGAAGAACTTAGTTCTGTGCCACCAGGAATGATGTAACTATTGTGTAGTAACTTAATAGTGAATTCATTGTGTGGAACAGCGGATTTCTGTGGAAAGGTAAGTGGCTTGGGTGCTATATCTATATATATATATGATGTGACATTGTGTGTATATATTAGATCATGGCATGGGATACTTCCTGGGGTAATTCCGAACGCCGAATAGCTCGACGCGAGATAACACTGCGTGCCGTCGCGATGTAAATATGCGTTCTGAAATCTTGTCTGAGCTATCCTGTTTCTTTCATACTGGCGCTAGTGCGAGTGAATGCTAAGGTGCTGGAAGTATGGAAGGATGCAAGGAGGCTGTATGAGACTGGGGAAATATAGGATATGGGGGATGTGAAAGCAAGTTATGAAAGTATGGGTTGGTAGACCAAACCAACGATGAAGTTCAGTCCATGCCAAGGCTAAACCACTTGGGAGGACAGAACTGGAATAGTACCCTTGGAACATGTGGGGAACATGTATTCTCAAGAAGGCTTCTTGACTCTAAGGCAGAGTCTGATAAGAAGAGTTTGCTGTGGAGTGGGCAGGTGGTCCCACCAGCAAACAGGCTTGTGTACATATTGGATGTGATCATGTACTATTCCTATATCCCGAGGGATCGTATATTGATCAAGATTATGTTTCTTAATGTACATTGATGATATTAGGAACGAGTCTAGGGACTCTTTACCTATTTGTTTCGTTCGATTAAATTAGAACCACAACAGCCTTGTATCACTACTGACGTTAGCGACGACTGGTAGATGATTAGGGATAGGTGAGACCTATGAGCAGACTCGTCATTCTGATTTCTTGCTCTGTTTGACGGGCTGTTCTGTGAGGCCAGCTGACATTTGTGAACCCATGCTTTGCTACTCTCCATATAGAGATAATGCTTTGGTTATATGAATAACTAACTAGCATGACTGAGGGTTGAGTAGTTATTGGTAGGATGCATGTGGACTAATGTTTGGGCCAGTATACTCTCACCGGTCACTCTTCCTTTTCAGGAGTTTGCCTGTTGAGGAACCAGTCAACTATAATTGTTGTTGGCAGGAAACCACTTCGTGTGACAGAGCGAAGGGTTCAGTTCTTTACTTCTCATGCCAGACTCAACCACACCAGGTACCCAATGTGATTCACCATGCGTGAAGTTTGCTTCAAGACATACAACTGCCCTGAAGGTGCACGTATGGGAAGTGATGGTTTGTGATCGTTTTAAAATAGAAGATACTCTGTTTTTGCCAGGAACATTTCAGCATGTTGAGTAATCATGCTCAACGAAAGGAAACACCAGTCCGTCTATTATGACGGGGGTTCTGCCTAAACGCAGAAGTAACTGATCTTCAGACACTTGAATGGTTCTTTGGACAGCTCTAGGGGCAGGTCTTGAGAACTACACCAGTTATTGACTTGGGGGCAAGTGTAAACCGGTGGAAGGGACTATGGATTATAGTCCAACCTGAATTGTTTCCGTGAAATAGATGTCTGATTCTATTAATGTACTGTCTCAGTATGAAGATATAAACTGTGTTCTAGTAGGACTCAGTAACATTTTTCAGTAGCCATATCTGATCCTACAAACAGTGTGACTGAAAGAGACCATTGAATTGGTCAATGACAGATCGGTTCTGCAGTGGGACTGTGCTATGAATGACAGACCATTCGATTGGTCAGTGACTATTTAGTTCATCGAAGTAACCAATACTTGGAGCCAAGTCCAGGAAGATTGTCTCCAACTCGGTAGTGTTCGAGAACTGTATTACCAGTGACTCCGTGGGAGTGATATCGATGCAGTTGGTCCAGGGAAGTGTGGTCCAGCAGTGACTCTATTGTTGTGGTTCCACGTTCGGGAGACGGAGTGGTCTCCAAGGTTCTAGTCATCTCACGGGAAGGAAGCCGGGTGAGTGGCGGACCGACTGGACGGGACATCTGCATCCAATCTACTTCTCAACTCGATGAAGACACCTACATCTCTAATTCTGTCTCTACTCTATCTTCTATTTGTGTACATAGATTCTTCTATCAGGATGTTCATTTCAGTTCTATATTCTCAAGGGTAGAATAAACTTTATGTAAGTTGACTTGCTCTTTGTATAATGATTGAGTGTGGTCTCGGACGATGCCTAAGTGTTCATTGTTCAACAGGTGTAGGTAGTTAGTGGGGGTCTAGAATCTGGAGGGGCTTGTAGACGTAATTAACTAATATGAGATCAACCACAGAGTAAAAATGTGTATCTGCTTGTCCAACCCCTGGGGCTAGAATACACGGGAGTGCTAGAGACACCTCGGGTGTGGTTCACTCTCACTACCCAAGGTGAACCCGAAACACTCCGTTACAGAGTGGGGGCCCGTCCGGGATAGCAGAACCCCCGTCATAATAGACGGACTGGTGTTTCCTTTCGTTGAGCATGATTACTCAACATGCTGAAATGTTCCTGGCAAAAACAGAGTATCTTCTGTTTTAAAACGATCACAAACCATCACTTCCCATACGTGCACCTTCAGGGCAGTTGTATGTCTTGAAGCAAACTTCACGCATGGTGAATCACATTGGGTACCTGGTGTGGTTGAGTCTGGCGTGAGAAGTAAAGAACTGAACCCTTCGCTCTGTCACACGAAGTGGTTTCCTGCCAACAACAATTATAGTTGACTGGTTCCTCAACAGGCAAACTCCTGAAAAGGAAGAGCGACCGGTGAGAGTATACTGGCCCAAACATTAGTCCACATGCATCCTACCAATAACTACTCAACCCTCAGTCATGCTAGTTAGTTATTCATATAACCAAAGCATTATCTCTATATGGAGAGTAGCAAAGCATGGGTTCACAAATGTCAGCTGGCCTCACAGAACAGCCCGTCAAACAGAGCAAGAAATCAGAATGACGAGTCTGCTCATAGGTCTCACCTATCCCTAATCATCTACCAGTCGTCGCTAACGTCAGTAGTGATACAAGGCTGTTGTGGTTCTAATTTAATCGAACGAAACAAATAGGTAAAGAGTCCCTAGACTCGTTCCTAATATCATCAATGTACATTAAGAAACATAATCTTGATCAATATACGATCCCTCGGGATATAGGAATAGTACATGATCACATCCAATATGTACACAAGCCTGTTTGCTGGTGGGACCACCTGCCCACTCCACAGCAAACTCTTCTTATCAGACTCTGCCTTAGAGTCAAGAAGCCTTCTTGAGAATACATGTTCCCCACATGTTCCAAGGGTACTATTCCAGTTCTGTCCTCCCAAGTGGTTTAGCCTTGGCATGGACTGAACTTCATCGTTGGTTTGGTCTACCAACCCATACTTTCATAACTTGCTTTCACATCCCCCATATCCTATATTTCCCCAGTCTCATACAGCCTCCTTGCATCCTTCCATACTTCCAGCACCTTAGCATTCACTCGCACTAGCGCCAGTATGAAAGAAACAGGATAGCTCAGACAAGATTTCAGAACGCATATTTACATCGCGACGGCACGCAGTGTTATCTCGCGTCGAGCTATTCGGCGTTCGGAATTACCCCAGGAAGTATCCCATGCCATGATCTAATATATACACACAATGTCACATCATATATATATATAGATATAGCACCCAAGCCACTTACCTTTCCACAGAAATCCGCTGTTCCACACAATGAATTCACTATTAAGTTACTACACAATAGTTACATCATTCCTGGTGGCACAGAACTAAGTTCTTCCTTTCCTTAGTAACTAAGCACAATTTTGTCTGAATCTCCACCTACCAACTTACCTGGTTTTCTAACCGTTCTTCTGGCTTCAGCAACTGACTGACATAATCTAAGTTTCCATCCGGCACAAGTAACTTTTATTCTAACACAGCAACCTAATAGATGCAACGATTGGCAATATATAGTACATATATTTGGAACCCAAATCGCCCACATCACATTACGGCGTTCTTAACAGCTGATTCGCGAGCATACGGTAAACAAACACGATTCGCCGTCAACTGCGTTATCGATCGGTTTGCTAATTAGTATGCAAGGACATCCGCATCGGTAATGAGGTTAGAACAATGGCGTGTGGAACACACGTACAAAGTTAAATGATTTAAACAAATATCTACCTGAATAAGTGGAAACCAGCTCTCCAGTCAGCTTCCGAACTGTTCAAGGGCTTCTCAGCTTCCTTTCCATAACAGTCAGCCGAATCATGGTTGAGGTGAGACGCAACACAAAAATGGCTCACATCAGGCCTGCGTCTGTTCTCTTCGAACAAAAGTAAGTGAATGACTGGTTTAGCCAATTTCCCGCTTCGTGCCAACTCAATGCGCACTAGAAGCGAGTGCTTCTTGAGAAAAGATACTTTCTCGGGAAAACGTCATTCCCCGCCTAGAGTTTCTAGATCTCTCTGCACGGGAATTTAGAGCGATACCCAACATCACGGGTTACTCGAATTCCGGTGTTTCGAGAAGATTCTAGATAATAAGTCCTCCATCGGCTTCCCTCAGTCTATTTTTAGCTAGGAAAGTCCCCGATGACGCGCCAAAATAGTGCGGGATCTTGACGACCCAAGACAGATAAACGCGTTTCGTCACAACCTCTACGACCTTCAAAGGTTCGAGGGCAAGATGTCGATGAAAAAATATCGCCCACTATTCGGCTGGCACTTTATAATGGTTCATAAGAACCTCAAAGTTAGTTACCCAGGCTGATATTGAATCACCTTGCGTATAGTTTCTGATGAGACCCTGGTACCGTTTAATGGGGTCCAAAGCTTTCGCTGCTATTTTTGCTTGAGCTATTTCAGCTTCCCTATCTTTCTCAAGAGTCTTTACCTTTAAGTTGCCTTCTAACTCTTTATCTTTCATTACTAACTCGGTTGCCAGTTTGTCCTTTTCAAATGCAAGCCTCTCTCTTTCTACGGCCAGCTCTCCATCTTTTGCTGCTATTTTCTCTTTCTCTAGATCAAGTTCTTTTTCTTTTTGTCTCTCTAGAGATTCTCTGTTCTCTCTTTTTGAGCTGCCTGAGCCTCCCTCTCTTCTCTTGCTGCTGCTCTCTCTGCTCGTTGTTGTGCCTGAAGTTCTTTCAATTCTTGTTTGACCTATGCTGTAAGATCAGGCCCTGACAAGCCACACTTTTCTCCCAAGGCAATGAATTCTTGGAGTGACGCCATGGTTGACTAATAACATATGTCTACTTAACCACAAAAGGCTTAAATGTCAGACCAACTTATTGTTGTTTCTGCTGCAGGCCATCTTGGACGAGAGAGAGCTGTCACCTGTTGACACCGACAACTTTATGCCTGCTCCACCTCAAGCAGCCTCATGCCATGTCTCCCGCCTCATGTCATGTCTCCCACCTCAAGCACCCTCATGCCATGCCTCCCACCTCACGCACCCTCATGCCATGTCATCCACCTCAAGCACCCTCATGCCATGTCTCTCTGTAGCACCCTTATGCCGTGCCCCTACTTCAAGCACCCTCGTGCCATGCCCCCCTACTTCAAGCACCCTCATGTCATGTCTCCCACCTCAAGCACCCTTATGCCATGTCTCCCACCTCATGCCATGTCTCCCACCTCAAGCACCCTCATGCCATGTCTCCCACCTCAAGCACCCTTATGCCATGTCTCCCACCTCAAGCACCCTCATGCCATGTCTCCCACCTCAAGCACCCTCATGCCATGTCTTTCACCTCAAGCACCCTCATGCCATATCTCCCATCTCAAGCACCCTCATGCCATGTCTCCCACCTCAAGCACCCTCATGCCATGTCTCCCACCTCAAGCATCCTGATGCCATGTCTCCCTGAAGCACCCTCATGCTCTCATCATGTGTTTTAGTTTCTGAGACATGATACTGGTTATGAGCCAGCTTTCCTCTATCTTTGTTTAGATTATGTAACATTTCAGCATTTTATTTCTTGTTTGGCCCACAAAATACTAAGCATTTTTCTGTAATATTTAAGTGGAACAGCCTTAATGTCTGTCCTTTGTTATTGCAAAGTGATTCATTACTCACATCTATTTGTTGCCACAGGAAAGATGCATGTCCTCAAACATTTTACTGTAACTACAGGGAGGTCCTGCTATACGTCACTTTGGTTTATGTCGTTTCGCTATAACGTTATTGTTCACTAGGGGACATTACTTCACTTTACGTTGCTACGTTCCGCCATAAGGTCGTCACCTGTGTTGCTATGCTGCGCTTTCTTGCTAGCTTGCAGAGGAACTACGTAATGCTGCATAGTGTTACCACTGTGGAATGACTTCTTACTCAGTTGTTGTTGTCAGTTTTGCGTTAACGTTGCCATTTTACATTTTGTGCAGTGTGTTTTTCCAGGATTTTATCGTGCAATCACTCATAATTATGAGTTGACAGCGCACAGTAAGTGTTGATAGTGTGTCTGGTTGTAAGAGAACCAGGAAAAGTGTTACTCTTGAAGTGAAGTTAGATGTGTTATGTCGTTTTGAGACTGGCGATCGGGCTGTTAATATCAGTAAAGTCTATGGTTTACCTCCAACCATGGTAAGGACACATTATTTGTTCAAGCAGAGAAGAGCCAGCAAAAGAGGCAGGAAAAGGTTACAGTTTCATCCTCAGATGAAGAGGCAGAATTTAACGCCTCTACATCCCAATAACTCTACCACTCGCCCTCCAATCCGCCTCTATTTAGCCAATAAATATCAACAACCATCAAAATAAACATTACATAATACATTGTATTTCAATTAACTCTATGGGAAATAGTGTTTCACTCTACGCCATTACACTTAAAGTTGTGTTTTCCAAGAACGTAACCCCGATGTTAACTGGGGCCACCCCATACTTTGCTGGTGCTGTCCCACAGGTTCTTGATACTGTTTAACCTCACAGAAGTAAACAGCAAACATAAATGTGAACTGCATAGTAACAGGATCATGCTGTACTTTCAGAAAGACTTTTTCCAGCTGAAGGATTTAGAGAAGCTATGTCCCAAAGAAAAAGGCATCACATCCATGTCTGTCAAAGAGGTTGTCCAGAGCCTGGTGGACGATGGGATTGTTGACAGTGACAAGATTGGCACCTCCATCTACTTCTGGGCCTTCCCCAGTAAAGCTACACAGAATGTAAGTTTCTGTGTCTTTATTATTTTTCTGCTTTAATTGTTTTACCCAATTTAATATTCAGGGGTTGAAATAACCTGGAGGTATTGTAGCAGTAAAGTATGACCTAGAGCGCAGCTTGAAGTGGTAGAGGGACCTGCATGATCTAATATCCCCAAGAGCTATGCCGGCAGTAGTGCAGTTTGAAGTGGTAGAGGGACCTGCATGTTCTAATATCCCCAAGAGCTATGCCGACGGTAGTGCAGCTGTCCATGTTGGACTGGTTAGTGTTGGGGACTAGATGAAGGTATACACAAACCTGCTGCCTTATTGGTAGACTGGGGACAGTCAAAGGCCAGGGAAAGGAAACCGGAAACAGTGCTGGTCAAAGTCAGATGTACTGAGCCACAGGCTTGACGAAACTGCAGCACAACTCACTTGATGATGAGCTTATACGGTGAACTGAAATGTTTACCTGAGAATAGTGGAGTTACATGATCTGGTGAGCTCACCTCCAGTCTTTGGTCTGACTGAGAACAATTGAGTTACATGATCTGGTGAGCTCACCTCCAGTCTTTGGTCTGACTGAGTTACATGATCTGATGAGCTCACCTCCAGTCTTTGGTCTGACTGAGTTACATGATCTGGTGAGCTCACCTCCAGTCTTTGGTCTGACTGAGAACAGTGGAGTTACATGATCTGGTGAGCTCACCTCCAGTCTTTGGTCTGAGTTACATGATCTGGTGAGCTCACCTCCAGTCTTTGGTTTGACTGAGAACAGTGGAGTTACATGATCTGGTGAGCTCACCTCCAGTCTTTGGTCTGATTGAAAACAATGGAGTTACATGATCTGGTGAGCTCACCTCCAGTCTTTGGTCTGACTGAGTTACATGATCTGGTGACCTCACCTCCAGTCTTTGGTCTGAGTTACATGATCTGTTGAGCTCACCTCCAGTCTTTGGTCTGACTTCAAACTAACCTTATGATGATGACGATGAAGAAGTTAATATTCTGATCATAAAATGCATGCTGTTGATACAATAAATTTGTGTTCTACGTCTTATTTGTATTTGTAAATGAACTCTGTAACTAGGTCTAATATGCAGGTGTTCAGTAACTACAGCAATACATGTCCATAATTTTAAAAGAGATCTTGTAACAGTACACACACTACTTGCAGTGTTACATCTTCATATATGCTAGATTAAATGGGGAGCTATGGAGACATTAGGATGTGATATTAGCAAATGTAGCAAATAAGACAGGTGCAAATTGTACTGAGATGCAGCCCACCCACAGAGTGGATCCCCATTGTGACTAAAGTTCAAGGAATTGCCATGCCCTTTCATAGATGGTTCATAAACAAATACACATAGTATTTTTTTAGTCTATGGGACACCCTTGGGCAAGGTGTAGTACCCGTTTAGCCCCCTCCCCCTCCACCATCAGGGTTACATGAAGCCATGGAAGCAGGTGGTTTATGGAGTGTGAGAGCAGCCGACAGATTGTTGTTGGTTATGGTCTGCGCTCTGCGGCGATAGGCAGATGATCTCATTAGTAGAGACAATGGCTATGGCCATCGACTAGTACAGTCACTGCCAAGGAGGAAACTAACGGGAAACTACCTTCTGCAAAACTTGCCAAGAAACCCTAACAACCTTGAAAGAAAACATAATATGACTGAGAAGTTTTCCGGGCGGTTGTTATGGGATCGAGGTTCTGCAAAGGACATGCTACTGAGTGAATGAACATAGAAGTTAAAAGAAGGAAGCAGAGACTAGAGGACGCACTAGACAATATAACAATTGAAAGCTGTGGTTAACAACCTGGATTTGAACCTGTCACCTCCAAATGACGGTGGTACCTCGCTGCAGAAACACATGTACTTTGACGCATGACCCAACTAGACACCCCTGATTCCCTTCATAGATGTAAAGTTCCAGTACCGGTCTTGCACACCTTGCTTGTTTAGGAACTTGGTACTCGGTTGGGATGACAGTCTTAAAACATATCTCACTCTGGTAGATGCATTTTTCACGGCACAGAGGACCTGACAGTCGATGATCTGGACTTAAAGGTTAGATTCTGTCTTGCAGAGGTCTATAGACCAACCACATCCCACCCACCCATCCAACCACATCTCAGTCATCCATCCAACCACATATCACCCACCATCAGAGAACATATCTATCACGATGTTCTCGATGATAAGTGCGTGATATGGTCGTTGTCTAGGTAACGATGCTCCTGGTGTGTCATTTGAGCTATCTAACTGTCTTACAATATAACTCACCCCCGCAGTGCACATTCACCAGTCATTAAACAAGATTGAGTTGGCGCACATAATCCTTTATTGCAGAAAGAACACGGACAAACGGAACATAATTCTATCTCCACAAACAATATAATCCATAGAATATATATATTCTCCTCACGACTTAACACGCCCACATCGCTGCCTTCTCAAGGCCTGCTGAATCTCAAATTCACAATACAGCTGTCCAGCTCCTATCTCTGGCTGGACCTCACATAATACAACCCACACACTTTGGGTTCAGGCCTTCATTAAATATCCAACCCACTCTGGGTTCAGGCCTCCATTAACTATCCAAACTCCACTGGGTTTTTAGGCCTGCATTCACAACTAGGAGAACAACACAGGACGGAGATCTATATCCAACTCCGCTCCTTCTCCTTAGACTACCGATCCGCTCGGAGCCCAAAACATCAACTGTCCAAACCGACCCAACTCTCAGTTGGTCCCAGCTTCAACTGTCCTCCCAAGTCTCCTCACTTCACCCAAAATATACTGTCTCTCGCCCCATCCACCCTGGGGGTCTCCATCTACCCTCACCATTATTTCTCAGGGCTGGTTGTTTTTCTCCTAGTCTCGCTACACGGGTCACTCACCTCAATGTCACTGACCCAGGCATATGTCAATATCCAACCACATCTCACCCACCTATCCAGCCACATCTCATCCACCCATCCAACCCAACCACATCTCTCCCACCCTTCCTACCACATCTCACCCACCCATCCAACCTGATCTCTCCCACCCGTCCAACCACATCTCACCTGCCCATCCAGCCACATCTCACCCACCCAACCAACTACATCCCACATACCCATCCAACCAACCAACCAAATCCACCCACCCATCCAACCACATCCCAACCAACCAGCCACAACCCATCCACTCAACCAACCACATTCCACCCATCCAACTAATCAACCAAATTCTACCCACCCATCCAACTAACCGACCGCTGTGAAGGCTGGTTATAGGGAAGGCTAACCCACACACAAAAATCAGTCTAGTGCACTCGCCAAGCAATAGCAGCTATCCTTAGTAGTAGGGCATTGGACTATGCTTGAGTTCAGAGCGAGCAAACAGGGGGAAAAAATAACCAAATTCAACCCACCAATCAAATATCAAGCAACCAACAAACCAAATTCCAACAAACTGACCAAGCAAATCCCACCCAACCAAAGCCCACTCAACCAACCAAGTGACAAAGCAACCAACCGTGCAGCCAACCAAATCCCAACTAACTATCCTGTCAACCATACAAACAACCACCCATGCAACCAAGCAACAATCCAGTCAGTCAAATAAACAACCAGCCATGCAACCAAGTAACAAACTAACCATCCATTCAGCAGCTGCGATGTTGCAATTTGAGCATTCTATGTTTGGTACTGTAATGAATTTCTGTTGACTGGCACACATGTCTAATGCTCTAAACATGACATTAACTGGTTATTATTGACTGATTATATCTGAAATATAATGTTGATATTGACTTTTCAAACACAGAGGAAAAGAAAGATAGATGATCTGGAAGCAAAGATGAAAGAACTGGCCAACAAGAAGATGCAGTTGACTGAGGCATTAAAACAAGCCAAAGTTGACAAAGAAGACTCAGTAAGTACTATCACCTGGTTAACATAATAAAGTCAGTTATGCGGTACTGTTTCATTAATCCTGTCACTCAGTACATTGCATTTTGACAAGCATTGTTCAGGTTTGCTTTCCCTAGCCTTTGACTGTCCCCAGTCTGCCTACAAGGCATCAGGTTTGTATCTCACTTTGTCTGGTCCTTAACCCTTGACTTGTCTGGCTTGAGTAGCTGCGTTACCGTTGGCACAGCTCTTGGGGGGTTGTTAGAGCACGCGAGTCCCTCTACCACTTCAAGATAGAGGCACAGTAGACGGGGTATCCGCTAGTCAACATAAAAGGAAATAGGCTTAAAAAGGTGTATTGGGTTCATAGTGAGTAAAGGACATTTCCCACTCTTTGAGCTGTATTGGGTTTATAGTGAGTAAAGGAACATTTCCCACTCCTTGAGGTGTATTGGGTTTATAGTGAGTAAAAGACCATTTCCCACTCCTTGAGGTGTATTGGATTTATAGTGAGTAAAGGACCATTTCCCACTCCTTGAGGTGTATTGGGTTTATAGTGAGTAAAGGACCATTTCCCACTCCTTGAGGTGTATTGTGTTTATAGTGAGTAAAGGACCATTTCTCACTCCTTGAGGTGTAATTGATGTATAGTAAGTAAAGGACCATTTCCCACTCCTTGAGGTGTAATTGATGTATAGTAAGTAAAAGACCATTTCCCACTCCTTGAGGTGTATTGGGTTTATAGTGAGTAAAGGACCATTTCCCACTCCTTGAGGTGTATTGAGTTTATAGTGAGTAAAGGACCATTTCCCACTCCTTGAGATGTATTGGGTTTATAGTAAGTAAACAACAACCTTTTACACTATTGAGGCATGTTGGGATACGATGCACATTTGTCTAGACCAATTTGACACTCAATGAGAGATGTGGTCATTACTTCTCATGACATTTCCTGCCACCCATTATTAGGCTGGAATACAAACAAAATTCTGCTTCTGTAGGGATTTAAATACACGGCCAGCATATACAAATGGGTACCAGGCAAATTTCTGTGAAGATGACGAGGAAGGGAACTGCCCTCCACATCTCATCAGTCATGGCCTAGAATAAGTGAAGGCCAAACATTTCACACCCCAACAGCAATATCTACTATAGAACCTCCACACAAAGACATTAGGGAATATCTGCCTTCATTGTTCATCTCCGGCTGGCCGAGTGGCTAGAATGCCGGACTCTCCTTTGGGAGACCCGGGTTCGATCCCTCGGTAAGGTGTGGGATTTTTTTCTGTCAGCAAAAAGAAAATCATAACTTGCACAGTTCGCGGCGACTGCACTAGCCAGGTGGCCTTAATTCCTCAGGCTCAAAGATCAGGCTGCAAGGTACTATAATGGCAGTTTTGGCAGTTTTATTGTTCATCTCTACAAGGTGTGGACTGCTCCTGACCCTGCAGCCAGTAGAGTTCAGATCAGCTAGTTTCTCTCAGGAGGGGTGAAAAGCGAAAAATAGTAGCCTGCCGATGATGTGTCCTATAACCCACAGATTACACAAGTCAACCCCCACCTCCCTAGGAGGAGGGATTCCCCTTTGGTCAGATTTTCCTGTCCTGAATCTGCAACTGGCCTAGCAATTGGGCAGGGACTGTTTTCCTACTGCTTGAAGAAAAAGAAAGACACATTATCAGAGCAATAATGTACAGACCAAATAGAACCCAACGATGGATAGAGGGAATACCAGAGTCATGTGATTCTTGTTATATGAAGCTCATTAATGGGCACTCTTTCGCAGTTTATTCTACACCTCGACACTGCAAAGTACAAGAGGAACAAAATGAGATTAGTTGATTGTTCAACTCTCTTGTATTTGAGGAAGTCATTATTCATGTGTTATTTTGGTTCCTTCAGGAGTACATGGTCACAGCCATTGATACAGTTAACATGAACATATTCTGTGCATAATACTGTTCTAGGAGATCTTGCTGAAATATATGGTGCATATTTGCAGATGTGGTGGAATAGAGAAATTAGCTTCATGTGTGAAAAAGCTAGGCAAGAGGAAGACAGTTATATGGATTCTAGTTAGTTAGTTAGTTAGTTAGTTAGTCCCAGAAACACCAACCACTGTCCTTGGATACAACATCTCTATCTTCTTGAGCATACACATGAGTTCCTAAGGAAGCATGCCCGAGTGAAGGTCTGTGTCTCGAGTCATGTTATTGCTTGGGACGCAGAGGTGTTTCCAAGGCACCAGGGCCGGGTTATGTACTGGCCAAGACCTATTGACGCGTCCTCGTCGAGCGTCCTGGGCAACAGGTCCCTTCGGGATCCTGGCTAAAGTCAGTAGGATCGCCGATTCCTCCGAAGTCGGAGAGTGTCTGCCTGTACGGCGAGGAACCACCAGTCTGCACACCAATAAGCCAGACATGGGACAACGGATACTCACGCAAACCTCAGGTCCTGTATGACATCACACTGATGTTGGACAACAGGATGCCTTCATCCGACATACAGGACTTCGCGTTGGAGCTCAAGCCAACGAACACAAGCAAGCAAGCAAGCAAGCATGTTATTGCTTTACTTACTGCCATAACCTCCATAGTCAGACTACTTGTGGTCAAGGCAAAAGCACTAGAATCTTCCTTCACAATTCTTCCTCCACCCTGAGCCATAAAAGCCCACAAACTTCTCACCCATCTAACGACCGACCCATCTGTGTAAATGACATCATCACCATCTAAAGGGTTCTTGAAGATCAAAACCTGTACTTCTACCTCCACAGCAGCCAGATTTTCTTGTCCGCATTTTCTGTCTAGTTGAACGCAAACTGAAAAGGACATACAGAACTCTATTGGCATTTGTATCCACTCCTCGACAGGTTCTAAAACCTCAAGAAAACACACCTTTTTAAGAATGTCTTCAGCTTGACCCATCCATGATTTTTTTTTTTAAATCTGCTAACCTTTACCTTCTTAATTTCACTATGCAGTGGATGTTGTGTGTTTGCATTGACTCTGAGGTAGGCACAAGCTCGGCAAATTTGTATTCTGTCCCCCATGATTGGAAAATCAAGAAGGTAGCGCATTGCCCAGCATGCTGTATCTCTTGTGCATCCAAGTATAATACGCATAGCTTCGTTCTGTATCCTCTCCATCCTTTCTATCTGCTTATGGCTAAGAGTCAGGATCACTATCGCATACTCCAAAACAGAAAAGACCAGACCCTCGTATAGAAGACATTGATGGCGCTGCACACAGTTTTCCGCCACCATCACCCTCATCTCAGCCAAACACCGCTTGGCCTTTGTTATCACCTGGTCAATTTGCTCAGTATAAGCAAGGCTTCGATCAAATCGTATCCCCAGGTATTTTATTGCCTGCATTCTCTCCTCAGTCTCTGAGCACAGATATACAGTTGGTGTTGGAGTGTTGACAATATGGTTATTCAATGAGAACCATGTCACTGCTGCCTTTGTTGGGTTGACCATTGCACCAGCTTCAATACACCAAGTGCTTATGAGATTTAGGTCTGTTTGTAGTTCCACAGCAACATGATGTCTATATTTACCCTGACGACACACTAACACATCGTCAGCTTATGAAAATGTCCTCCCCCGTCCTGTGATCTGCACCCGGTAATTCTCACAGTGTAGGCGTTGAACAGCACCGGAGACAATGGTGATCCCTGTGGCAGGCCAAGATATATTGTTGTTTGTTCAGAAGTCCAATTGCCACATGTAAAAACTACTTTCCATTGGAAGAAAGCTTCAGAGATCCAATTAAGTAGGGATTGGACTTATCTTGACTTCAAGAAGCTGAACCATGAAGAAATCCAATGGTACTCTGTTGTACACATCCTCAAGATCAATTTTTGCAGCACATGTTTCAATGCCTGAGTGGAAATCTTCATACACTTTATGGGCAAAAACTGCGTTGGTCCAGGTTTCTCTGTTTGGGCGGTACCCTCCAAGGGTAGGTGGGACAAGACATTGCCTCTCTAGCTGGGCAGCAAATAGTAATATAAGCAATACTAGTTGTATCAAAATATTACATGACAGAGAGGGTTGGAAAGTCATCATCGCCGATGCCCTCTGCAGACTAGGCACCTGAAGAAGATGAAGGAGGAAGAGGAGGAGAAGAATGCCAGTTTCTGCAGTAAAATTACCATGACCACTTCATAACCATGGTCTGTAATTCCTTTTGTTTAGGATGAGAGGCAAGAAGTGATAGAAGAACTGAACAAGCGCCGCTCAGAAAAGGAAAGCATTCAGAAGGAGTTGGAGAAATACAAAGAAAGTGATCCTGAGGTTTTAAAGAAGATTGGTGAGGAGGCAACTGAAGCCAAAGAAGCAGCAAACAGGTGGACAGGCAAGTATTTGTTTCTGAATAAGCATCAACTTCACAAGTAATGTTCATGTAGGCTATTGGTTAATACAGGGTGTTTGTAGCTCACTACACTTTGTAAGTTGAACAGTTTTGAAATAATTAAATACATGACATCATCAAAACATGTGCAAAAACAAATTCATTAAATTAGTTACAATAGTCACTGCTATGGTGTAATGCTGTTTTGGGAAAGCTGGAAAGTACCAATGAAGTATTTATTATAACTTAACAAATTTCTACCCGTAAGGCGATGAGGAGGTTGTTTATCTGTAAATCTTGCTTTAAATCTTTGAACAACCATCCGTGTGTATCGACCGCCATTTCAAAACATTTGTTCAACCAAAAGATGTCTTTCTTCCATTGATAACACCATTCTATTTGAAGTGCAAAGAATTACTCCAGCCATTCACTGCATAATGCTTCACGATGGACTGTGGAGCACATTTTTTTATGAAGTCATGTACTTCATTTTTCAAAATTGTTCTACATACAAAGTATAGTGAGACTTTACAAACACCCTGTAGAAGTGACATCAAAGTACTTGGGGCATGTCCATAAGTGCCATCTCTATCAGCAGATATCAGACACTACCTATCCATCACAGTCTAGTTGCATAAACATCTGATATTTCCACACTAGTTCCGGTTTTCATGTTAGGTCTCATCTTCTTGTCTTCTTACATGCTTTATCATTCTTCTTCTATTGTCTTGTATCAGTCACTGTGTAGAAAAAAATCCCTCAACCAACTCAAGCCAAAACTTCCTATCTTTTGCTATCTCCTGTAGCTCCTTGCTATGTTATTAACCTTTCTCCATGTCTCTTCTCCACACGGTCTCCCTCTATTTCTTTTGCTATGTGGTTTCTGATGAAAGGATTTTCTAGTTATGGTTTACTCATTGTATGTTCTATCCCTCGCCAGATTAGTTTCTTCAAGATTCACTTCTATTTTGTTTAGTTTGCTCCTTCAGATCGGCATTAATGATCCCCTCATACCATGTTAGTGCTTACGAACTGTGCAAGTACAGTAAAACCTCGGTTTTTGTCGATAATCCGTCCGAAAACAATTGGCGAAATTTTCATCCCCAGACTTGTCCGAACTCGCACCTTCGCCATGCCTAGTAACAATGTGTGTGCCTAGAGACCTCTTGAATTTTTCAAACCAACCTCTGCTGGCCTTAAAATCACTAAGTACACTAGCACTCGTCCCATGCATTTTCTTAATGAGATAGGCATACAATAGTCTGGCCTTTGCACATATGATGGCCTCCGAAATAGAATCACCATCTAACTTGTTTCGATTTATCCAAATTAATAATAACTTTGGCATCTTCAATTGTTTGCGATCTTTGTTTCGTTAGCACATTCATGCCTTTCGCAACATTAGCCTTCTTTATTGCTTCCTTTATCGCCACAATGGAACTTATCGTGGATGGCAACTTCCTGTACATATGGCAGACTTCAGCAATCTTAATGCCACTCTTGTATTTTATTATTAGCAAGTGATGCTCACACAATGAAAAACAACGCTAAACTGAGCATTAGAATGCGTGGGTCCCTTTATTTTCTCAAAATTAGCAGCAAGGTCATGTGACACGCCGACAAAATCTGAGGCAATGAACGAAAACAGTGACAATTTTTTTTGCTGAAAAAATCTACGAAAACCGAAGGCCACGAAAACTGATGTTTTACTGTAGTTCTTAAGCATTACCAATAATTAAGGCTGAGATAAAAAAAAAAATCCTGCACACAAACATCATGCCCTTAAAGAGATAATAAAGCATTCAGGGCAGATAAAGCTGTGGCAGCAAAAAGTCTTCTTCTGTCATTAATGTGTCATGTCATGACAGTTTTGATTATATGATTATCAATCAGAGGTCACTGGTAAACACACCCATGGAAGATCCAGACCATCACGGCAGTTGTGATGTTAGTACCCCACGATGGCCTGTATGTATTCACCACGAACACAGAGAACAGAGGATGTTGGAGGCCATCACAGCCAGCCTTTGATACAGGGCTGGGAATTGGTGATGATATAGTTGAACACACTGAACAGAAACTGTTGGAGGCCTGCCTCTGATAGAGGGCTGGGAATTGGTGATGAATACAGTTGAACACACAAAACAGATGTTGGAGGCCATCTCTGATACAGAGCTGGGAATTGGTTATGAATATAGTTGAACACACTGAACAGAAGATGTTGGAGGCCTGCCTCTGATAGAGGGCTGGGAATTGGTGATGATATAGTTGAACACATAGAACAGAAGATGTTGGAGGCCATCACAGCCAGCCTCTCATACAGGGCTGGAAATTGGGGATATAGATTAATAAAAGGGGGCTGAGTGGTCTCAAGGTATGGTGTCCGCCTCAAGTGCTGGAGGTCCCGGGTTCAAGCCCCGGTGAGGGCCAGGTTTTTTTCACGTGACTTCTGGTAACAAAATTTCCCCTGGTCTCTGGGTAGTGAGATCGAACACCCCTGTGTATTGTTGCGCACATAAAAAATCCCTTGGCAGTTGGAAATCGAAAACGATTAGTCTGACGGCACTGCCTGGGCACAATTTTGAGTTAAAATTCTACCCAAAGTATTTCAGGATCCTCGCTAGCGCTACGGAGTTCGTGCATTGAACTGAGATTCTTCTGACTCAGGCTTGAGCTAGTAGTAGAATGGGGCACTTATGGGTTACACCCATGTGCCGTGATGTTGATCGGTCGACTAAACTACACTAAACTAAACATAGATTAATAAAGGTAGCTGCATGTCCTTTACAGGATCTTGCAATAAACCCCAGCATTTAGTGGCTGCTTGTAAATTACTAGGCTATGTTAGTCTATGAAGAGATTCACAGAAAAGTCAGAACAGAACATTATGTAAGGAGGAAAAAGAAGCATAGCTTGAGAACAATTGCATAGAAATTGAAAACCAACACAACAGTACAAATGCCATATTAATGCACAAAAGACTTAAGGAGCTTACTATTAAAAGAACATGCACATCAACAGGCTGCTTAAAAATAAAATATGGAAAAATCATATTAGAAAAAGATCAGATTTTACATGAATGGTCATAATCATCATCATGTGCCATGCCAATAAGTTGGACTGTCATATTTTGCCATCTTACACAATCATCAGAGTCGTGGATCAGCTTAGTGTTCCTGGCTCCACCATGCCATGTATCCAAGCCATCCAGGTATTTACTTCTCTGCCTTCCCCTTGTTCTCTTCCCCTCAATCTTGCCAGTTGTCACCAAGTTCTCCAATTTATTTCTTCTCATAATGTGACCAAAAAATTGTGACTGTCTACGTCTAATTTCTCTAATTAGTTTACGATTTTCATTTGTTTCTTGTAGGACTTGGTCATTGGTTTTTCTGTCTGTCCATGATATTCTTTGCATTTTCCTCAGAAACCACATTTCCACAGCCATCAGATGTTTTCAGCTTGTTTGCTCAATGTGCATGCTTCACATCCATAAAAAAGCACAGGTTCTATGTAGCACCACAACACTCTTTTTCTCATTGCAAATGACATCTTTTTATTACGCTTATCGGCATGGCACACGATGAATGAATGTTAGTTCAGAAGTTTCCCATAAATGATCAACGTCTTATACCATTGAAATGACTGAGAAGCAGTCTGCTTTCAAATCACAATGATGGGAAATTATGGCACTGCTTGTCTCACTATTGCCTAAGCCATAGCACCAGATAGTTTAATTACGCATACAAAATAGGAACGTGTACACATTTATTAGGCTATGATGTCATGAAGAACTAAAATATTGGTTGGTTAGACTGTTTAACTCCGAAGTGTGATACATTGGTGGTCAGGTTGCATGAGCCCTGAAAAGTGTTTGCATCTATCAGTGTGAGTTTGGTGTCCGATACTTCTCTCCTGAATTAGTACAGAAGTACCAAGCCCATGGGTACTGTTACGGAGCTCTCCTTCCCCTCTCTAAACCCAGAACTGATAGAGGGACTTCACATCTGCAGGAAGGCATATTAGGATATCCAGGCAATGATCCAGTACAAGTCTTTCAGTCTGAGAATGTTTTGCCAGTTGCCCAAGGGCAGAAATAACCACTAAGAAACATTGCCAGTGCATGATTTTCGGTGATATTAAATATGCGATAGAAGTAGCTACTGGAAGAAGCCAGATTTTCAGTGATACTAAATATGTGGTAGAAGTAGCTACTGGGGGAAGCCAGATTTTCAGTGATACTAAATATGCGGTAGAAGTAGCTACTGGGGGAAGCCAGATTTTCAGTGATACTAAATATGCGGTAGAAGTAGACGCCAGATTTTCAGTGATACTAAATATGCGGTAGAAGTAGCTCCTGGGGGAAGCCAGATTTTCAGTGATACTAAATATGCGGTAGAAGTAGCTACTGGGGGAAGCCAGATTTTCAGTGATACTAAATATGCGGTAGAAGTAGACGCCAGATTTTCAGTGATACTAAATATGCAGTAGAAGTAGCTACTGGGGGAAGCCAGATTTTCAGTGATACTAAATATGCGGTAGAAGTAGCTCCTGGGGGAAGCCAGATTTTTGGTGATACAAAATATGCAGTAGAAGTAGCCAGTGGAGGGAGCCAGATTTTCAGTGATACTAAATATGCGGTAGAAGTAGCTAGTGGGTGGAGCCAGATATTTAGTGATACTAAATATGTTTTAGTATACTCTAACCAAATGCAAAAATGTAAGAGAACACATCACACATCACTTATCTCTTAGGACTTCCAGACTTCAGAAATCTTCTTCCTTACATTATTCCCATAAATTGTGCCTTGTCAGTCTTTCATTCATCTGGTTCTTGTCACGTTTTATAACGCCCCATCTCAAAAGCCTCTATACACTTCTCATCATGTTTATCCATTGTCCATGTCTATAGATGGGGGACACTGTAGCATAGTGGCTAGATGCTGGCCTGCCATTCTAATGGTCTTAGGTTTGAATTCATATCAGGGAAAGATATTTAAAATTAACCTGGGCTCCCAGGTCGACCCAAATTAAAATGTGTGCCAGGAAATATCTGCAGGTGATCAGCTGATACTAACCACATCACCCATCAAGGATCAATTTGTCTACAGCAATATGGGTCTAGCACCATGTGTCCACCAATGGGCCTTATGGCATGTGAAAAGGGTCCTTGAATTTTTACTGACTGTTGTGTACACAGATGCTTGACTGACTGTAATCTGTCTGCTTCCTCAGACAACATATTTTACTGACTGTTGTGTTTACTGATGCTTGACTGTAATCTGTCTGCTTCCTCAGACAACATATTTTACTGACTGTTGTGTATACAGATGCTTGACTGTAATCTGTCTGCTTCCTCAGACAACATATTTTACTGACTGTTGTGTATACAGATGCTTGACTGTAATCTGTCTGCTTCCTCAGACAACATATTTTACTGACTGTTGTGTATACTGATGATTGACTGTAATCTGTCTGCTTCCTCAGACAACATATTTAACTGACTGTTGTGTTTACTGATGCTTGACTGTAATCTGTCTGCTTCCTCAGACAACATATTTTACTGACCGTTGTGTATACTGATGCTTGACTGTAATCTGTCTGCTTCCTCAGACAAACAATTTTACTGACTGTTGTGTATACAGATGCTTGACTGTAATCTGTCTGCATCCTCAGACAACATATTTTACTGACTGTTGTGTATACTGATGCTTGACTGTAATCTGTCTGCTTCCTCAGACAACATATTTAACTGACTGTTGTGTATACTGATGCTTGACTGTAATCTGTCTGCTTCCTCAGACAACATATTTTACTGACTGTTGTGTATACAGATGCTTGACTGTAATCTGTCTTGCTTCCTCAGACAACATATTTTACTGACTGTTGTGTATACAGATGCTTGACTGTAATCTGTCTGCTTCCTCAGACAACATATTTTACTGACTGTTGTGTATACTGATGCTTGAGTGTAATCTGTCTGCTTCCTCAGACAACATATTTTACTGACTGTTGTGTATACTGATGCTTGAGTGTAATCTGTCTGCTTCCTCAGACAACATATTTTACTAACTGTTGTGAATACAGATGCTTGAGTGTAATCTGTCTGCTTCCTCAGACAACATATTTTACTGACTGTTGTGAATACAGATGCTTGAGTGTAATCTGTCTGCTTCCTCAGACAAACAATTTTACTGACTGTTGTGTATACAGATGCTTGACTGACTAATCTGTCTGCTTCCTCAGACAAAAAGTTTTACTGACTGTTGTGTATACAGATGCTTGCGTGTAATCTGTCTGCTTCCTCAGACAACATATTTTACTGACTGTTGTGAATACAGATGCTTGACTGTAATATGTCTGCTTCCTCAGACAAAAAGTTTTACTGACTGTTGTGAATACAGATGCTTGACTGTAATCTGTCTGCTTCCTCAGACAAAAAGTTTTACTGACTGTTGTGTATACAGATGCTTGACTGTAATCTGTCTGCTTCCTCAGGCAACATATTTAACTGACTGTTGTGTTTACATATGCTTGACTGACTGTAATTTGTCTGCTTCCTCAGACAACATATTTTCCACCAAGGCTTGGATAAAAAATAAATTCTCCTTCGAGGAGAGTGTCATTGATAAACAGTTTGACGTCCCTGCAGATTTTGATTATGTGGACTAGTTTCTTGTCATACCTGGAGGTGATCTTCACCAAACTATGTTGAATCTTTGTTATGCAATGCATTTATTATTTGGTGTGATTAGGCAGGTGAATATGATGTTTGAATTTGATAATATAAAGATAATATTGATTATATGTTTCGTGGGGGGGGGGGGGGGGGGGAGTTCTTGTGTTGCATATAAAGTGCTATCCTGTAATTCATCTCGGGTGCCAGCGACGTACTTGCTGGCTTTACTGATCCTCCATGCAAGACTTTGGATATATGTCGTCATTGTACTCGTTGGATAAATGGCCAGTGGAGGCCTGAACACAACTGGCAGAGGATTTGGCAGTTGGTGGCTCTAGAGGTCGATTTACCGGATACCACAAAGTGGACAAACCTCTGGTACAAATGAGCCCAACTGTCAGATCTTGAAATGAGGTTTCACAAAAGTCTAGATCTCCTCTACACCATGACAAGGGCTGACCCCTTGCATATTTGATTTAGTACACTCCTCCACATGAGTGGATCATTACACTTTCAGCCAGAAATAGAATCAGCTTCCTCATAACACACAATCTTAATGGCAAAGTAAGATTGGTAAAATACACAGTCTTAATGGCATAGTAAGAGTGTTACAAGTTTTACTAAAACAGACCTCCCACATACACTAGATAGTGAACAATATCTACAGGAATGTACAATGTGTGAAATCACATGACATTTGTTCATTCCGTTTTGACATCCCACACACAGTTGAGTTGAGTTTATGTGACCTAAGAACTGACATCAATGCACTTAGGACATTCCCATGCACGCTCCATCCCCTCGTTCAACAGCCAGCGAAGATTCATACTACTAATTGTTCCCACCACTATCTGATTGAAAGTTCTCCTGGTCTTCCCTCTCAGTTTTGAGATTCTTCTAGAACCCCTGCTGTTCTCCGGCGATCTCATTCTTTCCACATATGGGTTCTCAGTCTGTTCCCCTACCTTCTCCACCTGTTCCCACAGTTCCACGACCATCTCTCCCTTGTCCATAGGTAATCTACCACCACATTTACAGTTAAGTTATAATTAGTGAACAGAGTTTCACAAATCTCCGACATTGCGAGTCGAAGAGTAGAAATCAGCTACCGACAATTTGGGGGAAGATGTCTTTGCATTGATTTCCATGGTATGAGTGTTGGCTATTCAGAAAGCAGTGGCAAACTATTGAACATGTACATTTACTGGTAAATCACAAACAGCCAATACATGCTTGGGTTAATTGCAACAAGCTATAAATTGACATGAAGCAAACTTGTTTGTTTCAACTCACCAGGTGGTCAGATCACACTGTAGAAAAGACTCAGCCAACACCCAACCAGCCATGAACTGACCTGCAAAGAGCTTGGCCTGCATGAGTAGTTAGGTTACCATGTTTCCCTCGTCCATCAATATCGCGTTTGGATTCCTAATTATATAAACCAGGCCACGGCAACCTATGGCATGCCTGCCAAGCATGGCACACAGAATGATTTTAAATGGCATGCTGAGTGAAAGGAAATACAAGTATACAAACTCATCCAAAATTGAATGCTTTAAATTGAATAGAATTCTTGTAAAGATATTGCTGTTTTCACATCCTTTTAAAGTGAAAGTTAGTAGGCGTAGAATGTGTGTTGTGATATGAGGCAGCAATGACTAATCTTGACGAAGTTCTGTTTCCGTCCCGCCCTCTCTCTCCTGACCACCTCACCACCAACTCTACAGTTTTCTCGGCTGTAATATATTCATGCCATTTTATGCCACCATGACCATCACATACATGTTGATGTTGTTAAAATGTTTTATTTTGCAAGCTGTTGCATTTTCTATTTCAAAATAATATGTTCAGGGTTGTCCTTGATTTGTTTCTAATTAAATTAAAGTATTTTATTAATGTACAGGTTATTTTTGTTTTTCATTTACTGGCTTTGAACTCAAGTGTAGTCCACATACATGCTACAGGTGTAAAGTCTCACTACACTTTGTATGTAGAACAATTTAAAAAAATTAAGTACATGACATTAAAAATATGCTAAAAAATTAATTAACTTAGTTAGAATAGTCACTGCTATGGTCTAATGCTGTTTTGGGGAAGCTGGAAAGTATGAATGAAGTATTTATTATACTTATTCAACAAATGTCTAACCGTAATGTGATGAGGAGGTTGTTTATCAGGAAATGTTGCTATAAATCTTTGAACAACCATCCATTTGTATTGACCGTCATTTCGACACACTTGTTCAACCAACAAATTCTTTCTTCTGTTGATAAAACCACTCTGTTTGGAGCACAAAGAATTACTCCAGCAGACCAGACGAAAGCTATTCACTGCATATTGCTTCACATGGATTGTGGAGCACATTTTTTGATGATGTCATGTACATTTTTCAAAATTGTTCTACATACAAGTGTAGTGAGACTTTACAAACACCCTGTACTTCTAGTGCACTAGACTGATTGTAGCATGGTGGATTAAAAGGCGACATAAGCAGCAACACCTTTTCTTATTGTGCATACCTTTTGCATTGGCAATCATGTCTGTCCACAGCCTTCACGTTGAATATATTGCTTACAGACATGATATGCAAGACATCCTGTTTAAAAAATAGGTAGTTTGCCATTACTTTTGTTAGCAGTGACCATACTGCTTACTGTCAGGTTTTGGTCAGATATGACTGAGCTATTGTATGACAGTAGACGTTACTACCTGCTTTCTGTTAGCGCTGAATGTTGGGCGGCACTTATCAAACCCGACACCCCACATTGTGCCAACGGCTTTGGATGGAGGAGCACAATTGGGAGGGTACAAGCCTTATCCTGGTGCAAGGAAATGTAACCTAAAGACAAAATGTCATGGCAGGGCAGACCAGGCCCAAAGCCTTGGTTGGCAGCTGGTCTAGGATCGAAGCTCCGACAGGCGGACAGTTAGAGCATTGCTTTGCTGATCCGGCAGCTTCTGCAGCTTGTTTTGTTCCAAATGTATTAGTGTTACCTTTCCTCTGGCGTGAACTAGGCAGGCCGAGAGAGGGATTATGCTGCATGGGCAACACATGGTCTATATTTTAACCCAGGTTTTGTGCTATTGAGAGGTATAACTCCATCCCTGGTCTTAACCAGTCTAGGAATCAAAACGAGGGGTAGCAGTTACGGGTTATAAGTCCTTGTCAATTGGCGTAGATATGGGGTGCCACGGGTTGCCTCTGACAGTGGGAGACACCTACAGGTGTCACTGATCAGTTACCGCCATCCTCAAGCTTGGCAGCCCCCGGCCAATTGGGTGCTGATCCACCACAGCCTGCCTGCTTCAATGGGTGCTTGGGGCTACGACAAACTCTGAATCGCAGGCTGTAAAAGCAATACACCAGGTATCTCAAGCTAAGGCTTGCAACATGGAACATAAGTAGCATGTGTCCAGGATTTTGCACTGACCTGACGAATATTGATGTGAGAAAAACGACTATGATTGATACTGAACTTAATCGTCTTAACATTGATATTATATTGCTGACCTGCAAGATACTCGCCTCGCTGAGGAAGGGATACTCAGGGAAAACTATTACACCTTTTGTTTGGAAAGGTAGAGGGCAGGAAGTAAACAGAAAACATGGAGTGGGCTTTGCAGAGAAGAATTCACTACTGTGAATGATTGAAATTCCAACTGGCGGAAATGAAAAATTATTATCCCTGCGCTTGGCTACCACTTGTGGTTTTGCCACCACTATCACTCACTGCATACGCACAGACACTCACTTTCTCTGATGATGTGAAAGATTCATTCTATGAGGAGTTAGACTCTGTGATCAAGACAGTACTAAAATCTGACTACATGTATATATATACTCGTGATTTTAATGCTCGCGTGGACAAAGACTAAATTTCATGGCCAGTGTAGTATGTCTTGGAAAATACAACATTGGTCACATGAATGACAATGGGCAAAGGCTGCTGGAGCACTGCACCAGAAATGACCTATGTATTACAAACTCCTTTTTTAAAACAAAAGAGCTGCATAAGATCACATGGAAACATCCAAGATCTGGCCATTGGCATCAGCTAGACTTCATCAGACATTCATATTGATTGCAGACAATGAGCAGGATCTGCAACAATTAGTAGATGCGGTTGTTGTACACAGTAAGCAACTGGGGTTAGAATTAAATTGTAAAAAGACACAGGTTATGGTCGTCACTAGGAAGAACGAAATACCACAATGCAATATACAAGTAAATGGGAATATTCTTCAACTGAATCAGTACAATTATCTCGGAACAGTCATAACATCTTATGGGAGATGCCTTGAAGAGATTAGAACAAGAATGTGAAAGTAGCCTGGCGAAAGTAGCCTTTAGCAAGATGAAAAACATTCTGACCAATAAAAAGATGTCATCATCTCATCTCATCTCATCTCATCAAGTTCCTCTTATACCTTGCGGTGTCGAGGTGAAGTATAAACTTCGTGAGAGTGCCCGATTATGGGCTTCATATATCGATATTCCCATGGACTCTGCAATTCCCTCCGTCCAACGTTTACGTGGTCGGCCTCTTCTTCTGCTTCCCTCTGGTCTGTATGGCAGCAGAAATGTGGTTTCTGAGGAAAATGCAAAGAATACCATGGACAGACAGAAAAACCAAAGACCAAGTACTACAGGAGACAAATGAAAATCGTAAATTTATTAGAGAAATTAGACGTAGACAGTCAACATTTTTGGACATGTTATGAGAAGAAATGGATTGGAGAACTTAGTGACAACTGGCAAGATCGAAGGAAACAGACCAAGAGGAAGACCGAGAGGAAAATACCTGGATGGCTTGGCCACATGGCATGGACGAGACAGGAACACTGAACTGATCCACGACTCTGGTGATCGAGTGAAATGGCGAGCCATGATCGCCCACGCTTTCCGGCATGGCACATGATTGATGATAGATTGAGACTTCATTATCCCACGGAGACATTTGAAACGAACATCATTAACTCGAAGTTACCGCAGTGCTGATTGTGATACTAATCATTCTTTAGTTGTTGCAAGGGTTAGACTGAGACCAAAGAGAATCTACAGAACTAAACACAAATCTAGCCCCAGGATTAATATTATTAACACACAAGATCCTGTTAAGTGCTTTGAGTTCCAACAGCAACTTGAAGACGCCTTCACTGATACAGCAGAAAATTGTACAAGTGAAAAGTGGGCCAAACATAAGGACACTCTTTATAAAACAGCGGTAATGGTTTATGGTCCTGTGGATCATAAGAGGTAGGACTGGTTTGCAGCAAACAGCCAGACACTGCAGCCCTTGAGTGAAAGAAAGAAGATAGCTCTTTTAAGAAACAAGAAAAGAACAACGCGAAACTCTCTCAGTGTGCTGAAGCAAGCTGGGAAGGATGTGCAAAAGGATGCCAGGCAGTGTGCAAATGACTATTGGATCAAGTTTTGCGAGTACATTGAAAATGGAAGTGAGAAATGAAACACCAGAAGCATGTATGAAGAGATAAAGAAGGCCTATGGTCCAATGGTAAAAAGAAGTGCACCACTGAAAACATTGACTGGAGAAATCATCACTGATAAGAAACGGCAGATGAATAGACGGGTAGAGCACTATTTGGAGCTTTACTCAGGCGAGACAAAACTAGCGGATGATGCCCTCAATGCCATAGAGGCCCTGCCAACTCTTGACCATGTGGACACACTTCCCACCATAACAGAAGTTAAGTGTGCTATTAATGAACTTGAATCTGGCAAGGCTTCAGGTAAGGACGGGATTCAAATAGAGGTTATCAGGAGTGGGCAAGACACTCACTCTACAGATCCACCAGCTAACAGAGTTATCCTGGGGAGAAGGACAAGTCCCACAAGATTTCAAAGATTCAAGCATCAGCACTGTACAAGAACAAGGGGAATCGTAGCGGCTGTAACAACTATAGAGGTATATCGCTTCTGTGTATTGTTGGGAAAGTATTTGCCAGAATTGTTCTGCGCAGACTTCAAGTCCTAGGAGATCAAGTCTACCCCGAATCACAGTGTGGCTTTCGACGGAATCGGTCTGCCATTGATATGATATTCTCATTGCGACAAATGCAAGAAAAATGCCGTGAACAGAATCAACCACTGTTTATTGTCTTCATCGACCTCACAAAGGCATTTGATTTGGTCAGTCGAGAAGGTCTGTTTAAGGCAATAAAGAAGATTGGATGCCCACCAACTCTTCTGTCCATTGTGGAATCGTTCAACACAGGCGTGAAGGGTATAATCAAGTTTTGTGGTGCAACTTCAGAAGAGTTTGAAGTCAAGAGTGGAGTTAAGCAAGGGTGTCTACTAGCTCCCACCCTCTTTGGAATATACTGTTCAATTTTACTGAAATATGCATTTCGTGATGAGGATAGTGGTATATATATTCACTCACGCCCAGATGGCGGCCTCTACAATGCTTAGAGATTGAAGGCCAAGACCACAATTAGGAGTTCACTGATCAGGGAGTTGCTGTTTGCGTATGATGCTGCAATTACGACAATGGGCTGGATCCATGGGCTGGCCATCTACAGGGGGTGCAGAGCCAGCCAGTTTTTCAGCTCGTTCATTTCCCTCGTCTTCCGCATGTCCCGGGACGAAGATGAAGGTGACTTTACGGACAACAGACTCCCGCAGCGACTCTGTCCACTGTCTACGTACAGATCCAGCTTCGACCTTTTGAATCATGCTCATTGAATCACTTAGTACACACACGTTAGTATAATGCTGTGATTCCAGCCATATGAAAGCCTGTGTAACTGCCATCACCTCCATCGTCATTGTCACAGCCTCACATAGGGGCGGTAACGGACATAAAGTAAGAGACACTGGCGAAGGACTACAACTCCCGCTCAAGGGAAAGAAGTGAGTCACTCGAGGGCTTGAGTAATCCAGAGCCTTCTCGAAGGACTGGTCAGTGGGTCCACTGTCCCGTGGACACTGATGTGGCCCGCCTATTACGGGGTCCACGAGAAACTCCGATAGAGTTACCACCCGTGTCGGATTGCGACACGTGTGAAAGGGCAGAGACAGACAGGACATCGAGGAAGCAACAGGGCTTACCTTAGAGGGACTTGATAGTTCAGACCCATGTGTATTTAGGGGTCGTAGACATATGCTAGATAGTTGCTTAGAATTGTTTGTTATAATCATGTGTGATGTACAACCTCTGTGATACGCAACTTGTCGAGCGCGGGCTTATTAAAACCCACTTCGCCAGCGCACTGTATATATTATATAAATAAATGTTGCTATATTGTATCTCACGGAGTTTGTTGCCTGTATGAGCCCGAGTCCAGATCCCCTAGCGATCTAAGACTGTGACAGGCTATGTGGGGGATATCGCCGGTTTTGGCACACGCTTTACGTTTCAGACAGCTCTTGGTTGCCAAGTAAAAATTAATTAAATTATATCAAAGTTTAATACAGAACAAAGTTAAAAAAACGTTGCAGCTATCTAGTAATGAACTAGTATTAGTCCCTCTTCACAAACATTGCAAATGATGTTAATATTATGAAATTTGACATGACTGTGACATTTACGTTGACTGTTACTAATTTTTTTTGATTCCAACATCAGATTGTTCCGCGAAATATCGGGTGTACGTAACCTGTCCTCCAACAGTGGCGAGAGAACAAGACTACATTCGAGAACTCAGGGAAAATAAGATGAGTTTCATTTCATGCTCATTGCAACCCTAAGCGGTACTTATCATCATCCATTCATGTAACATTTTTCTATGCATTGATTTGTATGAATATGCTAACCTCATAACCAACAGAACTTTTCATGTGTATTTGCTCATGTAAACATTAAGGGAAATAATTAAATTTTGTATTTCCCAACTATTTTCTAAGGGATTTAATTTCAGTAAAGTCAACAACAACTAAAAGACAAGATGTCAACGTTAGAACAATGTATTGAGTTAGGTATTAAATTAGGATATAAAGAGGAAAAACTGTCAGAATGGGCACAGAAGACGCATTCAGAAAATATTGCACAAGAAGAAAGAGCAATCGAACGAGAAGAGAAAAAGATGCAGATGCAACTGCAGACTGAAGAGAAGAAAATGCAAGTGGAGGCGGAAGAGAAAAAGATGCAGATGCAACTGCAGGCTGAAGAAAAGAAAATGCAACTGCAGACTCAAGAGAAACAGATGGAGCTTGAAGCCGCGGCCAAACAAGCCCAGTTAAATGCAGAGACACAGATAAGACTAAAACAAATGGAAATTGATTCCAACCTAGAAATATCGGTAAACAAAATGAAAAGTAAGGAAGAGGAACAAAAATACAACAAATATAAAGGCCTCGTTAAAGCATTCTGCTCGGGTGATTCTATCAGCGCGTACTTAGAAAACTTTGAGTGTTTAATGACCTACCATAAGGTCGCAAAAATCGACTGGTCATTTATTTTGATGAGAAATTTAGCACTAGAGCCCTTAAAAGTAATAGAGACAGTTCCACAAGATATGAGGAAAGATTATGATTATTTAAAGCAAAGAATACTTCAACATTTCTCACTAGATACAGCAGGCTATCAACAATAGTTCGCAAAATTAGCCCCACAACCTAATCAAACCTTCATAGACTACGTGTCTATAGTTCAGGATATATGTACAAAGTGGATAACCTCAGCAAAAACAAATAACAACCATGACAAACTGAAAGAACTCATTATAATTGACAAAATTATTAATACAATTCCAACACCTTTTTCTAAATTTTTGAAACAAATGGATTGTAAAACTATCCAAGAGGTAGAAGCCAAGGGGAGCGCATTTTTTACAGCGAACCGCGATATTTTCCATTTAAACATTAGCCGAAATGAAACAGCGGCAGTTACAAACACTAGATACTCAAAACCAACTGAAAATAAGTTCAAACAACGCTCGAAATTCACGAAACCAGTCAAGTGCCAGTATTGTCATCTGCCACACGAAGAGTACGCGATGTGTGACAAATCACCGAATTATCCGCATCATCTTCAAATGATAGTGGAGAAACAAAAGAACAAGAGAAATGCGTATCAGAGAGCGGTCAAATGCTATTTTTGTGCCAGCTATGGACATTATTCACGATTTTGTGAAGGGCGAAAGATAATGAAGCAGGCCAATGCCGCACTAATTGACACTTCCTCAGAGGAAGAGATTGAACAACTGAACGAATGTGACAACCAGAATGAAAGTTTGAGTGAGCGAGGAAATGCAGTGCAAATCATTGACACCATCACTGACAACAAATGTAACACCTGTAGAAAATCGCCAGTGTCTCTTACTTTATGTCGGTTACCGCCCCTATGTGAGGCTGTGACAGTCATGCTGCTCGTGATCATAGAGTGGGAACCACTGGATTCTTGAACGGTTCGGCCCGCTGATCGGGCTGTAAATGCCCACGCACTTCTCGGCTGCTTTACAACAGATCCATCTGTATAGGTGAGCACTTCGGGGCTATCTGAGTGTTCATAGATGAGCGCGTTGACCTCTACATTGACAGCGGCAGGGTTCTGCTCTCTGCACCGCCTGTCGAGTGTGATAATGCAGGAGAAAGTGCACTTAAAAGCTGGAGGCACCGGCACCCATTCCTTGCCCGACCCATCCATGATTTGCCCCTCTTTAGCCTGTCACCCTTTTCTCTGAATATAGCGTCATGTAGAGGGTGCTGCTCATCTGCACTTATTTTTAAGTATGCACGAGCTCTCCAGATCTTGATCCTGTGTTCCATTGTCGGGAAGTCAAGGAGGTATCTCATTGCTACACAGCTGGTGTCTCTCGTGCAGCCCAAAATGATGCGCATGGCTTCGTTTTGTACCTTTTCAAGTCTTCCAATCTGTGTAGGGCTGACAGTGAGGATGGCCAGGGCATACTCGATGCGTGAAAACACCAGTCCTTGGAACAGAAATATTAGCAGTCTTTGCTCGATATTGGCAGATGCCATGACTCTCATTGCTGACAAACCTTTTCTAGCTTTCGTTAAGACATAATCGACATGATCTCTGAAGGACAGGCTACGATCAAGCCTCACGCCAAGATATGTCATTGACTGGGTTCTACTCAAAATGCTCCCATCCATTCTTACTGCCGGCAGGTCTGTGTTCACAATATGGTTGTTTAGGAAGAACCATGTAACCGATGCCTTTGCAGGGTTGACAAGGGCAAGGGCAACGGCATCAGCACACCATGAGGAAATTTGATCTAGTTCGTCCTGCATATCATTGGCAACCGCCTGTCTATCTCGACCCTGTCGATACACGAGAATGTCGTCAGCAAATGACAGAGTCCTACCCCTCCCGTCCAACTGTTGTTCAGTGATCGGCACCGTATACACGTTGAATAGTACTGGTGACAGTGGTGAACCCTGCGGCAATCCTGGACATATCGTTATCGGCTCAGAAGACCAACTCCCGCATCTTAGTCTGCTATCTGCATTCTCCAAGGCTTGTTCTGAATTTGGTTTAACAATTGGCAAAAAGAAAAGACAGATTATGTCACAAGGTGCACACGAGGTACCATCTATGTTTATTGACAATGCCGAACTGGAGATAGTAGACCATTTTACATATGTAGCATCATAAGTAAATAGCAAATTATTCTTTGATCAGGAAACCGACCGGTAAAGCAGCAACAACAATGAACAGGTTAAAAAAAAAGTCTGGCAGAACATAAAACTTACTGCCAAAACAAAAGTCCTTGTCTATCAAGCCTGTGTCCTTAGTACTCTTCTTTATGGCAGTGAAGTCTGGTCAACCTACACCACGAAAAACGTGTAAACAACGATAATATGCGGTGTGTGCGCAGAATATTTGGTATTAAGTGGCAAGACAAAATCACAAATATGAAGTATTGGAAAGATCAGGTTGTGTGTCGGTTTATTCCATGCTCAGTCTTCGTCAGTCTTCAGAACTGGCGTCGTTAGCCGCTACACGCTGCGGGATTTGCTGAGGAGGGGATCCGAGCACTTATGGACTGAATGGTTCGATGTGCAACGAGGATGATCTGTCGACTAACTAACATAACTAACTAACTAACATGCTCAGTCTTCGTAGACTCAGATGGATAGGACACATTAGGAGGATGGATGATGGTAGAATACCAAAGGACATCTTTTAAGTGAATTACAGATAAATAACAGATCTCAGGGTCGGCCTCTACTACAATGCAAAGATGTGTGTAAGCGGGACATGATTGATACAGGCATTGATAATGCCCATTGGGAGCATGTCGCCGCCGAACGTATTGCATGGGGGGGGGGGGGGGCAAATATCAGAAATGGAATAAAGACAATGGAGAAAATGATTGCAGATAGGTCACACACTGAGCGAGTGAGACGTAAAATGGTGCGTGATAGTGAAAATACCATGTTTTTTCGCATGCATCCATTGTGGACGAACATTTACAGCGCGAATTGGTCTGATCATTTACATTCGCAACCGCCATGGTTGGTAGTTATTATGCCTTTTTTTTAAGAACATTGTAATAAACTATCGTCTGTCAAGACGGCAAGTTGTCAGTGAATGACCACACTGTTTGGTGGCCGTAGCCATTGTCTTCTTAAAGAGATCTCTGCCTACCATCGCAAAACTTTAGACCATAACCAAGAACTGTCTGTCGGCTGTCTCCAACTTCATCCAGCACATGCTGCCTTGGTTTCACGATACCATGGTCGCGGAGCTAAACGAGTATTCAACAGTACTCAGTGATGTCCTGTGGGCTAGAGGAGGAAAGGAGGCACCTTATTTCTCCTTTGAAAGGGTATCTCCTACCCCGCCACCCATTAGTTATCTGGTTGACGAATCCTGTCTGCAGAAAATATTGCGTGCACAAACTGCTTTTGAGAGTCGGAAAACTATAGTTTATTTAGCTTTGACTTTAGCTGCACGCGAATGACGTCTTGAATTATGAACCACATTCGTTTATTATCAGGTGCGCACCAGTTGCGTCTGTACTCTGACTGGCTATTCAGCAACAAGTCTCATTCTAGCTGTCGATCTTAACTAGGGCTTATTTTAGGGGTATGTCTTATATTAAACGCATCCTGAAAAAAATCGTGCTAGGACTTATTATAGCGGTAGGTCTTATTTTTGGGGAAACACGGTAAATACTCGTCTCCTCCATAGATCACATACGGAGAATCATTACACTGCGCTCATTACATCGGCGAGAATTCAAATGTGTGTATCGCAGAACCACGGAAGCTACACATGGACACCTTTCCTAATTTGGAAATTCTGTCTGGACAGCTGCCTATACGCCCCCCCCCCCCCTTTTTTTTTTTAGATTTCCAACTACCGCGGGATTTTTAACAGATTCAGTCCCATAACAGTTATGACTTAAAAGTTGTCAATATGGCAGCAGACATGTTGTATCTATATCCATAAAACACAATGTATGTATGTATGTATGTGTGTCCGTTCTTTATGCGTTCGCGGACGGTCCATCCGATTGAGATGAATTTTTCTACATGTTTTCTTTTCATTCCCGTGCAACCAACTGTCATAGTTTTTTTAGTGTACAATCAGCTATTTACTTACTAAAATTTAATATTTAAATTTACATGATCATTTCTATATAGCGAGGGGACTTAACATAAGAAAAGTTATTTCAAGGGGCATAACTTTTAATAACATTGCTATTATTTTATATATAGATTGTTGCATTGTTTTAAAAGATTTATAAACTCTTTGTCTACAGTTATTTACAGGCATATGAGTTATAATAAATAATGATATAATCTTTAAGGCATTTTCATAGTTTTCATAAAAATAATGCATCTATTTAAATAGTGAAAATTTTCTAACTCATCTGTTTTTTGTTTTTTTCAACAGCACATTATTTTTTTTTAAACATTCTCATATGTATGGCGCGTTACACCCACATTGGGTATTTATGATGGCCATGTTAAAAGTTACTTTTCATGCATTTTAATGCTTATTGTTCTTTTGTTGTCAAAGAATTGCTTCATAAGAGATGTTGAATGAAAGAATGTATGAGAGGAAATAGAGAAGAAGGGCAGAATGCAGGACGGGCCTGCGAAAGATTTTCGTTCGTTAAAAAAAAAAGTAATTTTTTGAGTGAGAAGGTTAGTTGCATATCGTTTGCAGTACTCTGCAGTCACCCCACCCCCACCATTTATTGGCTGTTCGTGATATCTTGGTAAGTTTACTTTAGATAGATCTCGTCCAATCATATTTTCTACTATCAATCTATCTATTCTTCTATTCTATCTATATTTTTAATGGGAACGGGCCGAACATAGATAGATAGTTAGATAGATAGATAGATAGATAGATATATAGATAGATAGATAGATAGATAGATAGATAGATCGGGAACGGGAGCTTATATGACTACTTATATGAATTAAATGAGATGCTCCCCACCAGGGACTGGGTGAAGCCGGGCCGGGTCAGACAGACAGACAGACAGATAGACAGTCAGACAGATAGTTGGGAACGGGAGCTTATATGACTACTTATATGAATTAAATGAGATGCTCCCCACCAGGAGCTGGGCGAAGCCGGACCGGGTCAGACAGACAGACAGATAGATAGATAGATCCCCGCCATGGCCTGGGCGAAGCTGGGCCGGGTCAGCTAGTTATAAATAAAATAAAAGGGGGTTGTTTATGGGAAACTACTGTATATAAGCCCATGGTAGTTACGGGAAGTTGCTTAAGACGATTAATCATTGTCACAGACTCACATTGTACGGGAAAAACAACATGAGTTAATAGATATTAGCCAAGGGCTACAACTCCCGCCCAAGGGAAAGAAGTAAGTCACTCGAAGGCCAGAGTAATCCAGAACCTTCTCGAAGGACTGGTCAGTGAGTCCACTGTCCCGTGGACACTGATGTGGCCCGCCTATTACGGGGTCCACGAGGAACTCGAACAGAGTTACCACCCGTGTCGGATTGCGACACGGGTAAATCGGAGGAGAGAGACGGGACATCGGAGAGGCAACAGGGCCTGCCTTAGAGGGACTTAATAGTTTAGACCCATATAGATTTAGGGTCATAGACATATGCTAGATAGTTGCTAAGAATGTTTGTTACAATCATGTGTGATGTTAAACCTCTGTGATATGCAACGCCTCAGTGCGAGCTTGTTAAACCCACTGCGCCAACGCACTGTATATTAACGTTCATTAAAGTTGCTATATTATGTTTAACGGAGTTATTGTTGCCTGTTTTGAGCCCGAGTCTAGATCCCTAGACATCCAACACGTTGACAGGCTTTTTGGGGGGCTAAGCTCCGGTTTTGGCACTAGCTTTACGTTCAGACGGCTATTGATTGCCAAGTAAAAACTCAGGAAATAATATCAAATTTATTTCTAAAAGAAAAAAAAAATTGAATTATTTGCAGCTATCTAGAGTAATAAACTAGTATTAATATTAGTCCCTCTGCAGCAAGTCTCTCCATGATGTTATTTCTATAAACTATTTTGACATGACTGTGACATTTGACTGTTATTAATGTTTTTTTCATTCTACGAGCAGATTGTTCCGCGAAGTGTGGTGTGTGTAAACTTATGTAACCTATCCAACAGTGGCAAGAGAAGAAGACAACATTCGCAAGTTCTTGGAATATAAGATAAGTTTCATATCATGCCCATTGCAACCCTAAGCGGTACTTATCACCATCCATCCATGTAACATTTTTGTATTGCATTGATTTATATGTATATTCATAACCTTGTACCAATATAACTTTGCATTTGTATTTGCTCGTGTAAACATTAAGGGAGATAACTAAATTTTCTACTCCCCAACATTTTTCTAAGGGAGTTAACTTCAGTAAAATTACAAACAAGTAAAAATCAAAATGTCTACATTAGATAAATGTATTGAGTTAGGTATGAAATTAGGTTATAAAGAAGAGAAACTATCAGAATGGGCACAGAAGACACACGCAGATAACATTGCCCGTGAAGAAAGAGCGCACGCAGAGAACATTGCCCGTGAGGAAAGAGCATTTTGCTCAGGAGATTCTATCAGTGCATACCTGGAAAATTTTGAGTGTCTAATGTCCTACCATAAGATCGTAAAATCAGATTGGGCATTTATTTTAATGAGAAACTTAGCTCTGGAACCATTAAAAGTAATAGAAACAGTGCCACAGGAAATGAGAAAAGATTATGATTATCTAAAGCAACACATTCTCCAACATTTTTCATTAGATACAGCAGGTTACCAACAAAAGTTCGCAAAATTATCCCCACAACCAAACCAAACCTTCATAGACTACGTGTCTACAGTTCAGGACGTTTGCACAAAGTGGATTAACTCAGCTAAAACTAACAACAGCCATGACAAACTTAAAGAACTTATTATTATTGACAAAATAGTTAGTACAATCCCAACACCTTTTGCTAAGTTTTTGAAACAAATGGACTGTAAAAGTATTCAAGATGTAGAGACAAAGGGGAATGCATTTTTCACAGCGAACAGAGATATTTTTCAATTAAACCTAAGTCAAAACGAAGCAGCAGCAGTAGTAAACACTAGATATTCTAAACCAACAGAAAGCAAGTTTAAACCACGCTCGAATGTCAGGAAGCCAGTTAAGTGCCAATATTGTAGTTTGACTCACGAAGAATACGCGATGTGCGATAAATCACCCAACTATCCACATCATCTCCAGATGATCGTGGAGAAGCAAAAGAATAAGAGAAATGCTTACCAGAGAGCAGTAAAATGTTATTTTTGCAGTAGCTTTGGGCACTACAGTCGGTTTTGTGAAGGCCGAAAGAGATTGAAACAGGCCAATGCGGCACTAGTGGAAACGTCCTCAGACGAAGATATTGAACAATTGAATGAGTGTGATAATCAGAATGAATTAAATGAGAGAGCGATATACTGAGCGGACAAATTGTACGCAAAACGTATTTATTTTAATTTGTCTGCGTCTTTCATGTAAATTGTATGACTTGTCTAATTGTTGATGCATGTTTAATATTTAGGATATTAGTATTGAGGATACTACATCTAAGCACCACTGCTTGGAATGCCTGATCATGCATTACACACATTGGGGTAATTCATGATTAAGGGTATCCCAACTCGTGACGCTTTGAGATAAGCCACACATTCAGCACACACTTTACTTAAAACTCAAAACTGAACACTATCAATTAAAATACAGTCACTTTATTAGTAACATCAACTTATTAGTCAACACACTAACAAGCCAACAGGGACACATGTAGTTACATGGGATAAAATAACAGCGTAACTACATATTCAGCATTATACAACATACGAGAGTAAAAGTGTATTGAAATGCACACACAGAGCAAGATTTGAAGGTGTACTTAATTAGCCAAGACTTTTGTCTTGTTAATCCTCTAGTATAGAGGTTAATTATCTTGGTATCAGTAGGATACTTTGAGAAGGACGGGTTGTAGAAACAACTAGTAAACGTCACGTAACTTCGGTCAGATAAGCATTATTAAGGACACAGGAGAGAGAGACCTCCTCAGCAAATCAGAGAAGTGGTGCATGGGAGAATACATGAGTGTTGATGCCAGTATGTAGTTTACCAAGTTACTGTCCACCAAACTACAAACACCGTCTTTATATGATTCTGTGACAGAATTAGTGCAGAACTAATTACCCTATAACAACCCATCAAATCAGGGGAGAGGGGGGACTCCTGTCACAGACTCACATTGTACGGAAAAAACAACATGAGTTAATAGATATTAGCCAAGGGCTACAACTCCCGCCCAAGGGAAAGAAGTAAGTCACTCGAAGGCCAGAGTAATCCAGAACCTTCTCGAAGGACTGGTCAGTGAGTCCACTGTCCCGTGGACACTGATGTGGCCCGCCTATTACGGGGTCCACGAGGAACTCGAACAGAGTTACCACCCGTGTCGGATTGCGACACGGGTAAATCGGAGGAGAGAGACGGGACATCGGAGAGGCAACAGGGCCTGCCTTAGAGGGACTTAATAGTTTAGACCCATATAGATTTAGGGTCATAGACATATGCTAGATAGTTGCTAAGAATGTTTGTTACAATCATGTGTGATGTTAAACCTCTGTGATATGCAACGCCTCAGTGCGAGCTTGTTAAACCCACTGCGCCAACGCACTGTATATTAACGTTCATTAAAGTTGCTATATTATGTTTAACGGAGTTATTGTTGCCTGTTTTGAGCCCGAGTCTAGATCCCTAGACATCCAACACGTTGACAGGCTTTTTGGGGGCTAAGCTCCGGTTTTGGCACTAGCTTTACGTTCAGACGGCTATTGATTGCCAAGTAAAAACTCAGGAAATAATATCAAATTTATTTCTAAAAGAAAAAAAAAAATTGAATTATTTGCAGCTATCTAGAGTAATAAACTAGTATTAATATTAGTCCCTCTGCAGCAAGTCTCTCCATGATGTTATTTCTATAAACTATTTTGACATGACTGTGACATTTGACTGTTATTAATGTTTTTTCATTCTACGAGCAGATTGTTCCGCGAAGTGTGGTGTGTGTAAACTTATGTAACCTATCCAACAGTGGCAAGAGAAGAAGACAACATTCGCAAGTTCTTGGAATATAAGATAAGTTTCATATCATGCCCATTGCAACCCTAAGCGGTACTTATCACCATCCATCCATGTAACATTTTTGTATTGCATTGATTTATATGTATATTCATAACCTTGTACCAATATAACTTTGCATTTGTATTTGCTCGTGTAAACATTAAGGGAGATAACTAAATTTTCTACTCCCCAACATTTTTCTAAGGGAGTTAACTTCAGTAAAATTACAAACAAGTAAAAATCAAAATGTCTACATTAGATAAATGTATTGAGTTAGGTATGAAATTAGGTTATAAAGAAGAGAAACTATCAGAATGGGCACAGAAGACACACGCAGATAACATTGCCCGTGAAGAAAGAGCGCACGCAGAGAACATTGCCCGTGAGGAAAGAGCGAGAGAACGGGAAGAAAAACAGAGGCAAGGGGAGGCAGAAGAAAAGAAAATGCAATTGCAGGCAGAAGAAAAGAAAATGCAATTGCAGGCAGAAGAGAAAAAGATGCAGATGCAACTGCAGGCTCAAGAAAAACAAATGGAACTTGAGGCGGCGGCCAAACTAGCCCAATTAAATGCCGATACACAAATAAAATTAAAGCAGATGGAGATTGATTCCAACGTAGAAATATCTGTAAATAAACTGAGAAGCAAGGAGGAGGAACAAAAATATAACAAGTATAAAGGCCTCGTGAAAGCATTTTGCTCAGGAGATTCTATCAGTGCATACCTGGAAAATTTTGAGTGTCTAATGTCCTACCATAAGATCGTAAAATCAGATTGGGCATTTATTTTAATGAGAAACTTAGCTCTGGAACCATTAAAAGTAATAGAAACAGTGCCACAGGAAATGAGAAAAGATTATGATTATCTAAAGCAACACATTCTCCAACATTTTTCATTAGATACAGCAGGTTACCAACAAAAGTTCGCAAAATTATCCCCACAACCAAACCAAACCTTCATAGACTACGTGTCTACAGTTCAGGACGTTTGCACAAAGTGGATTAACTCAGCTAAAACTAACAACAGCCATGACAAACTTAAAGAACTTATTATTATTGACAAAATAGTTAGTACAATCCCAACACCTTTTGCTAAGTTTTTGAAACAAATGGACTGTAAAAGTATTCAAGATGTAGAGACAAAGGGGAATGCATTTTTCACAGCGAACAGAGATATTTTTCAATTAAACCTAAGTCAAAACGAAGCAGCAGCAGTAGTAAACACTAGATATTCTAAACCAACAGAAAGCAAGTTTAAACCACGCTCGAATGTCAGGAAGCCAGTTAAGTGCCAATATTGTAGTTTGACTCACGAAGAATACGCGATGTGCGATAAATCACCCAACTATCCACATCATCTCCAGATGATCGTGGAGAAGCAAAAGAATAAGAGAAATGCTTACCAGAGAGCAGTAAAATGTTATTTTTGCAGTAGCTTTGGGCACTACAGTCGGTTTTGTGAAGGCCGAAAGAGATTGAAACAGGCCAATGCGGCACTAGTGGAAACGTCCTCAGACGAAGATATTGAACAATTGAATGAGTGTGATAATCAGAATGAATTAAATGAGAGAGCGATATACTGAGCGGACAAATTGTACGCAAAACGTATTTATTTTAATTTGTCTGCGTCTTTCATGTAAATTGTATGACTTGTCTAATTGTTGATGCATGTTTAATATTTAGGATATTAGTATTGAGGATACTACATCTAAGCACCACTGCTTGGAATGCCTGATCATGCATTACACACATTGGGGTAATTCATGATTAAGGGTATCCCAACTCGTGACGCTTTGAGATAAGCCACACATTCAGCACACACTTTACTTAAAACTCAAAACTGAACACTATCAATTAAAATACAGTCACTTTATTAGTAACATCAACTTATTAGTCAACACACTAACAAGCCAACAGGGACACATGTAGTTACATGGGATAAAATAACAGCGTAACTACATATTCAGCATTATACAACATACGAGAGTAAAAGTGTATTGAAATGCACACACAGAGCAAGATTTGAAGGTGTACTTAATTAGCCAAGACTTTTGTCTTGTTAATCCTCTAGTATAGAGGTTAATTATCTTGGTATCAGTAGGATACTTTGAGAAGGACGGGTTGTAGAAACAACTAGTAAACGTCACGTAACTTCGGTCAGATAAGCATTATTAAGGACACAGGAGAGAGAGACCTCCTCAGCAAATCAGAGAAGTGGTGCATGGGAGAATACATGAGTGTTGATGCCAGTATGTAGTTTACCAAGTTACTGTCCACCAAACTACAAACACCGTCTTTATATGATTCTGTGACAGAATTAGTGCAGAACTAATTACCCTATAACAACCCATCAAATCAGGGGAGAGGGGGGACTCCTGTCACAGACTCACATTGTACGGAAAAAACAACATGAGTTAATAGATATTAGCCAAGGGCTACAACTCCCGCCCAAGGGAAAGAAGTAAGTCACTCGAAGGCCAGAGTAATCCAGAACCTTCTCGAAGGACTGGTCAGTGAGTCCACTGTCCCGTGGACACTGATGTGGCCCGCCTATTACGGGGTCCACGAGGAACTCGAACAGAGTTACCACCCGTGTCGGATTGCGACACGGGTAAATCAGAGGAGAGAGACGGGACATCGGAGAGGCAACAGGGCCTGCCTTAGAGGGACTTAATAGTTTAGACCCATATAGATTTAGGGTCATAGACATATGCTAGATAGTTGCTAAGAATGTTTGTTACAATCATGTGTGATGTTAAACCTCTGTGATATGCAACGCCTCAGTGCGAGCTTGTTAAACCCACTGCGCCAACGCACTGTATATTAACGTTCATTAAAGTTGCTATATTATGTTTAACGGAGTTATTGTTGCCTGTTTTGAGCCCGAGTCTAGATCCCTAGACATCCAACACGTTTACAATCATCCCATGGCACTTAACCAGTTAAAGTGCACACAGGCCCTGAGTCACCTTTTTTCAGAGGAGACTAGGTGCCAACTACCCCAGGGTCATGGGAGACTTACCATCATTTTTTTCTTATTGGTAAAACAAATCAAACAGTCAACACCGTGCGACGAACCTGGTCTGTGTGTGCTAGAGGCAGGTGCCGTAACCTCTGATCTACTCCGCTCCCAGTGCATGTGTTTAGAAGAATCTCATATGGAAATGATCTCCACTGTAATGAGCGTAATGTGGGAGCGTTAAGGGATAGCTCATAAGGTCTTCGCTGTGTTGTAAAACGTGCCAGGGAAACAAGGGAGGATTGTCCAGGGTGTCAAATGTGATGAAGCCTACCAGGGAATCAAGGGAGGAGCGTCCAATGTGTCAAATGTGATGAAGCCTGCCAGGGAATCAAGGGAGGAATGTCCAGGGTGTCAAATATGGTGAAGCCTGCCAGGGAATCAAGGGAGGAATGTCTAGGGTGTCAAATATGGTAAAGCCTGCCAGGGAATCAAGGGAGGAATGTCCAGGGTGTCAAATGTGATGAAGCCTGCCAGGGAATCAAGGGAGGAATGTCCAGGGTGTCAAATGTGATGAAGCCTGCCAGGGAATCAAGGGAGGATTGTCCAGGGTGTCAAATGTGATGACTCTTGCCAGGGAATCAAGGGAGGAACGTCCAGGGTGTTAAATGTGATGAAGATTGCCAGGGAGTCAAGGGAGGAACGTCCAGGGTGTCAAATGTGATGAAGCTTGTCTGAAAGTAAAGACAGGAGCTACCATCATCGCCACTGTGGTGAAGCTCGTCAGAGACCTGTGAGAAGAGCATCTAGGGTCTCAGCTGTGGTGAAATTTGATGGACTTCCCACTGTCATGGGAAGGGGGAATCGCCCAGGGTTTCTATAAGATTAATCGTGCCGGGCAGTCAGTATTGGAGCATTCATGAACTTCCAATGTAATACACTTGTCGGGGACTCATGAGTAGAGCGTTTAAGGTCTCGAATGTGGTGGAACTTGCATAGGAAACAGAGGGTAACGTTCAGTGCCCATTATGATGGCGCCTGCCCGAGATTCAAGAGAGGATTCGCCATGATCTCCGTTGCAATGAAGCTAGCTGGGGAGTCAATAAATGAGAGCCTAAGATATCAAATGTGATGAAACTTAACAGGGCGTCAAAAGAAGAGCATCCAGGGTCTCAGTTGTAGCCAAGCTTGCCAAGGAGGCAAAGGGGGGGGGGGGGGGTCCAGAGTCTCGTATGTTATGAAGCTTGTCGGAAGGCAATGGAGGGGTGTCCACGGTCTCAACTGTGATGACGCCTGCTGAAGTCAAGAGGAGGAGTGTCCAGGGTCTCAACTAGGATGAAAGCTGCTGGAGTCAAGAGGAGGACCGTCCAGAGTTTCAAATGTGATGAAACCTGCTGAAGTCAAGAGAAGGATTGTCAAGGGTCTCAAATGTCATGACGGCTGCTGGAGTCAAGAGGAGTAGTGTCCAGGGTCTCAACTGTGTTGAAGGATTCTGGAGTCAAGAGGAGGAGAGTTCACGGTCTCAACTGTTGAAGGCTGATGGAGTCAAGAGGAGGAGAGTTCACGGTCTCAAATATGATGAAAGCTGCTGGAGTCAAGAGGGGGAGTGTCCAGGGTCTCAAATGTGATGAAAGCTGCGGGATTCAAGAGAACGAACGAACGAACAAACCTTATTTTCAAAGGGTTAAGAATCGGGCGCGCAGGCCCATCTGACATTCCGCCCTTCTTATATCTTTCCTCGCATACGTTATTTCATTTATAAGTCCTTATGAAGCAAATCTTAGGCAACAACAGACAAAACATGCATTAAAACGCATGGAAAATAATCAATAATACGTGACTCACTAAAGGAATTTTTAATATGGCCATTATAAATACCTAAGGAATTGTAACATACCATACATAAAGGAATGTTTATTATGCTAGTTGTCGTTTGAGATTTTTTTTGGTTTGGTTAAGGGGATTGTAGTCTGTACAGAGATAGTGTTCAACCAGGTTGCGACTGTATGTATCGACTGTATGAGAGTAGAATCCAGTTTCTCATGTGTTGTGATATTTTCCTGGAAGTTGTGAATACTGAATAATCACTGCCCAGGCGCCATCCTTACTCCCCCTTATTAAAACATCACAGCAGCAATCTGATTAAAGTCCTCCGGGCTTTTCCGCTATGCTTTGAGTATCTCACAAACCCTCTACTCACTCCCTTCTGAGCCATACATTTCAGATGTGGAGGCAACATTTATTCAGCTGCACTCTCCACCCTATCACAGAAAATCTTCACAACATCATCTTTATCATGTATTTATTTGCTGATGAAGGCTAGACGCCGCGACGTTCTGGGTTTTCCGTAATTGCATTCTGTAAAGCTATATTACTTTGTGTTATTTTATATTGTTTAAATTTCCACAGCTTTACCGCAGTTCCACCAAGTTTATCCATACTTTAACTATGTTTACACCTGCAAGGGTCTCGTCCCGTAAATCTTTATGTTTTTGTTGTCACTGTAGTGTCTTCCCTCGTGTTTATATGTTGTGTTTTGTGTATGTACTTGTTTGCAGATGAAGGCTAGTTGCCGCAGAGTCCTGTATGTTCCGTAATTGTGGTCTGTAAAGCTACATTACTTTGTGTTTTTTTATACTGTCTATGATAGCCTGTCAGAACTGCATTCCTCGCGTGAATATATCTTTAACCTTCACATACATGTTGTATCCAGCTGGCAGTGATTCATGACAAAAACACGTTTTCATATACGAACATGCTCGCCTTAAAGGTTCTGAAAACTTTACATTCAGTGCAAACAAAATAAAAACATCAGTTAATGATTTGAATGAACTTAAATAAGTGGACACTAAATATAGGTATTTTTGAACTCTATTGAAAATTGTAAGCCCAATACAAATCATTCCTGGGAAAGTGCATACAAACAAGACACCGAAATCACAGAGAAGAATTTCACACTTCTGACTGCTGCCACGAAATTACATCTAAATACCGTGTTACTTTTTGTGTGTGCATATCCTTTACAGGACATCGCTGTTAACACCAGCATCTTTCAGCTGTATGTTGGTTTCTTGGCAAGATTACGCTCAGTAGTTTGCCATTGATTTCTGAGCGGCCGGCTCACATACCCCGTAAGTTACCGATGCGATTCGAATCACTGCTGATTCTCACCGTCATCACGTTACCCACGAGATTACGGAGAAAAGCCGGCACCACGTTACTACTAATGCTAAATACGTGCTGTCTACGAGCAGTGATCGCACTTTTGTGTCTAAAAGCCAGACAGCTATTTTGAAATTGGAAATGAGCACAGTAACATAACTTGATATATAAATAAACTCTAATATATCGTAATATTCTAATGGAGGATAAACCAGAATACAAATGTTGTGGTATTTCTCTCCACTGTAAGCTAATAATGGAAGTAACGCGATGAACAATCCAAAAGTTCACGAACACAATATAATCGGGACGCAAATGTGTTTCCAAGGCACCAGGGCCGGGTTATATACTGACCAAGACCTATTGACGCGTCCTCGTCGAGCGTCCTGGGCAACAGGTCCCTTCGGGGTCCTGGCTAAAGTCAATAGGATCGCCTATTCCTTCGAAGTCGGAGAGTGTCTCCCTGTACGGCGAGGAACCACCAGTCTACACACCAATAAGCCAGACATGGGACAACGGATACTCACGCAAACCCGAGGTCCTGTATGACATCACACTGATGTTGGACAACAGGATGCCTTCACCCGACATACAGGACTTCGCGTTGGAGCTCAAGCCAACGAACACAAGCAAGCAAGCACAATATAATCATGCATATTCTTCGTGTTGTCACTGCTCTGGTATAGAAAAAGGGATGAAAAATTGAATATAGCTTTCCACAGCAATGATTGCCAAGTGGGATAAATATACCGCGTAGAAACCGAACCATCCACCCAGGGCGATACATTGAGCAATATTTCCTTGTAAATTGAACGCAGAAATCAGTAATCCCATGATTGCTAAAGAAAACTCTACAATCATTGTTAGTAAATTAACAGTGGACAAAGATATTGTTAACAGCTTCTTGTTGTTTGATAGAACTGGCGTGCAACAAAGTATGAATATAACCCACACACTTTTGCCCGTTTGGATCATAGAAATTGCAATATTCACGTAGGATAATTTGATTCCAAAATCAAAAACATCCACACACACATGTGAACTATTGTTTGCCATATCATAAACGTGTCTTTATATAGTTTAGTAAATAATTATCTGATATACTTCTAATACAATTACACAGTTGGGTAATGTTGAAAACAATAATCTCTACAGTGTGTTATCATGGCTACTTAAACGTTGAATGTTTCAGACTTGTTATGAAGTGAAACATTGCGAGCTGCTCGCTCGTAATGCACCGTGAAGTTATGAAACCGACTTGAGTAATCAATTTAAAAAAAAATAAAATAAGAAAAACATTAGAATACCGTATCATATATGAACAGCTGTGTAAACCCTTGATTCTGTTCACTTCCTTTAGTCGTGACTTCGCACGTTTCTTGTCTTGTCCACTTGTGTTTCTTGCGAGCGACATGTTTTTCCAAGGGTAGCGGGGTAGGGGTACCCCCTATCAAAGGAGAAGGTGGCTCCTTCCCTCCGCTAGCCTACGGGACACCCTTGGGCAAGGTGGAGTACTCGTTTAGCTCCTCTCCCCCCCCCCCCCCCCCCCCCAACAGGGTAACGTGAAGCCATGCGAGCAGGTGGTGGATTGGACTTGGGAGCAGCCGACAGATAGTTGTTGGTTATGGTTTCAAGTCAATGACGGTGGGCAGAGGATCTCTCAATAGAGACAATGGCTACGGTCATCCGATCAGTATGGTCACTGCCAGGAAGGAAGAATGGTAGAATTCCCTTCTTATTGACTCCCGGCAGAGGAGGCTCGTCAGCCTTGGTTGGTATCTCTTCTAAGAGAAGGAACTCTAAATCTCAAACCTCCGCTGCCTTGCGGGTATACCTATATCGGAAAAGCTTCGGGAGTAAACCCTGAGGACAAATCCGGAGATGTAGTCCCTAAGACAGGTAAACAACATAGTTCTGGCAACTCCTGCGACGGCACCGATGCCAGGTTGCATTGGCTACTGCCTTTCCCTTGGTCAACATCGGCGACGTGGAGAGGGGGAACTAGCTACTGGGCAACAGCTGGTTCTCCGATTTCCGTTGCCCAGGCTTGTGCCCTGAAGAGGTCACTTCAGCACCGCGTAAAGCGGCGACACAACACGGGAAGCAGCATTTACCGGTTATAAGTCTTAATGCTCGATTGACGTAGAGCAAGGCGCCAGGGGCTACTTCCGACGGTGGGAGAGATCATCGTATCTCACTAGACAGCTACCGCCTGCCTAAGCTGGGCAGCCCCCCCCCCCCCCCCAGTCAATAAGGTGCTGTCTCGCCACGGTTGATCTGCTCCTGAGGGTGTCTGGAGCTTAGTGGAAAATCCTAACAACATGGACTGCAATCTATACACCTAGCAACAAGAAAAAAAAAAAAAAAACTACCTTCCCTAAGGCTGTGAACATGGAACGTAAGAACCATGACCCCTGGCATCTCAGACGATCTAAATGAGATTGTGGATGCCCGCAAAACTGCAGTGATAAACAAAGAACTACTCAGACAGGGGATAAACATTGTTGCCCAGCAAGAGACCAGACTCCAAGAATCTGGAAACATCAAGGAGAGGGACTTCACTTTCTACTGGCATGGCAAGCCGTGCGGAGAGATCAGGGAGCATGGAGTTGGCTTCGCTATCAGAAACAAGCTGCTTAATTCCATCATACCACCAAGTGATGGCACTGAAAGAATACTGAAGCTCCAACTCCAGACACAGGCAGGCTCAGTTAGTATTATAAGCGTTTGCGCCCCAACACTAACTGCAGCATCAGAATCCAAAGACAAGTTTTATGACGACTTTAGCAAAGAAGTCAGTGAAACACCAGAGAAACAACATCGTTTTATCCTGGGGGATTTCAATGCCAGGGTTGGCTCCGACAACAAATCTTGGCCTTCATGTCTAGGACAGTTTGGCGTTGGGAAGATCAATGACAATGGACAACGTCTCTTGGAATTCTGCAGCCACCATAATCTGTGCGTGACCAACACCTTCCTTGACACGAAACCTCAACACAAAGTGTCATGAAGGCACCCTAGATCAAAGAACTGGCACCAACTCGACCTGGTGCTCACTAAATGCAGCAATCTCCGCAATGTACGGCTGACTCGCAGCTATCATAGTGCTGACTGCGACACCGACCATTCACTCGTCTCCAGCAAGGTGAAGATAAAGCCCAAGAGAATCTACAGAAGCAGAACAGAAGGAAGACCACGCATTGACACCAGCGGCACCCAAAACAAAGAGAAGGTCAACAAATTCACCCAGGCTCTAGCGGAGACTCTGCCTGGCCCCACAAAGGGAACTGTCACCGAGAGATGGAGCATCAAGCAAGCTGTTGGTCCATCAAAAAATAAGATGGCCCCTTTACGATCAACAAAGGGGGTAATCATAAAAGATCGAGCGAAACAAATGGATCGCTGAGTAGAACACTACTCAGAGCTATACTCAGTGGAGAACACTGTCGGAGAAGAAGCTCTGGAAACCATCGATCAACAGTCCACCATGCATGCCCTGGATAACGAACCATGCCTCACAGAAATCAGCGAAGCACTAGGCACTCTCAAATCCGGCAAGGCACTAGGAAAAGATAGTATTCCACCTGAACTTTTAAAATGTAGCAAAGAAACAATCATCCCAGAACTGTATGCAATACTTCAGCTCTGCTGGAAAGAAAAATCAGTACCACAAGATATGAAAGACGCAAACATTGTTAACCTTTATAAAAACAAAGGCGACAGAAGCGATTGCAACAACTATCGCGGCATTTCCCTACTCAGCGTTACAGGCAAGATTTTTGCTCGAGTAATCCTTAAAAGGTTACACATTCTTGCTGAAAGAATCTACTACGAATCACAGTGCGGTTTTAGACCCAACAGGTCCACCATCAATATGATTTTCTCACTCCGGCAGCTCCAAGAGAAGTACAGAGAACAGAGGAAGCCATTATATATTGCCTTCCTCGATCTCACAAAGGCATTTGACCTCGTGAGCAGAAACGGCCCTTTTAAGGTCCTTGAAAAGATAGGATGTCCACCCAACCTTCTTAGTCTCGTGACATCATTTCACGAAAACATGCAGGGGACCATTTTATTTGACGGCTCAACATCCCAGTCATTCAGCATCAGCAGCGGAGTAAAGCAGGGCGGCGTGCTTGCTCCTACACTTTTTGGTATCTTCTTCGCCGTTCTCTTAAGGCAGGCATTTGCGTCTGATGGCAAACTTTTTAACCCATCAAGACTCAAGGCAAAAACCAAAATAAGATCAAGATGCATGAGAGAACTACTTTTTGCATATGATGCAGCACTGACTACGCATACAGCAGAAGATCTCCAAAGGTTCATAGATAGTTTTGCAGCCGCCGCAAAGACTTTGGGCTCATCATCAGCCTAAATAAAACACAGGTGATGGAACAAGATGCTGGTGCGCCTCCGTCAATCAAAATTTCTAATTACAAATTGAAGGTCGTCCACGAGTTTTTGTATTTGGGAGCCGGCAGATATCAGATAATCTTTCATTAGAGACAGAAATCGACAGACTCCTTGGAAAAACAGCCACAACATTTTACAGGCTAACTAAAAGAGTTTGGGAGACTAATAGACTAACAGAGCGTACAAAAGCTCAAGTATATAAAGCTTGTGTTGTTAGCCCACTACTCTATGGGTCTGAATCCTGGACCCTGTACTCAAGACAGGAAAGAAAGTTGAACTCCTTCCACATGAGATGTCTGAGACGTATCCTGGGCATATCATGGAAAGACCACATAACAAAAATGTGCTTGAAAGAGGAGATATTACTGCAGTGCACTCCCTCTTCAAGCAGAGACGCCTCCGGTCGCTGGGCCACGTATCTCGAATGGAGGATGAACGTATTCCCAAAGATTTTCTATACGAAGAACTAGCCACAGGAAAGAGGCCAACCGGAAGACCCCAAATGCGATATAGGGATGTGTGTAAACAAGATATGAAAACCCTTGGCATAGACCCAGACACGTGGGGAAGAATTGCAACAGACAGATGTTCCTGGAGAAGAGATGTACGAAACGGACTGGTGCTCTTTGAGCGCAATCTGATCCAACAAACTGAGGATAGGTGGAACAGGCTTAAAACGCAGTCACTTACTGCGGTATCTGCCTCGTCTTACAGATGCTAAAATTCAGCACTTCCTGGACGAAAGCACACGAAAAATATTCTATACATGCTATATCCAATCACACCTCGATTACTGTTCCACAGTTTGGGATGGTTGCCCTAAATCTAATTTAAAACGACTATGTTCTCTACAAAACCGCGCTATTCGTCTGGTTTCTGGCATAAAGCACGTTGAAAGTAATAATTTGTACAGTCATCTAAGACTTCTACCACTTCAAAAGCGCTTCCTTTTCAACAAAGCCAAATTAGTGAATAAAATTATATCTCAAAATACCCCAGAGTATCTTCTGCCGCTGATTCAATCTAATGCAATGAACAGCAAGCGCCTAAATTTGTTACATGTCTCAAAGCCTAGATTGGACCTATACAAAACATGTTTCGCCTATTCTGGTGCTCACTTATGGAATGAGCTGCCTCCAGATCTGAAAACTCTAATGAGTCCCTACACATTTAACCGAAAACTCTTTCAATACTTAATCCATATCGACTATATGCCACCAATAATTCATTTACTGGTATAATTGTTCATTATAATTGTTTAACTATAATTGTTCACTATATATGTGTGTGCGTGTGGGAGCGAGAGAGAGAGAGAGAGAGAGAGAGAGAGAGAGAGAGAGAGAGAGAGAGAGAGGAGAGAGTGAATGTGTGTGTGCGCACGTGCATGCGTGTGTGTGGAGAGAGTGATTGAGCGAGAAATGGTGGGGGAATGTGTCAGTGCATGCATTCGTACGTGTATGTGTGAGAGTGAGTAAGGGAGTGTGTGTGTGCGTGCGTGCATGCGTTCATGCGTACGTGTATGTGCGAGAGAGTGTGATTGAGAGAGTGAGTGTGTGTGTGTGAAGGATTGTGTGTGAGAGAGTGAGACAGTGGGAGAGTTGATGTGTTAGTGTGTGTGTGTGAGCGCGCGCATGCGTGTGAGTGTGTGTATATGAAAGAATACAGAGAGAGAGAGAAAGAAAGAAAGAGAGAGAGAGAGAGAGAGAGAGAGAGAGAGAGAGCGAGCTGAGCAGATGCATGTCATGTAACACGAATGTTATGTATTCTCATCTGTCATATTATCAGTTAAATACCATTTGATTTTATCATGCATAATATAAACTCATGTTCATTACTGTAGTTTGTTAGTGAGAGAGTCAGTGAGTGTGAATGAGAGACAGAATGAGTGAGCGGGAGAGTGAATGAGTGAGCATGAGAGTGAATGAGTGAGCATGAGAGTGAATGAGTGAGCGTGAGAGTGAATGAGTGAGCGCGAGAGGGAATGAGTGAGCGCGAGAGTGAATGAGTGAGCGTGAGAGTGAATGAGTGAACGTGAGAGTGAATGAGTGAGCGTGAGAGTGAATGAGTGAGCGCGAGAGTGAATGAGTGAGCGTGAGAGTGAATGAGTGAGCGTGAGAGTGAATGAGTGAGCGTGAGAGTGAATGAGTGAGCGAGAGAGAGAGAGAGTGTGTGTGGTGTGTGTGTGTGTGTGTGTGTGTGTGTGTGTGTGTGGGAGCATAACTATTTTTACGTCACATACACTTTATGTACACATTTGTCTCCATGTTTAACATTTTTATGAGACTGCTCATGACAAGTGTCAGTGTATGTGTGTGAGTAAAGTGTGGGAGTTTGTTCATACTAGTTTCAATGCTAACTTGAGACATTTTGTATGTGTCTAGATGTGAGGAGGTGTGAGTGTGTGTGGAGGATGTGTGTGAGTGTGGGGATATGTGTGGGTGGGGGTATGCGTTTGGATGGGTTGGGGTGTGTGGGTTTTGGTGGGTAGTGATATTTGTGGGTGTTGGTGGGATGTGTGGATGGATGTGTGGGGGTGAAAGTAGGGGTGTGGGAATGGGTGTTGGGAATGTGTATATGGGTGGAGGATATGTGTATGGGATGGATACGGGGGATGTGTGTTTATGTGGGTGGAGATGTGTGGATGGTTTGAGGAAGTATGTGTGGGTGGCGGGGTTGTATGGGTAGGGGATTGTGTTGGGTGGATTGGGGATGCAAGGGCGGGTGGGGAGAAGTGTATGGTGTGTGGGTGTGAGATATGTGTGCGGTGTGTTGTGCGGGATGTGTGCATGATGTGTGGGTGGAGGGTATGTTTGTGGTGGTATGCGTGAGGATATGTGTGGGGGATGTGTGTGATGAGTGCGGGGAATGTGTGTATGGGTGGGGTATATGTGGGGGTGAGTGTGGTCGTTGGGGGAAGTATGTGGGAGTGTGTGGGTGGGAAATGTGTGCGTGGATGGGGAATGAGTGGGTGAGGGTGTGTGAGTGGCTTAGGGATGTGTAGGTCGGTGAGGGAGTTGTATGTGTCGGAATGGGATGTGTGAGTGGGTGGAGGATGTTTGTGGGTAGGGGTATTGTGATCGAGAGATGTTTGGTTGGGGGTGGGTGGGTGGGTGGGGGTGTGAGTGCGTAGTGGAGGATGTATGCGTGAGTGAGTGTGTGTTGGTGGACGGGTAGGGAATGCGTGTGTGGGTGGGGAGAGGTGTGTGGTGTGTTGGTTGGGGATATTGTGTGGGTGAGTTATCTGTGTGTGAGTGGTGTGTGAGTGGGGGTATATGGGGTGGATGGGTAAGGGTATCTGTGTGGGTGTGGGTGGGAATATTGTGTGGTATCTGGGTGGGGGATATGTGTGTGGTGTGTAAGTGGTGATGTGTTGGTGAGGGATATGTGTGTGTGTGGTGCTTGGGTTGGGAATATTGCGTGGTAGGGGGTGTATGTGATGTGCGGGTGGGGGATTGGGTTAAGGCATGTGTGGGTGGGTGGAAGTTGTATGTGTGGGTGGTGGGGTGTGTGTGAGTGGTTTGGGGATGTATGGGTGGTTAGGGAGATGTGTGTGTGTGGGGGGGGGGGGGTAGGGACATGTCAGTTGGTGGGGATGTGTGTGTATGGTTTGGGGATGTGTGACTGGATGTGCGATGTGTGGGTTGGTAGGGGATTGTGTGCGTGGGTGGGGAATATGTGGTCGATGGAGATGTGGCTGGGGGATGGGTGGTTTGAGGTGTGGGTGGGGAGAGAATGTGTGGGTTAGGATGTGGATGGGCGTGGGATGTGTGGGTTAGTGGGGGAATGTTTGTGGGTGGCGAGTGTGTTTTGGTTGGGGGATCAGATGAGGGTAGTGTGTGTGGGTGGGGGATGTGCGCGAGAGGGATGGGTCGGTTGGTGGAGTATGTATGTGTCCCTGGTGTGCGTGTGTGGGTAGGTGGGGGTGTGTGTGTGGGTGGGGTGATGTATGGATAAGTGGGAGATGAGCCTCATAACATGGTAATAAGCCTTGCTTATGTTTACAACATTCATTTCACAATGTTTATTTTTCTTCCTATGTAAATGTATAATGCTCTTGATGAACGAAAGACGAGTGATTGGAAGGGCCGAATGTAAGACGGGCCTGCGCGCCCAATTTGTGACCCTAATAAAGTTGATTTGATTTGATTTGATTTGATTTTTGATTTGATGCGGAAACTGTGACAGAGATTGTCACTCTCGCATTGGACTATACAGTCACCAGCGGTGCTGTCCGGTACTTCCCCAGCGGCACAACTCTATAGTTCTTCAGACTGAAAGAGGCCAACTAACATGTTTTTCCGTTGTAAGCCAGAGGCGAGGAAGCATTTTTGTTTTCCCTGTAATCCTTGCCGATGGCGTTGAAGATCAAGTCTCTCCACAACCATCTGTCACTTCTGCTGTCAGGCTATCCAGTATCCTCTCTCTTGTCTCCCCCTAGTTCTCTTGCCCATCAACTTTCCCATTGTTACGACAAATTCCAGCTTGTCCCTGTTCATGACATGCGCAAAGAATATGGACTGTTCTTATATGATGCGAGTAATCAGTTCTCTTTGTGAGTTAACTTCTTTCATTACTGTTTCTATTAGTCCACTGTGTTTTCAACATTCTTCTATCAAACCACATCTCCGCAGCTTTCATTAAGGTTTGCTCTCCTTATTACATCCCTGAACAATATTGTCTGTCTGCATCTAATTTATCTAATAAATGTGAGGTTTTCAGTTGCTTTTCGAAAGACTACTTCATTTGTTTTTCTGATCGGTCAATGTTTATTGATTGATTTATTCTAAAATTTGCTAAAAAAAATACATCACTACTGCGATCATGTTTCTCGCCTTCTCTGCTTTGTGTCCAGAAATGAATTCATAGGCAATGTTTTGCACTCATAACAGCAGAAGAAAGAAGTTGGGGTTAGAAGACATATAAGATGATACTCATTGATACAGATATTGACAGCGATACACCGAGGTTGGCAACTGCCGCTTCTAAATAACCACCGTACCTTGTTGAAGATGGGAGTTTGTCTATAAAATATGAATTTACCATAATATGCCCTTAGGTCTATAAAGAGGTCCATTACTTACATACCCCATCTGACCTCATCGCATCTGGTTCATTTTGTAGTTTGCGGTGTCGAGGTGAAGTATAAACAGCGGAAGAGTGCCCGTTAATGGGCTTCATGTTTACTTGCATTCCGTCTGAAGAAATAAGTGTACTTAGAAGCTCGGCCAACTAGACAGCCGATAAAAGTGTATTCAAACGTGTGTGTTTATTTTAAAACTGAGCTACATTGAATCATGTTAAAAACAGACGTCATAAACAAAATATTGCACGATTTATTACCTGGCATATTTCGCTGCATGTCAGGTGTATACTGCGGAGTTATATATCATGTTCTTGATAGTCATCAAACGCGTTGATCGTTTAAGACCTATTCAGCTACAACAAAGATACAGATAAGTAACGTTTATATTTTCATGTAGTGTTTTTCATGTAGTTGTGTCCTTTTTTTCTGTACTGACGAAGGCTTTAGCCGCAACCTCCATTTTGTTTCTTGTATTCGTTTTCTAGTAAAGTTAACAATCTACTTCTCGTTGTTTTGGTGGTAATACCTTCTGCTTGCTCCGTGGCGAAGGTGTACGGACGCAGCTCCTAATCCCGCATACCCGTGTAAGAAATACATCTGCAGTCAATTTGGCAGCAGACCGTCTTGCGTTGGTTTTTCACGAAATGTTATGGGTCCCGGTCGTTCAGAAAGCAATAGCAAACTACTGAACGTAAACTTTCCAAGAGATCACAACAGTAAGAAAAAAATATGCTGGTGTTGACTACGACGTCCTGTAAAGGATATGCAACTAACTTATTTTATATCCTGTTCTAGAACGTTATATCAACGGAACTTAGCAGGGAGTGCTTCTGTGTTCATAGCGACAACTTTCCAATGCATTTCCTGGCAGCCATTTAAGGCAACGTCGACATGAGAGCCCAGGTTATCTTTGAAAGTTCGAATCCGTCCTGATGAGGATCGATCCCATGATCAAGGGGCTGACAGAGCAGTGTCTAGCTACCAAGAAACCACAAATTCCCGAAAACATGCATGGGTTAAATAATATTTCTCTGTATATTACAAAACATGGATGGGTTAAACCATATTTTCATGTTTATAACAAAACATGCATTGGTTAAACCATATTTCTCTGTTTATAACAAAACATGCATGGGGTAAACCATATTTCTCTGTTTATTACAAAACATACATGGATTAAATCATATTTCTCTGTTTATAACAAAACATGCATGGGTTAAACCATATTTCTCTGTTTATACCAAAACATGCATGGGTTAAACCATATTTTTGTTTATAACAAAACATGCATGGGTTAAACTATATTTCTCTGTTTATAACAAAACATCCATCCATCATGTGCCATACCGATAAGCGTGGGCGGTCATGTTTTGCCATCTCACTTGATCTATGCCACGTGACCAAGCCATCCAGGTATTTAATTCGTGGTCTTCACTTTGGTCTCCTCCCTTAGATATTGCCAGTCCTCACCAAGTTCTCTAATTCATTTCTTCTCATAACATGCTCAACAAATTTTGACTGTCTACGTCTAATGTCTCTAATCAGTTTACGATCTTCATTTGTTTCTTGTAGGACTTGTTCATTGGTTTTCTGTCTGTCCATGGTATTCTTTGCATTTTCCTCAGAAGCCACATTTCCACAGCCATAAGATGTTTTTCAGCTTGTCTGCTCATTGTCCACGCTTCACATCCATATAAAAGTACAGGTTCTATGTAGCACTTCAACACTCTTTTTCTCGTTTCAATTCATATATTTTTATTGGTCAGTATATTCTTCATCTTACAAAAGGCCACCTTCGCCATGGCAATTCTTGTTCTAATCTCTTCAAGGCATCTCCCATCAGATGTTATGACTGTTCCGAAATAGCTGTACCGATTTGTTTAAGAATATGCCCATTTACTTGTATATTACATTGTGGTATTTCTTCCTTCCTAGTGATGACCATAATCTGTGTCTTCTTACAATTCAATTCTAACAGTAGTTTTTCACTGTGTGCAACAACTACATCTACTAAATTTTGCAGGTCCTGTTCATTATCTGCAATCAAGACTGTATCATATGCATACCTAATGTTATTGATGGATCGCCCCCCCCCCCCCCCCCCCCCCCCAATGTTGATTCCTTCCATATCTTCTATATTTCTGAAAATATTTTCACTGTACAGGGAAAACAAGATCTGGAGACATTACACATCCCTGTCTCACACCTCTCTTAATTGGCTGATATTGACCTACTTAATTATCAATTCTTATGGCAGCTTGTTTTTTTCCAATATATGTTTGTTTTTTACAAGTCTAAGGTCTTTTCCATCAATTTGTAGATCTTCAAGCATCCTTATCATGTCGACATATCTCACTTTATCGAAAGCCTTTGTGTAGTCAATAAAGCAGAGGTGTAGATCTTTGTTTACTTCTATAGAACGTTCAATTACTGTTCTCAGTATATACACAGTATTTACTGTACCCTTGCCTTCTACAAACCCACATTACTACTCCCCTATTTCAGGACGTATTTTCTTCCCAACTCTTTGCATGATAATTCTTAGAAAAATCTTCGTGATGTGACTCATTATACTAATTGTCCGATGTTGATCACATTCCAAGGCTCCTGATTTCTTTGGGATTGCAATAAATACATAATTACATAACAAACCATGCATGGATGAAACCATATTTTTCTGTTTATAACAAAACATGCATGGGCTATGTAGTATTTCTCTGTTTATAACAAAACATGCATGTGTGTCACGAGTTAAAATAACTTGTCAGTCGATCGATGACAACCAGGCCCGACATTAATTTGCAAACACAATTGACCCTTTGATGTGGAACTAACTGGGGAAAATACGTTGTTATAACTGTCTGCACCTGGTCGACATTTGTGTATGAGATCTAAGTGAGTCACGTCGAGTTGTCTACACACGGTCGACAGTTTGTTGACAGGTTGTTGTTTTAGAGACGTGTACTGGCGACATCTGTCTACGAAGCGGGAGTTGGCCGTTGAAAGTGATGGACAGAGTGTCTGCTGGAGGTCGGAAGGATTCTGTAATGGGGGAAAGGTCTCTGGCTTACAGACAGCCAGGATATTTGTTGGATGAGACAAAGAACTACCCAGATGAAAAGGAAACTTGACAGCTAATTGACTCTGGTTAGTCTGGAAACAGGAGGACAAAGCCAGATTCTGGACTGATTGGCGTCTGGACTTTCTGGTGACTCACTCAAGCACCCATATAAAACCCAGTGCGGTAAACAGGTGGAGGGAGTCGAGGAAAACATTCTGAAGTGTTAGGATTGGGGATTATTCCGAGTTGTGTTACATGAGAGAAACTAGGGGTGTCAACTTGTTGATAATTATCGGCGGACATAGATCCAGTCTGTGATCGCCTAGGTTCGATTAGCAACTGGAATAGGCATATGGTTCAATTTCCAGGTCCACGTATGTGTGCTGTGATTTTCAGTGGTGGGACTAACACAAATTTAGAAGATGATCGCTCAGAATCTGAAGACAGAGGTTGCTGAGAGGCCGCTACATAGGGCTTATACCCAAGTTGGTTTGCGGGAACCTGGCTTCTGCTGAGCAGGACATGTTGATGAGATTGAGGTTTAGCCAAGTGATAGATGTATCAATGAACAGTCAGAACATTGCATAATTTATACTGATACCCAGAACAGTTAGATTGTGGTGTTAATATGAGGAATCTTTAGAACCAGTGACTCTAGATCCATTAAGATTTCTCCAATAACAGTGACGATAGGATTAGAATTTCCTGATTAACAATCCGTTAAATAACCGAGGAAGTTCATAGTGTGAATCAGACTCTCATTGGACAGTGTTTGTCAGGGGTGTCCAAGCATCCTGGTGGTTCCAGAGACAACGGAGGAAGTCTTCACGTGACCGGAGGAGCATCACCTGGGTGAGGCTACTTGTAGGGGATACAGGGTGCTGGTGTGTCTTCAGTACAGGGATGAGAATGACTATCCTCTTGAACACTGATCTGAGTCTATAGACGATTTAGAATACACGTCACACATTCTACACCTTATACACACATACACTTCTCCTACATATACTCTTTGCGTTAATAAATTTCTTGTTTTTATTTGTTGAAGCGAGAGTTGTCAAGTATGTTATGTTGGGGAAGAATGAGAGGGGGCATGATCCAGGGGTGAGTAAGAGTGAGAGGAAGGTGTCTTCAGATTGAGGGAGTGTGTGGACGGAGTCTGCTGGATATCTCCAGAATAGAGATATTGAATTAAAACAAATGTGGGTGTGGATTCCCCTCACTCCAGGGACGACACTAAAGTGGTAAAGAAGAACAAGGAACTACTACGACATTCATTCTTTACACACACGACAATGTGTTAAACCATATTTCTCTATTTATAACAAAACATGGACGGGTTAAACCATATTTCTCTGTTTATAACAAAACATGCATGATTGAAACCACATCTCTCAATTTATAACTAAACTTCCATGGGCTAAACCACATTTCTCTGACTTTCCGGTCGCCAACATGGCGGTTAGGCGTTAAGCCCTGTGGCGTGTTTATGCTTGTAGCTACGGTTTGCAGTCGCATTTTCCTCATGTTAGACTGGTAGTACATGGTTCCGTCACCCTGCTACTGAGTGAGTGCGTGGGCGACACTGTGAACTGTAAAATTCCTGTGGGATGTTTTTACATCTGTCCTGTACAGTGACCTCCATGTTCGGAACAATGGCTACTGGCTGTTGCTGAATTGACTGATTTGCCTTTTCCGTTCACGAGTGCATTTTTTCAGGCGACTCCTGGGAGTCGGCGCTGAAGCTGCGGAGTTCATGCTGTGTGCGACGCTTTCGGCGGGTCGCCCTGCGGTAAAAGACCGAGCCATGTGAGAAAACCAGGGTCAATGAGGTCTTTCTGGTGACTGCCGAGTCCATCGACGATGAACTGTGGTTTTCGAGGATGAATTTCGTGTTGGCATTCTGGCGGCGGCATTATGCACAGTGTACCTGTGCGGGCTGTTGGATTGCCGAGACTCCTGTCTATTCCACTTTTCACATTGGACAGTGGGGAGCATTTTGTGTGATACTCACTGGCACAGGAATGGAGCATAATGGGGACGACCCGTTGCCGTGAAGTTGGAACATCGACTATCGACTATCGACATTTCTCTGATTATAACAAAACAGAAGAGATTTTGCAAATAGATTCTTAAGCCCTAATCGAAAAGATGCATTCATGTGATACAGAATGCAGAAATTTATAACTGGGTGGAATTCGAAGATGTAGAAAGAATACAATGACATATATCTTGTAGTATTATATGATAACTGTGAAAGCATTGATATCATGACCGTAGGAGCATAGCAAACCAGGAATGTCCCAAACATAGCCGCGAAATACTTGACACTTTTTATAGCAGCTTTATAATTGGTTGTAGCAATAATGACGACATGTGGTGTACAGCTCTGGTGCATTCGAGTGCTCCTTGCTTTCTTACGTTCAAACGCTACCCGGGCGATGCTGTAGTAACACATACAGATAATAACACAAGCTATAGCATCAATAATAACATTAACGGTGTAGTACCAAAAAGGCGGGTGTGTTATTATACATTTGGTGTGAAATGTGTCGCCCCTGTAGACAATCACAGGGATAATAGCATAAATCATCGCTGACAGCCAAATGCAGATAAGCATTTTGAAGATGTTGCTTCCAGTCATGTGTTTGATGTAGTAGAACGGTTTCAGAATGTAAAGGTAACGATGTATAGCAAGCACAGTCAGATGGAGAGCTGATGAAAGGATTGTTGAGTAAAATGCGCCAAGCATAAAGACATCACACATCTTCGAGTGTACAGGATGCTCATTCAATCTTGAGGAGTACAGAAAACAGTTCATGATGCTGGCCATAGAAAGAATCATGTCACAAACAGCTATAGAACCAATGACCTGGTTTGGATTGTCGTGTATTCCTGGGGTCCGCCAGATTACAATAATAGTTAATAAACTCACGCACAATACGCAGAAGCTACAAACTATTCCAATGCCAACATCAGCCGGGCCGGCATATAGAGTAAAATCACACATGGAAGTACTGTTGTCCATCATACGCTTTTGTCACCGTACCATCTACTTAATTGTGAATACATCATGGACTTCTTGAAGCCACGGGACGAATCACGAGCATGGCTGATATAGTCTGTGCAGTAAGAAATCGGTTGGTGGATATTGACGAGACTCCGACTCCAGCCATATTACATGAACTGTGGGTGAAGCCTGGTCAGGCACGTTAATGCGACCTTCGAGGGAACAAGAGGAGATATCATAATCAACTCTTCATTGGAACAGTGAGCGGAAATACTTTGGGATGGCTGCTGCATGGGAGTACTGAAGACGCGTGGGAATGCCCAACGCACAGTGACGACGTTCGCTAGCTATAGTGTAACATATAACTGTGACTCAAAAATTGCCCTAACTCTACAAAACCCCACTTAGAGTGGCTCCATTAGTTTGGGCAACCAAAATACAGATTACTTAAAATGTATTCATCATATTGAGTAGACTCATGATAGCAGATGGTGATGAATGTAACTGTGGAGTCGGTGAAATAGCGGATAAGTATTTGCTTCAAGATGCCCATCTTATATAGAACAGAGAAATTACCTTCACCATCACTCGATCAATTTGAGGACAAACTCTATGGAAGAATCAACAACCTCATATTGACTGCTGCTTTCTTGTCACATTTTCAGGTTAACTACCAAAGGTGTGGGAAGAAGAATTAGTGTGCCTCATATTCCATTCAAGTATGTTTGCACCCATAGTCTAGTAAACGCTGTATTTAAATGTGGTAGTATTTGAGGTTATAAGTTTATCTAAATTTCGAACATCAAATTACAATTATAAATTGTCACCCGAAATTTACTTTCAGAAACGAGCTTCCAAAAAAGGCAGTTTTTGATCGCTTACTCCGAGTCCAGAAGAAACATCGTTTGATTTGAAGTTCTTTGAAGATACTGTGAAATCTAAAATAGACCAATATCTTCTATTATCATAACACACTAAATATCACGCGACATCAATTAAGTCATGCTAGTTTTACAGAAGATTTTGGCGTAGCTGATGGGATAAGACACTCTAGCGTTGATTTCTCGTTCACAAAGCAATGGCAAACTATTGAGTCTTTGATCTCTCACATAGCTGTGAGTAATAATGCGAGATATGTTCTGACTCAACAATGAATAAATGTAGAGTAAGTTTCTAAATTATATCAGTTGACAATACCATTTCCTGTACGACTGACGTGATCTTATTTCTCAGTGGTTTTCAGTTTTCTTATTGTTATCGTAAAAAATATAAATAAAGTACCCCTTTTCTATGCCTTGCGGCGTCTTGGATATATGAACCTACGGGTGTATGATCATATGGGTATATGACAATTTGGGTGTATGACCCTATGGGTGTATGATTCCATGGGTATATGATTTAATGGGTGTATGGCCCTACAGGTATATGACTGACTGACTGGCACCTTGCCGTCTTGACAGACGGTAGTTTGTAAAATAGAGTTATACTTTTCCATAACACAAAGCCTGGGCTGAATTTAGAGATCATGTGTTGCCCATGCAACATGATCCCTCTCTCGGTCTGTCTAGTTTACTCCAGAGGAAAGGTAACACCAATACGTCTGGAACAAGACAAGCTGCAGAAGCTGCCGGATCAGCAAAGCAATGCTCTAACTGTCCGCCTGTCGGAGCTTCGATCCTAGATCAGTTGCCTACCAAGGCTTAGGGCCTGATCTATCCTGCCATGACATTTTGTTTTTAGGTTGCATTTCCTCGCACTTGGCTAAGGCTAATCGCGCTCTTCCGTCCGAAGCCGTTGGCACAGTGTGGGGTATCGGGTTTGGTAAGAGCCACCCAACATTCGGCACTGACCGAAAGCAGGTAGTACCGTATACTGTCATACGCTAGCTCAGTCATATATGACTAAGACCTGACACAAACGGGTATATGATGCTACGGGTATATGATCATAGCACCATATTTGTATGGACCAATCGGCACTCGGGGGTGATTATGTCAATCTCACGCCGGCCGCCTTGACATCGCATGGACTTGTATGGCACCCATATTTAGACTGGGTCGACCTTGGAGACAAAGTCAGTGAAACAGATTCCCCGACATGAAGTTAATCCGATCACATGACCCCTGGGCCGGCAGGCAAGGTTCCTAGTTACTGCGTCACCGCAGCTCCCAATGCATGGAACACAAGCTGAAAATGGTTTAAATCTCAGGAGATCATAGCCAAGCAAACTGGACATAAGCCGTGTGGATAACAATTATACAGAGGCATGTACACGCTCCAGATTCCCACGTCCAACCAGTTGTACTTAATTGGCAAACAGTATTTCTAAAACAACACACGGACACAAACTATTTGCCTTGCAAGTCAAATCTCAACAATTAGATACATTCCATCCTGTTTCTTCCTTTCTGATTTGAAATATTTTGTCATCGAATAAATTAACTTCACATATTTCGAGCCACGATTAGCCAATGTCTTAACACACTTTGCTTCAACAAACTCTAAACTCTAAATATCATACATCTAAAAAGCTGGACATCTTGTGAAAACCTTACTGAAACAGATGCACACGAGAAACTTTGTTCATTACGATAAGACCCTTCATTAAGACAAGACTCGCCTGTGCTTTGTATACGGCGTTCTTTCACAATAGGAACAGATCGCTCGGACCTGATTAATTTTTTCTTTAATATTCAGCGGTTCTAAATTTATTTAGCTGTGACCTCCACGAGTATAACAAACCATGTATTATAAACAGTGTGGCCAGATTTTGGAAATAAAATACCCGGGTACTCATTAAGTCAAATAAGTAAACTACTCTTGTACACATCTTAAGACGCTTTGGGCATGCGGTGCTAATCTATTTATATAGAACAATCGGCACTGGGTGGGCGATGTCGTCAGTTTATCATTGTCCGACTTTACTGCCCAAGATATTTCTAGGTACCCATGTTAGGTACCATGCACGGGAGCTCAGGTCACTTCTAAGACTCCGAATTCTCACCAATGTGGACTGAACTCATGACCACCCAGTCAGTATGCTAGTCTCTAGCCACTACGCCACCGGAATTTGCCCCGGACACTCATTAACGATATCAAATTGAAACAAGAATTAGTCATACGACAGAAATAGTATGTTTCATTCATTTAATATTTTATTTACAGCAGATACAATAGGAATATAAATACAGCAGAAAACTAACGTAATGCGGTTTAGCAGACGAACATTTACACCGCGAATTGATCTGATCAGTCACATTATGTACCGCCGTGGGTTGTAGTTATTATGCCTTTTTAAGCACAGTGTAATAAACAATCGTCTGTCAAGACGGCAAAGTGCCAGGAAGATACAGGTAATTTGTACAGCCTATTGTTTGTGGCTTCTTATTAGTTAGTTAGTCACGGTTCCAACGTGACGGAAAGGGTCGCCCATTATGCTCTTTTCCTGTGCCAGTGAATATCACCCAAAATGCTCCTCACTGCCCCATGTGAAAAGTGGAACAGACAGGAGTTTTGTATTTACCTATTATGTTGCACGAACTTTACAGAGGGTGAATAAAAAACTCGGACCGACAATATTTTCAAACACTGCACAGTCATTAAAAATACACCCTATACAAGAAGAAGTTAGAAAAAAGAACTGTTGCCTGTTACATAGAACCAATTCTTACATACGGCTGCTAATTCTGGACAGTTAGTCCAGCAGTAAAAAGTGAAAACTTGCTGCCTGCATGAAGCGTCCTGTAGTACGAGAAGGGCTTCAAATTAAAACCTTAATTTGTGTGTGTGTGTGTATGTGTGTTCAATGTTGTTGTTTGTTTGTGTGTCTTTCAATTATGACGTTAGGCGTCGTGGGGAGGGATAATTGAAGTTCCAGCACTTGTGACTAGCGCCTTTCCTCCAATTTCCTCCATGAATCCTGAGCAGAAGTATAGGATCAAGTAAATTCCCTACCGGTTTGCTATACCAGTGGTAGGTTCCTTACCTACTTAACCCTTGCATATTTGCTACTTCCACCTTGTCACATCACCCACTGGTCGCCTGCTGGCGAGCTTCAAGCTGTGCCAGGTAGGACTGACCGAGACCAGAACTGGAACTTGCCCCCAAAGTAACATATTCTGAAAATGTAAAGAACAAATGTATCATTGTTCAATGTAGTCACCACTGCGTTCAATGCAAGTCTTCCATTGATTCCTGTAGAGAAAACAATTATTTTGGTCACTTCTTGGTGTGCCATAATCGGTTTTGAGCAGTCTGTCACAGAAGTCACGCTGTTTTGAAACTTCCTACTCCACTCATACACTTGCTGGACTGACAGGCATGCATCACCATACTGGACCTTCATTCACCAATAAATTCTCTAGGGTTCACACCTTAACTGATTAAAAAAACAACAACAGATAACAGAACTCTGCTCCTCTCTGATGCACGTGAAAGTGGGGTGGCCATCTTTGAACTGTCCTTATGACGTCACCGTCCTCGTCTGCACCGTGATGTCAAGTACTTAACACTCTTGACATCCTTAACAACAATATTGACAGGTTACAAGACGATGGCATGGTAATTGTAATTTCTATCACACTGTTAAGGTTTTCATTTGAAGCCCCTTCGTAACTTAGCAAGTCTTAAGGTGTAATGGGTATATGATGCTAGGCTTACCTATTATAAACAAATCGGCACTCCATGGGTTATGTGCGTTATACCAGACCGGCCGCCTTGAATTCCCATCACATTTCTTGGTGCACATTTCAGCCTGGGTGGAAGTGGAAAGTCAGGTCAATAAAAAAAAAAAATTCGCACAGATACGGATTCAAACTTATGACTACCGAACCGACAGCAGAGCGTCCACCATAGTTAAAGAAAATGAGTTGCAATTCCTTTACAGGACGTTGCAATCAGCCCCAGCATTTATTGGTTGTTTGTGATTTACTAGTCAATGTTAGTTCAGTAGTTTGCCATTGTTTTCTGGACAGCCGACGCCTCAACTATCGAAATCAACACAATGCGGAATGCGTCCAAATAACCCGCAGCTAATTTATATCCCTTGATTCGGATTATTATGAAACAACACGCCTCACTATCTATCAACTAAGCCACACCGTCGGTATCTGCTGTCAGTTAAAACTTGCCGACTTCAAGAAATTCGATGTAGTCACTTGTCAGTTAAAACTTGCTGTTCCTAAGAGACGTGATTTAGTCACTTTTCAGTTAAAACTTGCTGTGTCCAAGAAACTTGATGTAGTGACTTGTCAGTTAAAACTTGCTGTTTCCATGAAACTAGGTATAGTAACTTGTCAGTTAAAACTTGCTGTTCACAAGAGACGTGATGTAGTCACTTGTCAGTTAAAACTTGCTGTGTCCAAGAAACTTGATGTAGTAACTTGTCAGTTAAAACTTGCTGTGTCCAAGAAACTTGATGTAGTAACTTGTCAGTTAAAACTTGCTGTTTCCAAGAAATTGGATGTAGTAACTTGCCAGTTAAAACTTGCTGTTTACAAGAAACTCAATTTATTAATTAGTAGTAGCTTGTCATTTAGAACTTGCTGTTTCCATGAAACTCGATGTAGTAACTTGTCAGTTAAAACTTGCTGTTTCCAAGAAATTTGATGTAGTACCTTGTCAGTTAAAACTTGCTTTTTTTCAAGAAAATTGATGTTGTAACTTGTCAGTTAATACTTGCTGATTCCAAGAAACTTGATGTAGTAACTTGTCAGTTAAAACTTACTGTACTAACATGTCAGTTGAAACTATTGTACTAACCTGTCAGTTTAATCTTACTGTACTAACGTGTCAGTTAAATCTTACTGTACTAAAGTGTCAGTTATAACTTGCTGTAGTAACTTGTCACTTAAAACTTGCTGCGTCACGAAACTTCATCTAGTAACATATCAGTTGACACTTACTGTCCGTATTATTCATAACGATAAGAACCCGATGAATACTAATTTATAACAACGAAATATGAGCTCACATTTCAAGTATATATTTAATTATGGGCTACTTCAAAGTCTTCTGCTAATGGACTGTTCTATCTTGTGTGTACATATTTATTCTACGATAAATTGAACTGTAATGTCACGAACCTGCCATTAACTGCTGCTTTTAAAAGAGAAATTAACTTGCATGTCTGTGTGAGAACGAGGAAGGAGAGGAAGCATGTGTGTTTGAAGTTGTGTTCAGAATGGAACTTGGACAGACAAGATGTTTCAGTGGAATGTGTTTATAAAACGACGACATTGTGAATTCAGCGAGTGGGTAGAGCAGTATGGAGCAGGTATGTGTGTTTCAAATTTCAGTAAGAAATGTAAGCCGTCTCCGTGGCGATGGCATTGCGGACACGATTCGTAATGCCTCTTAACCGCGTTCCAAACACTGCGGTGACCGATTTTGCAACTGACCGTGTCGTGCTGATTTTAATGTGCTGGTATGGGAGCCGGTCGTTCAGAAAGCAATGGCAAACAACTGATCGTAAAACTTGCCAACAAGAAATGTAAATTATTAGAGTATTATGTGTCAGGTCACAAATGTTTATGCTACGTGTTTGTTCTATTCGTTACGTAAAATGTTTGTAATGTTACATGTTGGTGATATTGTCGTTATGTTACATATTCGTTGTGACTTATTTATTATGTTGCATGCTTGTTATCCTCTATTTTACGTTTGTTACCTTATATGACGGTTATGGTATGTGTCGTCATGTTCATCATTGTCATCATAATCATGTGCCTTGCCAGAGGGTGTCGATATGTATGTCTCTGACGTTCTGGATCAACGCTATTGATGATATCCCTCCATGCCACCGTCCCTCTTCATGCAGTACCGTCTTTCTTGGTCTGCCTTCCCTCTTTTCGCACTGATCTTTCCAATTGTCACGATTGTCTTCAATACCTCTCTTCTCATCACATGACCAAAGAATGCTGTTTGTCTCTTTCTTATACTCGTATATCATGTTCTAGTTTCATTAGCGGCTTTCATGCAGTCATTGTTAGCTAATCTATTCGCAACATTCGTCTCAGTAACCACATCTTCTTTGCATCCACTGATTTCCTGATTTGTTCATTTACGTTCCAAGATTCACTGCCATACAGCACACCAGGTTATATATACTATTTCAGCATTCTCCTTCTTCAATCAATGATAGTCTCTATTGCATAGGATGTCGTTAATTTACATGTTCATTATATAATTTTCGTTATGTTGGTACAAGTTCATTTAGTTATTTGTTATTTATGTAACATGTTCGTTATGATATATGTCTAACATGTTACATGACTGCAATGTTAAATGTCTCTTATATCACTTTACCCTTCTTCTACAAGACCGTTCTGTAAACGTTGATTATATTCAACATTTATTATGTAAAATTTAATTTCCGTTGTACTCCATGGCCGTTATGTTGCATTTTCGCTGAGTTACATGTTCTCTATGTAATATATTCGTTAAAGCACTAGTTCGTGACATTTTATGTTAGTTATGTTACATGTACGTTACATTGCATGTTTATTATATTACAAGTTCGTTATTGTACATGTTCAATATGTTATTTCTTCATTAAATTACATGTTCGCCACATTACATGTTCGTTATATTAAATGTAATGTTCATTATTTTACATATTCGTTATTTTAATGCTCCTATGTTACATGTTTGTTAAATTGCAAATTTTTTACATTACATGTTCCTTATATTACATGTTCCTTACATTACATGTTCGTTGTATTACATGTTCGTTATTTTACACATCTGTTTTGCTGTTTTAATTATGTTACATGCTCGGTGTTTAAAATGTCCGATTTTATCACACGTACAATGTTACATGATCATTACGTTACATGTTCGTTGTTACATCTCCGTTTTTACACTTTCATTTAATTACTTGTACATGCCAGTTTAGTTTAGTTTAGTGGTTGGATCTAAACTAAACTGGCATGTACAAGTAATTAAAACTAAAACTAAAACTAAAACTAAACTAAACTAAACTAATGTTCTTTATATTGAATACTATCGTGTTACATGTACGTAATGTTACGTGTTTTAATGTTGCATGCGCTTTGTATAATTGTTCGTTATTTTGCATGCATTAAGTTACATTTTGTTAATATTACGTGTCTGTAGTATATAATGTGCAAAACTAATCTTATTTTAGGTCCGTTCGTAGGTCCGGACCTAGTAATTTCCTTATATGTCTGTTATCCCGCCCCCGACTGGACGTCACAAAAGCGGACCGCCAGTGACCTTTAACCTAACAAGGGATGTAACTCATGAATAACAAATCGACTGGATTATGACGGTTTCTTCCCTTTAGAGAACATTGTTTAAATGATCTTTTATTTTTTATTTGTTTTAATTTTTTTATTTTGTAAGTGAAAAAAAAAAAAAGATAACGATTATTAGTAGTTATTAGTGACCGGGGTTTAAACACTATCATCATACAGGTTGCAGAGCTTCAAGTGACAACTTTAATAAAGTAAAGATGGTGGTTAGTCGCGGATGTAGTGGTCGGGATGTGCGTGTGTACAGGGCAGGGTGGACAGCACATGACGATACGGTGGGTGAGGGCGGAGCGGTTGGGGCGTAGTAGTGTGGGTGCATGTGGTGGGTCGAGGAAGTTTGAATCCTCGAGCCGCGACGGTGTGTCATATGGAAACCGTAATAGGTAAGCATGTACTTATGGCAGTTATGTTATCTGCAGAGGGATGTAGTGGCCTATACAGCAGCATATTACGGGTTATAGAGCTTCAAAAGAAAATCTTAAAAAAGTAAAAGTAACCGATATAATTGATTGTAGCGGGTATGGCATAGTGAAATTCGTTAGTAAGGGGTGGGTGAGTGGTGGAATAGGTAGATAATTGCTTCTAAACACTATTACATATTGTTTCATAGCTTTAAATGAAAACCTTAAAAAGGTCAAGATGACCGGTATTATTGATTGTAGTGGGTATGGCTTATTGTCATTCGTTGTTAAGGGGTGGGTGAGTAGAGTAGTAGTTAGATAAGTTCTTCCGAATATTATCATCATACGGTTTTAGCGCTTTAACTGATTACCTTAAAAAGTAAAAATGGCCTGCATTATCGACTGTAGAGAGTATGGGTTAGTGAAATTTGTTGGTAAAGGGTGGGAGAGTGAAAGCGGAGCTAGATAAGAGCTTCTGATCATTATTACGGGGTGAGCGAGTGGTGAAATGGCTAGATAAGTATGTCCGGTACTTGTTAAGAGCTGGAGGAGGTGCTAGATAAAGACTCTCAATTGTTGTTAAAGCGTGGGTGAGTAGAGGTAAGGCTAGATAGGTACATCTGGTCATTGTTAAGGTGTGGTCGAGTGGCACGATGGCTAGATAAATACGTCCGTTCTTTGATAAGAGCCGGAGATTACGTCTCATATTAAAGTCATAAACTCGTAGTTGGTTGAGTAGATGGTAACCGCCAGGGTGACTCATCACGGGGCTATGTCGGTTTGAGTGAACGTACTTATCGTGTCCCAACCTGTATTTTCCGAAAAACCAGGGGTAACTCATACCAACCCCACAGCTGTGAAATCGCGTTAACATACCTGAAACTGTTTTGGGGGAATTTTTTTGGGGTGGAACTGTAAACACTCGAAAACAACTGGAAGTACGATTACGGTATAATGGTACGCATTCTTGCAAACTGCTGTCTAGATATGTTTTAATAAAAATATCTACAGAGATAATAGTATAAATCTAACCGACTGTACAACCCGCAAAAGGTATTCACACATAGCATGACACATCATTATCTACACACTCCTTCACATTATAGTCAACTAAAGAAGCACTACAAAACTGTGACGACCAAACGAAGTCAGCGAGACAAACCCCAGGCATGTCTACTGCTCTAAAAAATTTCTTTTGGTGGTATGTAACAGTCGCATCCGACTGTTCTTCTTTTGCTCCTTCCTCAACCAATCGATCACCGCTGTCGTTTCCGTGTACTCCACAGTGGGATGGTATCCACTGTATGGTGATCTTATGTCGACTGCAAAGTTAAGAAAGTAGTGTCCTTAGTATTGGCAATTTCCCAGACAGGAGCGCCTCGGACACTGATTTTGCATCGATCAATAACACCTAATAGTACAGTCGAGACACGTGGACAATAGTTACATCCAGTCAAAGATGGCGTCGCACCCGATCACACGTGGTTATTTGCTGCAACGAAACCACGAGCACACTGGTTAAAGCTGGTCAAAGATGGCGTCGCATCCGATCAAACGTGGTTAAATGTCTACTACTTGAACATGTGCTCACTGACTAAAGCTGGACAAAGATGGCGTCACAGCTGACCACACGTGTTTAAATGGCTACAACCAGACCACATGCTCATTGGCTAAACCCGGTCAAAGATGGCGATGCTTCCTTTCACATACTTAAGGACACAAACAGAGCACGTTGGTCATAGTTACAGCAGGCAAAAGATGGCGTCACAGCCGATCACATCTGAAATGGTGCATCCGAGATACGGCTCACTGGCTAAAACCAGTCAAACATGGCCCTGCTTCCGGTCACACGCATAAGAGTACAGCCAGTACATGTGGCTAATGACTCAACTGGTAAAAGATGGCGATACATCCAGTGAGATGCATAACGATACACATGGAACATGTGGCTAATGACTCAGCCGGTCAAAGATGGCGTCGCATCCGGTCACATGTGTAATGGTACATCCGAGACACGCGTTAAGAGGGATACTACAAAAAAGGGTGTCCTGTCGGGTGTAGAGCCAGGGAACCTAACTCATGATGATCACCGTGTATGGGAGCGATTCGATTACATGGTCAACATTGAATCCGAAGGCTGAAATGGTCTCTCTGCTCTCTCGCTCGCTCTCTCTTTTCTATATCCGTGTAGTCTTAGTGTCACCGAGTAAGGACCAAAGGACAACCTGGCATCAATATAACATAAAACGGTCTCGAAAGCAGCATACGCGCGTGTAAACAAGTCATCGCAGTGTCCGACTAAGCCTTTCTCATACTCATAGTGCAGATATTTGATAACCGATGCTAGGCGGGGAAGTCGTATATGTACGTAAGAGCTATCGGGTCATACAACTACGAGTGGCTAGTGCATGTTAACAGATGTATAATATTACATACGAACACAACAAACTGTTCCGACACAATCTTAGGCAGTGCATGCAACATGACATGTCACGTGTCCGCTGTCATAACCAGTGACGTTATGACGTAGCAAATTAGATACATACACCTTCATTACCTCTCTATGTATCCATACGGGTGTGACGGGATGAGTCTAGATCACTATGCAAACACCACCACTACTACGTTAGTGGAATTCCTATTTACATTCTGGATTCAGTACGGCAGCTAAATTACTAATAATGATGTCATAATGACCATGCAGACATTTTCTGCACTAAAACTACACACTGCACTATTGGGGGCAGCACGTATTTTCACGTCATCTATTCAAATGATGTCACAAGGGAAATCCCCTGTCTTCAACCCTTATCATTAATACCAAGTATATGTCCGTCACTCCCTAGCAACGGGAATACGGCGATACGCTAATAGTACTGCTGCACTGGAAATTTTAACTACAGACTTCCGGCCGGTTCAAAACTACCATAGCTGCTGTGCTAGGCAGACCTTACATGAAGTGAGCTGCCATATCCAACTCCATCCTTGGTAGATTATACCAAAACAGATCTTAATTGCTACAATAAGACTGGGGGTGAGTGTAATAACACAATAGTTACGATTATAGTAAGGAGTGTGTACACATTTATATTCTGATATTGGGAAAACACAAAATTTTCCCGACCATGTATATTTATGAAACGTGGTATTTGAAAGGGGAGACATTGAGAGAAAAATGTGAGGCCTAGATATATTTATAGATAAAAATATATAGATATAATGTATAAACCTTACTGATTATTTTCATATGCATTTTGTGAATGTATTTACGTGTATATTTTGTTGAATATATGATAACATGATTTTGCCATGTGGGCAGAAGTAGAAGAGACATGTGGAACATGATTCTCACATGCCAGCAATATTACTAGGCAATTTATATTCAAACATAAATTTGCTTACCCCTGATTCACCGCCATGCCGAACTACACGACACTGACGGTCATAAGTTCAAAGCAAATACCATGTGGTGAGGAATCAGAATTTGGGGAGTAAATAACTCAACAAGGGATAACTGAGACATCCTAAAGCCCAATGCCTGGAATATCTCAGCCCCCTTGCTTGCCTGCTGGCCTTCTTATCTTTTAGCTCGTATATTATGTGGGGTATACCTCACGACTTCATGGCGACACTTGATTGCTTTATGCCTAATGACTGATGTGGGATTAGGTTGAATTATTGTTGGCCTTTCCTTAGCTATCTAGGGAAACATCCTGGCTGCCCAGGACTTCCTCACCATGGTGTTAAGGAATGCACCAGTAATTATTGCATATGAGTCACTTCAAGTTTTACAACCATGTACATTTTGTAATGCCTTTTTCAAACAAAGATTTGTCTGCATGTTCTACTCCAATGGACCATGTGGTCTTCGAATGTGTCCACTTCTGGACAATTTTTCACCTTGTATCACCATGTCATACAATGTATAGCCAAGCTGATAAGAACTATTGGCCTTTGATTTTGATACAGAATCGCAGATAGGAACTATGTTTTATTCCTATTCTGCATCTGACACATACACAACAGACACACAACACCAGCACTCAGACACATTGCTATTGTCAAGACACTAAGGAGTCTGCAACTGTTTGTTTGATTTAAGGAGCCTCGCTGCTGATACTCCTGAAACCTAACTGGTCCGGTTACCGAAACTTTGAGCCACCAACTAGTGGAGACGGAACCTGGAATCCGGAGGAGCATCGTACACCTGTCGAATGCCAGGGTCGACTCCAAGACATAATCCAAACGAAAGCCAGCACCATTCCTAAACGAGATCAGATTGTCTCAGGTGACTCTGTGTCTACATGTGTGGTCTGAGTGTGTCACTGTCTGGATGGTGTGAATGATGATATGCTATCTAGCTAAGCATCAGAAAACTATTTTTTTGTACCTGTAACAAATTCTATTGTCCTCGTTCACCAATTGAACGACAATTTTCATTATCTCTTTTATTATTAAAGAGTATTATTGTTTTATACTTGCACCAACGTACTCCACTCGTGATCATTTGAACGAAAGGCGTGCGTGTGAGTGCGTGAAGGTATTTAAAACAGGGGGCTTCATTAAATGACGAAGTATCACCAAGTGAATCCCAGTCTCTTCTATCGGGACCATCTCTTTAGACATTCTCATAACGAGCCATAATTTCTAGAGACTGTCGGCAAACTCTTGGATACGGGTCTATACATCTTTACCCAGAAACCCATTTCCAAGACCAGTATATGTTTTCAGTGTGCCTGCTCAGCACCACACTTCACAGCCAGACAAAGGTACACCTTCTGTGTACCACTTTAACAGTCAAATAAGAAAATATATTAGACAAAGTATTAAAATTATTGGTCAAATACAGAAATGTCTCGTCTAAACTTATAAAACGTAGGAACATTTGTTAACCTATTGGAAATAAATATCAAATCAAGGAGGAAAGTTTGTTAGTGAAATAAGAAAAATATTGATCACGTAACGAAATATCTTGACCAAACTTATGAAAAGTAGGAAAATTGTCAGCCAAATGGGAAAAAGTTAGACAAAATACAGAAATATCTCGGCCAAACTTATAAAAATAGGAAAATTTGTTAACCAAAAAGGAAAAAGCTTGGCCAAGTAAGACAATGTATTAACCAAAATAATAAAAATATTGGCCAAGTAACTAAATATCTCCGCCAAATTTATGAAAAGTATGAAACTTTGTTAAGCAAGTATGAAAAAGTATCGGCCAAAGAGAGAAATATCTCACCCAAACTTATACAAAATAGGAAAATCTGTTAGCCAAATGGGCAAAAGTTTGACCAAATACAGAAATGTCTCAGCCAAATGTATAAAAAATAGGACAATTTTTTAACGAAAAAGGAACAAAGCTTAGGCCAAGTAAGACAATGTGTAAACCAAAATAATAAAAATATTGACAAGTAACGAAATATCTCCGCCAAATTTATGAAAAGTATGAAACTTTGTTAAGCAAGTATGAAAAAGTATCGACCAAAGAGAGAAATATCTCACCCAAACTTATACAAAGTAGGAAAATCTGTTAGCCAAATGGGCAAAATATCGCCCAATACAGAAATATCCCAAATAAACTTATAAAAATTGAAAAATTGTTAACCAAATGAGAAAGATACTGATCAAGTAGGAAAAATTGTTATCCAAATGTGAAAAAAATATGATACACGTAACGAAATATCTCGGCCAAACCTATGAAAAGTATGAAAATTTGTTAGCCACATGGGAAAAAATCTAGGTCAAGTAGGGAAATGTGTTAACCAAATTGGGAAAATATTGTACACGTAACGAAATATCTCAGGCAAACTTATAAAATGTATGAACCAAAATTTGTTAACCAATTGTGAAAAAGTTTTGGTCAAATTTCAACCAAACTTATAAAAATTAGTAAACTTCGTTAACCAAAGCGAAAAATTTTGGCAAAATTTCAAACTAACTTATAAAAAGTAGGAAACTTTGTTAACCAAAGCGAAAAATGTTGGCCAAATTTCAACCAAACATATAAAAAGTAGGAAAATTTGTTAACATGATGTGAAACGTTTGGGCAAATTTCAACCAACCTTATAAATATCTCAACTAAACTTATAAAAAGGAGGAACATTTGTTAACCACATGTGAAAAATTTTGGCCAAATTTCGGCGAAACGTATAAATATCACAGCCAAACTTATGAAATGTAGGAAAATTTCTTGACTAAATGGGGAAAAAACGTTGGCCAGATACATAAATATCTCGACCAAATTTATGAAAATCTCGTCCAAATTTAGGAAAAGTAAGAAATATTGCCCAACTAAAGAAATTTCGCATCTAAACTTATGAAACGGATCACAATTTGTTGACAAAGGGGAAAAATATCTCACGTTGTCATTTCACATCCGCAATAGCGCCAAGTCCCCAACCAACCATCAGTGTCTGTTATGAAGTCCACCTGTTCTTACAACCACGTCTGCTTTATTGACCCCTTGATAATCAGCTACCTCATCTTCTAACCAACTTTCAATGTTTCACACCACTTAACACTAACATTCTCTTTGATCACACCAAAACCGGTTTGCTGCTGAGTGGGCAAATTTCCAACCTACTAAAGATAATCGTCTGTCCCATGTGCAAACAACAGCTGTATTTCGGAAATTAAAAATATCTTATGTAATACGTCTCTATCATTGAATGAAAACAATAAAATGTCAACAATAAAATTGTACAAAAATTAACATTTAAATTTCTCTTTATTGTTTTCAAATTGAATGTTTCATGTAGAAATTTAATTGTTAATTTTTGTACAATTTTAAGTTTGGTTGATATGTGGCCAAAATTTTTCACATTTGGTTAACAAAGTTTTCTACTTTGTATAAGTTTGGTTCAAATTTGCCAAACATTATCACATTTAGGTAAACAATTTTCCTACTTTTCGTAAGTTTGAATTATGTTTTTCGACTTGGTCAATATTTTCGCCATTTGGCTAACACATTTTTCTATTTGGCCAAGATATTTCCCGTTTGGTTAACATATGTTCCTACTTTTTATAAGTTTGGCCGAGATATTTCGTTTGGTGTACCATATTTTTCCCATTTGGTTAACACATTTTTCTACTTGACCTAGAATTTTTCCCATTTGGCTAACAAATTTTCATACTTTTCATAAGTTTTGCCGAGATATTTCGTTACGTATACCATATTTTTCACATTTTCTTAACAATTCTTCCTACTTGGTCAGTATCTTTCACATTTGGTTAACAATTTTCCTACTTTTTATAAGCGTTGTTGAGATATTTCTGTATTTGGCCGATACTCTGCCTATTTGGCTAACAGATTTTCCTACTTTTTATAAGATTGTGTGAGATATGTCTCTCTTTCGAGATACTTTGACATACTTGCTTAACAAAGTTTCATACTTTTCATAAGTTTGGCGGCGATATTTCGTTACTTATTCAATATTTTTATTATTTTGGTTAACACATTGTCTTACTTGGCCAAGCCTTTTTTTCCCTTTTGGTTAACACATTTTCCTATTTTTAAAATAAGTTTGATCGAGATATTTCTGTATTTGGTCAATCTTTTCCCCATTTTGGCTAACACTTTTCCCTACTTTTCTTAAGTTTTACCGAGATATTTCTGTATTTGGTCTAACTTTTCCTATTAGGCTGACAATTACCCTACTATTCATAAGTTTGGACAAGATATTTCGTTACGTAGTCAACGTTTCCTATATGACTAACAAACTGTCCTACTTGGTTGATATTTTTCCCAATAGGTTAAAAAATGTTCCTACTTTTTATAAGTTTGAGCGAGGTATTTCTGTGTTACCAATAATTTTAATACTTTGTCTAACATATTTTCTTTTTTGACGGTTGAAGTGGTACATAGAACGTTTACTTTTGTCTGGCTGTGAAGTGTGGCACTGAGCAGGCACACTGAAAACATATATTGGTCTTGGAAATTGTTTTCTGGAGAAAGATGTAAAGACCCGTATGGACACATAGAGAGGTAATGAAAGTGTAGATGTCTAATTTGCTACGTGATAACGTCGCTGGTTGTGACAGCGGACATGTGACATGTCATGTTATATGCATTGCCTAAGGTTGAGTCGGGACAGTTTGTTGTGTTCGTGTGTAATTTCATACATCTGTTAACATGCACTAGCCACTCGTCGTTGTATGACCCGATAGCTCTTACGTACATATACGACTTCCCCACCTAGCATCGGTGATCACATATCTGTACTGTGAGTATGAGAAAGGCTTAGTCGGACACTGTGATGACTTGTTTACACACGCGTATGCTGGTTTCGTGACCGGTTTATGTTGTATTGATGCCAGGGTGTCCTTTGGTGTTACTCGGTGACACTAGGACTTCATGGATATAGAAGAGAGAGAGAGAGAGAGAGAGAGAGAGAGAGAGAGAGTTGACCATATTAGCCTTCGGATGCAATGTTGACGACGTAATGGAATCACTCCCATTCACGGTGATCATCATGAGTTAGGTTCCCTGTCTCGGCAATCGACAGGACTCCCTTTTTCTGTTGTATCCCTCTTAAACGCGTGTCTCGGATGTACCATTACACATGTGATCGGATGCGACACCATCTTTGACCGATTGAGTCATTAACCACGTGTTCCATGTGTATCGTTATGCATGTCACTGGATGCATCGCCATCTTTGACCAGTTGAGTCATTAACCACCTGTACTGGTTATCCCTTACGCATGTGATCGGAAGCAGAGCCGGTGTTGACTGGTTTTGGCCAGTGAGCCCGTGTCTGGAAATCACCATTACACATGCGATCGGCTGCGAGGTAATCTTTGGCCGGCTGTAGCTATGACCAACCTGGTCTGGTTGTATCCTTATGCAGGTGACAGGAAGTACCACAATTTTTGACCGGTTGTAGCCAGTGAGCATATGGTCTGGTTGTATCCATTTAACCAGGTGTGATCGGCAGCGACACCATCTTTGACCAGCTTTAGCCAGTGAATACGTGGTCTGGTTCTATCAATTCACCACGTGTGATCGAGTGCGACGCCATCTTTGTCCGGATGTAACTATTGTCCACGTGTCTCGACTGTACTATTAGGTGCTATTGACCAATGCAAAATCAGTGCTTGAGGTGCTCCTGTCTGGGAAATTGCCAATACAAAGGACACTACTTTCTGAACTTAGCAGTCGGCACAAAGTCACCATACAGTTGATACCATCCCATTGTGGAGTACCCGGAAACGACAGCGGTGATTGATTGGTTAAGGAAGGAGCAAAAGAAGAACAGTCTTATGAGCCCGTTACATACCACCAAAAGAAACTTTTTAGAGCAGAAGACATGCCTGGGGCTTGCCTCGCTGACTGCGCGTAGTCGTCACAGTTTTATAGTGCTTCTGGTGTTGAATATAATGTGATAGAGGGTGTAGATAATGTCGTGTCATGCTATGTGTGAATACCTTTTGTAGGTAGTTCAGTCGGTTAGATTTATACTGTAATCCATCCAGATACTTTTATTAAAACATATGTAGACAGCAGTGTGTAAGTATGTGTACCGATATAACGTAGTCGTACTTCCAGTTTTTTTCCAATGTTTACAATCCCACAAAATTTTTTTTCCCCAAAACAGGTTCAGGTGTGTTCACGCGATTTCACAACTGCGGGGTCGGTATGACCCCTGTCATGGTCACCCCTGTTTTTTTTCAGAAAATACAGGTCTGGAAAAGTCCACGTACCTTCACCACAGCCGACATAGCTCCATGGTGAGTCACCCTGGCTGTCAACCTCAACTCAACCAGCTACGAGTTCATGCCTCAGACTTTAATGAGACTTAACCTCCGGCTATTATCAAGGAACGGACGCATTTATCTATCCACCCCGCCACTCGACCACTCCTTAACAATGATCAGAAGCACCTATCTTGCCTTTCCTCCACTCATCCACCGTTTGACAACGATCGAGAGTCCTTATCTAGCACCTCCTCCGGTTCTTAACAAAGAACGGATTTATCTATTCACTCCACTACTCGCTCACCCGTTAGAACGATCAGAAGCTTTTATCTAGCTCATCCTCCACTCACCCACTCCTTACCAACAATTTCACTACGTCATACACGCTACAGTCGATAATGCCGTCCATCTTTACTTTTTAAGGTTTTCAGTTGAAGCTCTGAAACAGTATGATGGTAGTGTTCGAAACAACGTATCTAGCTCCTTCGTCACTCAGCCACCCATTAACAACGCATGACAGTAAGCCATACCCACTACAACCAATAATACCGTTTTGGTAAACTTTTTAAAGGTTTTCATTTGAAGCTCTGAAAACCCCATGACGATAGTGTTCGGAAGCACTTATTTAGCTACGCCGCCACTCACTTACCCCTTACCAACGAATTTCACTACACCATACTCCATACAGCCGATAATACCGTCTATCTTTACCTATTTAAGGTGTTAATTTGAAGATCTGAAAAGCTTATGATGATAGTGTTCAGAAGCAAGTATCCAGCTACTCCGCCACTCGCCCACCCCTTACCAACGAAGTTCACTTCACCATACCCACTACATCCGATAATACCGGCCGTCTTTTCTTTCTTTTTCATTTGAAGCTCTGAAACCTTATGAGGACAGTGTTCGGAAGCACTTATCTAGCTACTACTCCACTCACCCACCCCTTACCAACTAATTTCACTAAGATATACCCGCTACAATAAATAATATCGGCCATTTTTACTTTTTAAGGTTTTCATTTGAAGCTCTGCATAGGTTACTACATCCGTCTGCAGATAATATAACTGTCATATGTACATACTTATCTATAACGGTTTTATATGACACCCGCCGCGTCTCGAGGGTTCAAACGCCCTCACCCCACACCACATGCCCACACCACAATGTCCCAACCACTGCGCCCTCACCCACCGCATCTTCACGTGACGTCCACAATGCCCCTGTACACACACACACACATCCCGACCACAACACCCGCTACTAACCACCACCTTTACTTTATTAAGGTTGTCATTTGAAGCTCTGCAACCTGTATGATGATAGTGTTTGAACTCCGGTCACTAATAACTACAAATAATCGTTATCTTTTGTTTTCACTTACAAAATAAATAAAAAAATAAAAAAAAACATTAAAAACAATTTAAAAAAACAAACATAAAAAGATGTTCTCTAAAGGGAAAAAGCCACCACAATCTATTCGATTTGTTATTCATGCGCTACATTCCTTGTTAAGTCAATGGTCAATGGCGGTTCGCTTTTGTGACGTTGAGCCTGGGCGGGATAAAAAATATAAGAGGGCTGATTGGTCTTGAGGTATGGTGTCCGCCTCGAGTGCTGGAGGTCCCGGGTTCAAGCCCCGGTATGGACCGGGATATTTTGACGTGGACTTATAGTAATAAAATTTCCCCTGGTCTCTGGGTTGTGAGATCGGACGCCCGTGTGAATTGTTGCGCACGCAAAAATTGCCTTGGCAGTTGGAAATCGAAAACGAGTAGCCTAACGGCGCTGCCTGGGCAAAATTTCGAGTTAAAAATCTACCCAAAGTACTTAAGGATCCTCGCCGGTGCTACGTAGTTCGTGCACTGAGCTGAGTTCCTCCAGAGTCAGGTTTGAGTTAGGAGAAGAACGGAGCACTTATGGGTTACATCCGTGTGCCGTGATGATGATCCATCTAAACTAAAACTTTAAAAAAATGTAAGGAAATTACTAGGTCCGTACATACGAACGGACCTAAAATAAGAATCCTTTTGCACATTGTATACTACTCGTGTTTGCCAGGTTACATTGTCGTTGTGTTTTATATTCGGTGTGATACATGATAGTTATGTTACATTTCATCTGTTACATATTCGTTATGTTACACATTTGCAATGGTTCTTGATCCATAAAATTCTTGTTGATTTATAAACACGTTATCTTACGTATGCATTATTTTACATGCTAGTCGTTATAGTTTCACTGTTCAGCATATTTGCAATTGTATGTACATTTGTGTTTACATGTCAGGTTTGTCACATGTTATTTGTTACACGTACTTTATAATATACATTAGCTATTACATGTTCTTTGTTATATGTTTATTGTGGCACGTATGTTCTTTTCCTTGTTCCATCTGTTTTATGTCCGCTGTCTCATATGTTCGTTGTGATATACGTCGATTATTTTACATTTTCGAAATTTAATTTTTTCGTTGACCAGTTGTGCTGTATGGCTCTGAAACCTGGAGTACAACGAAAGGAGACGTAGCCTTGTTACAAACCTTTGAGAACAAAGGTTTAAGACGCATCTTTGGACCCTTTAGGGATACACAAGGTGCAGAGTGGAAAAGAAGAAGTAACAAAGACATTTATGATCTGTTTAAGTCCCCGCTAATCACTGGTATCATGAAGGCTAATAGACTACAATGGCTGGGGTACATAGGCAGAATGGAAGACAATAGGGAAACAAAACTCACTTACCGAGGTAGACCAAGAAGACGGTGGAGAGATAATATATATACAGACCTACAAGCACTTGGAATCAACGACTGGCAAGAGAAGGTCAACCAGAGAGACGAATGGAGACGGATTGTATCTGCAGCAAAGAACCTCAATGGCTCGGAACTGAAGAAGAAGAAGAATGTTTTCGTTGTTACATCTTTGTCAATTTGCATGGTTTTCGTTAAATATTCATAATGTTGTATATTCGTTCATACTCGTTCGTACTTTCACCTTACGTTGCCTATTTGTAAAGTTACATGTTCTTTATGTTACATGACGTTAATTTATTTGTCCATCATATTATAGATTCGTTTTATTACTTGTCCGGTATATTGATTGTCCGTTGTGTTACTTGTTTGTCGTTAAAGGTCCGTTAAATTATATACCCTGAAGTCAGATTTCAATTATGTCACAGGTTCTTTATATTTCACGTTCAATATTTTACTCTTCCTTACGATACATGTTCGTCGTTCTCTGCCCGCTATGTTACATATCTGTTATTGTTTTTTTTTTACATGCTCGTTATATTGCATTTATTTGTTATATTGCATGCCCGTTATCTTACTTGTCCGTCATTATTACATGTTACATATATTACTTGTTTGTTACGTTAATTGTGTTACATGTTTGTCACATTTCCTATATATTAAATATTTTTTTTTTTTTTAACATTGTAAGTTCACTATTTTACATTTCCTCGTGTTACATATTCGTTATTCCGTGTCTGATGTGTTATATATGTTATTTCAATGCTCGTTTTGTTACATATGCCGGGCTCCCTGGCCTAGGTGTTAGCCGACTTTCTCCGTAATCCCGTATACTCTCGTGAGTAACGTGACGAAGGCGAGAATCGGTAGCGGTTCTAACCGCGTCCGTAACTTACAGGGTATGTGAGCCGGTCGCCCAGACAGCAATAGAAATCAACAATCAGCTGAAAGATGCTGATGTTGACAGCGATGTCTTGAAAGGATATGCAAACATTTTTTTTATGGTTACATATATTCCATGGGTCATCAAACAAAATCTTAATCTCTTGGTAGTAGATTACCTTTACACAGGGAGAGGAGGTCGTATACCTGTGGGACTAGATGGAGAAGGTTGGAAAAGGGAGGGGGGGGGGCAGATTGAGAACCCGTATTTTGAAAGAATCAGATTGCTAGGGATCGGCAGGGGTTCTGGAAGAATCTCAAACCTGAGAGGGAAGTCCAGGAGAACTGTCAATCAGATAGCGGTGGGAACGATTAGTAGTGTGGCTCTTCTCTGGGTGTTAAACGAGGGGACGGAGCGCGAATGGGAATGTCCTGAGTGCAGTGATATCGATTCTTTGCTCAACTCAACTCAACTAACAAATTCTAATCTTGCATATTCGTTATGTTCTCTGTTGACTATGGGACTGTATCATTATGTTACTTGATCGCTACGTTATAATCTGCTATATTGCTTGCTAGTTTTGTTTCGTGTCCGTTTGTACCTTTTATACAACATTTCCGTGTTGTTACCTGACCGTAATGACACTTTATCGTTATGTTATATATTTTGTATTCTGCTTGTTTGTTGCGTTATATGTTGGTTATGTTGCATTTTCATTGCATTACAAGTTCTTTTTGTTACATGGTCGTTACATAACATGCTCGTTATGTTACATGATCGTTATATTATGATATCTTTACCGACATATAGAATAGATTACTGGCTGCAGTCGGAGAATTTCAGCGCTACACTCTTATATAGATACATTCTTTCTTACAGCAAATGGGGTGTGGCGTTAGTGATCATGTCTGTCTACAGCCTTCTGTCTCGTGTACAGCCAATCGTCTTATAGTCCATGCCGTGTGGTGTTGATAATCATGTCTATCCACAGCCTTCTGTCTTGTATACAGCCAATCGTCTTATAGTCCATGCCGTGTGGTGTTGGTGATCAAGTCTGTCCACTGCCGTCTGCCTCGTGTACTGCCAATCATTTCTGATACTGATATTTATCCATGCCATGATGTCCAGCTGTCGAGCATATTCGCTCTTGTTATCTCCCTGTCTCTCCAGACCTTGTTAAAAGCATGGCATAAAGCGAGAAAGCTTCTTGATGAAAGATCTGTGAGATGCGGGATGATTAGAAAATGCGTGCAAGGGGTAAACAACGTGGTCAACATCTAGAGATTTACTGAATGGAGTTTACATGAGCGTACAGTGAAGACAAAGATTTCCACTAGATGTCTCTTGATGGTCGCCATATGTATGAACATTCATTCATTCATTCATTCATTATGTGCCATGCCGATAAACATGTGCGGTCACGTTCTGCCATCTCACTCGATCACCAGAGTCGTGGATCAGCTCCGTGTTTCTGTCTCGACCATGCCACATGGCCAAGCCAACCAGGTATTTAATTCTTGGTCTTCCCCTTGGTCTTTTCCCTTCGATCTTGCCAGTTGTCACCAAGTTCTCCAATTTATTTCTTCTCATAACATGCCCAAAAAATTTTGACTGTCTACATCTAATTTCTCTAATCAGTTTACGATCTTCATTTGTTTCTTGAAGGACCTGTTCATTGGTTTTTCTATCTGTCCATGGTATTCTTTGCATTTTCCTCAGACACCACATCTCCACAGCCATCAGATGTTTTTCAGCTTGTCTGCTCATTGTCTACGCCTCACATCTATATAAAAGTACAGGTTCTATGTAGCACTTCAACACTCTTGTTCTCGTTTCATTTGATATCTTTTTATTGATCAGTACATTTTTCATCTTGCAAACGGCTACCTTCGCCATGGCAATTCTTGTTCTAATCTCTTCAAGGCATCTCCCATAAGATGTTATGATTGTTCCGAGATAGTTGTACCGATTCACTTGTTTAAGAATATGCCAATTTACTTGTATATTACATTGTGGTATTTCTTCCTTCCTAGTGACGACCATAATCTGTGTCTTCTTACAATTCAATTCTAACCCCAGTTTTTCACTGTCTGCAACAACCGCATCTACTAAATTTTGCAGCTCCTGTTCATTGTCTGCAATCAAGACTGTATCATCTGTGTATCTAATTGTATTCTGCTAGTCAATGAAACAGAGGTGTAGATCTTTGTTTACTTCTATAGAACGTTCAATTACTGTTCTCAGTATGTACACAGCATTTCTGTATCCTTGCCTTCTACAAACCCACATTGTTCCTCTCCTATTTCAGGTTGTGTTTTCTTTCTAATTCTTCGCATGATAATTCTTAGCAAAATCTTAGTGATGTGACTCATTATACTAATAGTTCGACGTTAATCACATTCCAAGGCTCCTGATTTCTTTGGGATTGCAATAAATACAGAATTGCATAATTCATGAGGTATATTTCCTGTCAGACAGACAGACAGACAGACAGACAGACAGACAGACAGACAGACAGACAGACAGATAGTCGGGAACGGGAACTTATATGACTACTTGTATGAATTAAATGAGATGCTCCCCGTCAGGGTCTGGGCGAAGCCGTGCCGGGTCAGACAGACAGACAGATAGACAGACAGACAGACAGACAGATAGATAGTCGGGAACGGGAACGGGAACTTATATGACTACTTATATGAATTAAATGAGATGCTCCCAACCAGGGTCTGGTCGAAGCCGGGCGGGTCAGCTAGTATATATATATATATATATATATATATATATATATATATATATATATATATATATATATATATATATATATATCACAGAGAGAGAGAGAGAGAGAGAGAGAGAGAGAGAGAGAGAGAAAGAGAGAGAGAGAGAGAGAGAGAGAGAGAACGAACGAACGAACGAACTTTATTTTAAAAAGGTAACAAATTTGGCTCGCAGGCCCGTCTTACATTCGGCCCTTTCAATCACTCATCTTTCATTCATCAAATGTGCATGTTACATTTACATAGGAAAAAAAAAACATTGTCAAATGGATTTTGTAAGAATAAACAATGCATATTACGCATGATACCTTCACATGAAAAAAAAACAAAACATTTTCAAATGAAAGTTGTAAACATAAACAAATAATAAAATAAAAATAAAAAATATTGCAATGTTGTGAGACACATCCCCAATCCACCCTCACATCCCGCAGCCACTCACACATCCTGCAGCCACCCACACATCCCGCAGCCACCCACACATCCCCCACCCACTACACCTCCCCCACCCACTCACACGTACTTCCCACATTCACACAGACCCAGGCAAAAATACATGCCGCCACCCACCCACTGATCCCCCACCCACACACATTTCCCAACCCACACACACATCCCCCACCATCCCATAACTGACACGCACACACCCACCCACATATTCTCCACCACCCACCCACACACCCGCAGTCACCCATACCCCCGCCAACCCACACATCCCGCATCTATCCACACACACATCCCGAACCCTCACAATTTTCCCCACCCACCCCCACACACATCACCCAACCTACACCTACTCACTCACCCAATATCCACCACCTCTCATCTAAACATACCCCACCTATACACACATCCCCATCCACAAACACATCTCCCCACCTGTCTAAACATAACCCCCACCCATAAACACCCAAAAACACACACCTCCCATCCACACACACCCCACCACCCACATATACCCCACCGCACACATCCGCCGCTCACACACATCTTCCCACAAACACACACATCTCCCACCCACACACTAATCTCTCACACACATCCACCCACTCACGTACTCATCCATCAACCACTCACACTCACTCATCACCCACCCGCACATCAACACATGCATCTCTCATCTACCCTCCCACCCACACACATCCCAACCACGCAGCCAAACACACATCCCCCATCCTCACATACATCCTTCATCCATCTGCACATCCCACATCTCCACCACCTCTCACACATCTCCCCTCACACA
>OY992876.1:390045097-390377597 GCA_963921405.1 Cepaea hortensis
GTGCACCTTGTGACATAATCTGTGTCTTCTTTTTGCTAATTGTTAAACCAAATTCAGAACAAGCATTGGAGAATGCAGATAGTAGACATTGTAATTCTTCCTCAGAGTGGGTCGTTACTGCAGCATCATCTGCAAAAAGCAACTCTCTGATCAGTACCCTCCTAATTTTGGTCTTGGCCATCAATCTCTGAGCCCGCCAGCTGAGCGTGAGTGAATGTATATACCACCATCCTGATCACGAAAGGCATATTTCAGTACAAGGGAAAAGTATATTCCCAAGAGGGTGGGAGCTAGTACACAACCTTGCTTAACTCCAGTCTTGATTTCAAACTCTTCAGAAGTTGCACCATCAAACTTGATTATACCTTTCATGCCTGTGTGGAACGATTCCACAATGGACAGAAGAGTTGGTGGGCAGCCAATCTTCTTTAGTGCCCTGAACAGACCCTCACGACTGACCAAATCAAATGCCTTTGTGAGGTCGATGAAGGCAATAAACAGTGGTTGATTCTGTTCACGGCATTTTTCTTGCATTTGTCGCAATGAGAATATCATATCAATGGTAGACAGCTTCTGTCGAAAGCCACACTCTGATTCGGGGTAGACTTGATCTCCTAGGACTTGAAGTCTGCGCAAAACGATTCTGGCAAATACTTGTCCACAATACACAGAAGTGAGATACCCCTATAGTTGTTGCAGTCGCTCCTATCGCCATTGTTCTTGTACAGTGTTATGATGCTTGAATCTTTGAAATCCCGTGGGGCTTATCCTTCTCGCCAGCATAGCTCTATTAGCTGGTGGATCTGTAGAGTGAGTGTGTCTTGCCCACTCCTGATAACCTCTATTGGAATTCCACCCTTACCTGGAGCTTGCCAGATGCAAGTTCATTTATAGCACACTTAACTTCTGTTATGATGGGAAGTGTGTCCAGGTGGTCAAGAGTTTGAATAGCCTCTATGGCGTTGAGGGCATCATCCGCTAGTTTGGTCTCACTGGAAGTAACGCTCCAAATAGTGCTCTACCCATCTGTCCATCTGCTGTTTCTTATCAGTGATGATTTCTCCAGTCAAGGTTTTCAATGGTGCACTTCTTTTGGTCATTGGACCACAGGCTTTCTTTATTCCCTCATACATGCTTCTGATGTTTCCCTTATCACATGCGATTTGAATGGATTCACATAACTTGATCCAATAATCATTTGCACACTGCCTGGCAGCCTTTTGCACATCCTTCCTAACTTGCTTTAGCTCACTCAGAGAATTACGCGTTGGTCTTTCCTTGTTTCTTAAGAGAGCTATCTTCTTCTTATCAATCAAGGGCTGCAGAGTCTGGCAGTTTGCCGCAAACCAGTCCTGCCTCTGATGATCCACAGTACCGTAAACCCCTACTGCAGTTTTATAAAGAGTTTCCTTAAGTTGACCCCACTTTCCATTTACTGTACAATTTTCTGGTGTATCAGTGAAAGATTCTTCAAGTTGCTGTTGAAACTGAAAGCACTTTTCAGGATCGTGAATATTAATCCTTGGGCTAGATTTGTGTTTAGCTGTGTAGATTCTCTTTGGTCTTAGTCTAACCCTTGCAACAACCAAAAAATAATCCATATCACAATCAGTACTGTGGTAACTTCGAGTCAATGATATATGGTTCAGATGTTGTTTCCTTGTGATGATGAAGTCCAGCTTGTGCCAATGGCCGGATCTTGGATGTTTCCATGTGACCTTATGCAGCTCTTTTGTTTAAAAAAAAGGAGTTTGTAATACATAGGTTATTTCTGGCGCAATGCTCCATTTTCATTCATGCTACCGATGTTGTATTTTCCAAGGCACACTGGCCATGAACTCGAGTCCTTGTCCACACGAGCATTGAAATCACCGAGCATATAAATTTAGTTAGATTCTGGAACTGCCTTGATCAATGAGTCTAACTCCTAATAGAACGAATCCGTCACATCATCAGAGGAATCCAGTGTCGGTGCATATGCAGTAATAGTGGTGGCAAAACCACAAGAGTTTGCCAAGCGCAGGGATAATAGTCTTTTATTTCCTCCTACTGGAATTTCAATCATTCCCAGTAGCGAATTCTTCACTGCAAAGCCCACACCGTGTTGCCTTTTTTCTGCCTGCCCTCTACCCTTCCAAAAATAAAAGTGTAATTGTTTTCCCTGAGTGACCCTTCCTCATCGAGGTGAGTTTCTTGCAGGCCAGCAATATCAATGTTAAGACGATTGAGTTCGGCATCAATCACAGCCTTTTTTCTCACATCGTCAATATTGGTCAAGTCAGTGGAAAATCCTGGAAACATTGTTCTCAAGTTCCAGGTTGCAAGCCGTAGCTTGAGGTTTCTATTTTTCTTTTATTAGTACCTGGTGCATTGGTTTTACAGCCTGCGATTCAGATTTTGTCCTAGCCCCAAGCACCCATTGAAGCAGGCCCAGCTTGAAGCGGGCGGTAGCTGATCAGTAACACCTGTAGGTGTCTCACACCGTCAGAGGCAACGCGTGGCGCGCCATGTCTACGATAATTGACAGGGACTTATAACCCGTAACAGTTGCCTCTCGCTTTGATTCTGAGACTAGTTACGACCAGGGATGGAGTTATTGCCTCTCCATAGCACAAAGCCTGGGCTAAAATATAGAGATCATGTGTTGCCCATGCAGCATGATCCCTCTCTCGGCCTGCCTAGTTCACTCTAGAGGATGGTAACACCTCTACATCTGGAACAAGACAAGCTGTAGAAGCTGCCAGATCAGCAAAGCAATGCTCTAACTGTCCGCCTATCGGAGCTTCGATCCTAGACCAGCCGTGAAATCAAGGCTTATGGCCTGGTCTGCCCTGCCATGATATTTTGTCTTTAGGTTGCATTTCCTCGCACCAGGGTAAGGCTTGTACCGTCCCAATTGCGCTCTTCCGCCCAAAGCCGTTGGCACAATGTGGGCTGTCGGGTTTGGTAAGCGCCACCCAACGTTCGGCGATAACATAAAGCAGGTAGTACCGTCTACTGTTATACGGTAGCTCAGTCATATCTGACTAAGACCTGACACACTTTAGCTAGCTTAACAACTAACTAACTAACTAACTAACTAACTAACTAACTAACTAACTAACCAACTGGCTGACTAACTAAATAAATTAATAAATAACCAAGTAACTAGCTAATCATATGGAGTTATACCTCTCCATAACACAAAGCCTGGGCTGAGGTCTTAGTCAGATATGACTGAGCTACCGTATGGCAGTAGACGGTACTACCTACCTTCTGTTAGAACCGAATGTTGGGCGGCGCTCACCAAACCCGACACCCTACTTTGTGCCAACGGCTTCGGGCGGAAGAGGGCAAGTTGGAGGGTACAAGCCTTACCCTAGTGCGAGGAAATGCAACCTAAAGATTAAATGTCATGACAGGGCAGACCAAACCCTAAGCCTTCGTCGGCAACTGGTCTAGGATAGAATCTCTGACATTAGGACAGTTAGAGTATTGCTATGCTGATCCGGCAGCTTGTCTTGTTCCATACGTATTGGTGTTACCTTTCTTCTGGAGTAAACTAGACAGGCCGAGAGAGGAATCATACTGCACGGGAAACACATGGTCTCTAAACACTGCCAAGGCTTTGTATTATGGAGAGGTAAAACTCCATTTTACAAATTATCGTCTGTCAAGAAGGCAAGGTGCCATTCAACTATCTAACTAACTAACTGACTGAATGACTGACTGACTGACTGACTAACTAACTAATTAGCTAGTTAGATAGCTAACGAACTAACAAACTTACTAACTAAATAACTTACCACCTGGCTAACTAGCTAGCTAGCTAATTAGCTGACTAGACAACTAACTAACTGACTGACTGACCGACTGACTAACAAGCTGACTAGCTGATTAGATTACTAACTGACTAGATGACTAGCTAACTGGTCATGTTGTACACGAGTTGTTAACGACACAGATTGCATATCATGTGATAGATTGAGATATTTACCTCAGCCTCATATTGTTAGATCAATCGGCACACCCTGGTAAATTGGTGGGAATTTCGCTCTCCGATGGAACGTTTCCGTTACATTTTTTTAAATTAGATATTCATTAATTTTTATAAAAAAAATATTAAAGGGGTTTTAACAGTCTCCAATACATTTTCCGAACCCCATATTCATCAATTTTTATACAAAGTAGTAAAGGGGGCCTAACGTCTCCAATAAATTTTGGAATCCCATTTTCATGAATTGTTATAAAAAGTATTAAAGGGGGTTAAACAACTACGTGATCTACTTCACTGCACCGTGTTTTCTTCCTCATGGTTCGGTCTGTGTCCTCAGGACGGCCTGTCGATACTGTCGCATGCAGCACCATCTCCGTATCTCCAGCGACGACACCAGGAGTCTCCGAGAAAATTGCAATTGTGACCTTATGACGAAGTACGGAAACAACCTTCGGAGCTCGAGGCAGGCAAGTTAAGCACTTTGTTACGGGGACTGTCTCGTGAATAACATACACAAATAACGATTGTCTGGGAACCTTGGTCGACTTGTGTTAATAAGTATTAATATGTACTTCATTAACTACGGCTTTGTGCTTACAGTCCAAGACGGTCAAGCTATAATGCTAGAAGTAGTCCATGAACTAAGTTGATATATTTTATCCGGGATATAACACTGTTGTATATACTCAACGGTGTCAAGGCAAACATTTGATTGATTGATTGATTGATTGATCTAAGAACCGACATCACAGCATTCGGGGCATTCCCATAAGCGCTCCGTCCCCATCCCCAGCAGCCAGCGAAGAGTTCCAACACCGATAGTTCCAGTACTAATTTGATTTTATGTCCTTCTCGCCTTTTCTCTGAGCGTCGAGCGTCTGTCAGATCCCCTCGTCACTCCTCGCTGTGACATTCTTGCCAGACCATTGTGCTCCATTTGCTCTTCCGAGGTGTACGCGTGCTCCCACAAGGCGGCAACCACGTCTGCCTTGTCATATATCAATACTCCATCAAGTTTTGCAGAGCCAGTCAATCTGTCCGCCTGTTTATTCCCCAGCACACCGGCATGCCCCGGAGAAAAGATCCAGGCGATGCTTGCCACCCGTGACCTCCGAAGCGAAGCAAGCCACCCTGTCCAAAGCTTGCCTGTCCTCACCTTCCTCAGCATGCTTTCTGAGTCTGTTAAAATCACGATGTGTGTGTGTGTGTGTATCGTATTCTCCATCCAGCGGAAAGCTGCACTGATCGCCTCCACCTCCATTCTTAATCTAGATGTTGTGGTATCATATGCCAGGCTCTCCTGCACCAAACGTCGACCATTAGCCTTTGCTAAGAACCCCCAGGCACTTCTCCAACCTCTCAACACCGACCCATCTGTGTAGATAATCACATCACCCGGGCGAGCATTATCCTGAATTATTTGCTGGATTTCCACTTCCGTGGCCCCTGCTGGCCATTCCCCGTACTCCCGACTCAATGTGATTATAACTTTGCACCAGTCTGACTGCTCCGCTGGCACTCTGAAACATTTGATATAACATAAATAACAAAATGTGTACACAAGATGAAAGGCAATTTAATCGCCAATATTAACACATACATAAAATATGGACAGAACGCGAGATAGACAAAGAATCAAAGAGACAGTCACCTAAAGTATTGATATCCACTTCATGCCATTACTTCTTAGAATGTCAATAGATACCGCCAAATTAACACTCAATTAATGAGATTGGGTGGATACCGAGGTCACGTGGTGACGTAAAACATGACCGCCATCTCTCGGAGTTTAACCCGGGACAACTGGATCGGCTGAGGAGGTCCCTGGTCACTGCTCTGCTTTAGTTGATGTGTCGTGTATTACATAAACAAACAATCACACAGACAGACAGAGGAATGATAGAGAACATTGCACACACTTGTGTATATTGTCAGCAACAATTGTAATGTTGCTGGTCACTGCTCTACTGTAGTTGCAGGGTAGTGTATTACATAAACAGACTAACATATAGACAGAGGAATGATAGACAACCATGCACACACTTGTTTACATCTATCAGCAAATTAATAATTCTGAATGTCCTTTGCAGGTCGTTGCTACCAACCCAAGCCCCAGGTTGATCTTCTAGGCAAGATTACGTTCAGTAGTTTGCCATTGCTTTTTGAACGAGAAATCAATTTTGAAATCCATCTGACCGGTATTGAGATTGATCCTTGCTATCGCACCGGAAGTTTAATTAAGAGCAAACGCATTAAGCCCCGCCGGCCGTCACGCAGACTGCCTCTTACATATTTTAATTAAGTATGCCTTTTCATACCAGGACGTGCTCAATTAATATACTTTGTTAAGCAGGTCTTCAAAAATTATCAATGCAGTTTGTCCAGCTATTGATGTAATGAAAGCATCTTTCCAACCCATTAGCAATATTGACGGTAAACCATACTCTTATAGTTAAATTCAAGAAAGAAGACGCAAGTATACAGAATTTGCGGGGGGGGGGGGGGGGGGACACATCCGTTTATGTCCGCAGAATGTCTGTATTTTCTATATATTGAGGCTATTATGCTGTGTGAATGTATTTGTCAGATGTCTAAAGATGGTTGCTATTTTTTATTTTGCGCTCGCTCTAGTTGAACTCAAGCATAGTCCAAACACACTACTACTATTAATGCTGGGCTGAATTTTGCTTGTGGATCAGCTTTCCCTATTAAACGTGACCCTAGCCATCAGGCGAACCCACTCCAACTTCAGACTTGTAATTTACGTCCCCAAATCAAGGGCGATAGATCAACATTTTAGTCCATCTGTCCGGTGTAGGAGTTGAACCACTTGCCTCGACATCAACCATCCATCCATCATGTGCCATGCCGGTAAGCGTGGGCGGTCATGTTCTGCCATCTCACTCGATCAACAGAGTCGTGGATCAGTTCCGTGTTTCTGTCTCGACCATGCCACAAGGCCAAGCCATCCAGATACTTGTTTCTAGGTCTTCCCCTTGGTCTGTTCCCCTCGATCTTACCAGTTGTCACCAAGTTCTCCAAATCATTTCTTCTCATAACATGCCCAAAAAATTGTGACTGTCTACGTCTAATGTCTCTGATCAGTTTACGATCTTCATTTGTTTCTTGAAGGACTTGTTCATTGGTCATCAACACACCACCGAAAATGTGTATCTATTAACTTCATGTAATAACTTGCTTCGAATTTTCCAAAAGTTCACTTCGAGTAGCTCCTATAGTTGCAGCTTATATTAATTAGAATAAACGGCTTGTTTTCCATTGCATCATTTTACAAGCCAATTATGTTAATTTATATGCTGGCATGTGATAAAATGTTAATTTTCATGGTATTCTAAACCAGTGGAATTCAATAGACAATCATGATGCAAGTCCTTGGCTGCTCCCTTCTTTGAATGTCAAAAGGATTGTCGGTCATTTGCCTGTTCCGTTGCCTCATGCATTTTCATACCCAAGATGTCTTCATTATTGTGTGTCCATCTTCGTGCTGATTGATTCCTGTTTCTACTTCAATGAACAATGCCTTCCACTACTTTTCCGTAACCACGCCTACCACCACTTTTCCTTAACCACCCTTTACATCACTTTTCCTTAATTACGCCTTCCGTCACTTTCCTTAACCAACCTTCTACCACTTTTCCTTAACCACGCCTTTCGTCACTCATTCCTTAACCACGTCTTCCACCATTTAGTCATTCAAATCACAGTGTCAGGTATTACGGCCAAGGTATTGAAGTTGTCGAGACGATGCTATGCATGAGCTTGTTTTCTACGATGTTCAGATCGTGTTGAATGTCGATGTATTTTTCTTCTTTTTTGGTCCACAGCATTCCAAGAATCTGTCTCCAAAATCGATAGTCCCGATTGCCGTCGATTGTGATAGCAAAATAATTCATAGATTCATGATTCGTATCACTAAAGGAAATACGTATTTGCTACAGAAAAAAAAAAAACAATTTCTTCCCGAGTTGCGCTTCAAAATACAAGGGCCAATCATGAGGCAAAATTCAGTCCCAATAACATCAGGATGTAAAAGGTAACTTTTGAACGAGTAAACTAAGAAAGAAACCTAAAAATGTTCGCAGACAATTCAATCCAAAGTAACAATAAAAATTGTATAAATTGAAAATGCCACACGTGTTGAATATCTGAGCTATATAATCAACAGTAATGGGCACTGTTCACAAAAAGTCAGACAGAAACTGACCCCAACAATGTATAGACGGTAACCAGTTGTAAGGGATTGTAGCACAACAAAATCAGACTAAGGAACCAACATTGGAAACATGTACCAATCCTCTTGCAACATGTAGATGTGATTCGGCAAACATTCCGCAATCACTACAGCAGAAAACTGGCACATTTCAACTTAACTGATCAAGTTTCATGGGATGAATAATAGTCTTAAGCGACTTTTCGTATCTGTCTCCGGGAAGGTTAACCCGGTCAACAAATGCCCGCAGAAGTCGGATGTGTCGGCCTAACGGCGCAAGAACGCAGCTCTGCTGTAAACAGGCACAACGCAGTCACGTCCGGAAAAAAAATCCGGATGAACCCAGAAGAAGAAGAAGAAGTATCTGTCTAGGGCTTATATATCGCCGAAATGTTGTCTTCTACCATATTAACAACTTGTAAGTCATAACTGTGATACACCACCACTTCTCATTTTCCGCCATTCATCTTTATTTGGTTCAAACTACTTTTTGTGTGGCTCAGAACCTGTTACATGTTACAAGCGTATACTTAGAATGTAGTGGACTAAGGAAACGAAAATTGCTGATATTCAAGAAAATATGAGCATCAAATAAAATTGGAAAATCGCCTTATAAATAGTGCCTTCTCTAGAAAACATAAATACTTTGATCACATTAAACATCACAGTCGTTTGGAATGAACTTCGATGGAAGGCTTGGTTTGTTTCCCGAAGAACTGACATATGTCGACCAACACGAAGATGTATGTGTACGGGACATTGAAGAGAACTTTGGAATTAAAATAAATACACGAGGTACGCAACTTACACAGGATCTAGATGAAGGTAACGTTCTGCACACGAACTGCCACATAATGACACTGCATGATGGATAGCACAATATGCATTTCAACATTATCGGAAAGATGCGATTTTATAAACTGTCAAAAGTAGAATAGTAGTCCCAAAGCAGATACTGACGTTAGAGTGTGTTATGTTAGCCCTTCACATAGTCAAGCCTATTTCCTAGTTAGTTAGTTAAGTTATTTAGACGCAGTTCCAACTTCATGGCAACGGGTCACCCCATATTTGCTCCGTTCCTGTGCCACATAAAATGCTCTTCTTTGCCCCATATGAAAAGCGAAATGCACAGTAGTCCGAAAAAAAAACAGCTGCACGCACACGCATGAATAAAGCCGATGCCAGAATGCCAACACAACTGTCTGCCACTAGACACTATAGTTTATTGTCTATAGGAGCAGCAATAACTAGAAAACCCACAGTTCCACGCGGATTGCCGCATAAGGTAAACTATCTAGCTTCGCAAGCGGCCAACCGCCGTTTTTCTCAACATGGAGTTTACAACACAAAACACAGAGGATAGACGGAAAAGGCATTGATATGAAATCAACAATTCACAGTGCAGCACCAAGAACTCAACTGAGTAGCTAGGCGACGGAACCATACATTAACCATACTACAAGGTCAAAAGAAGAAAATGCATTAGCTTACCGTGGCCAGAAGTACACAACACTCGAAGGCATTAATGGACCGCCCGTCTATCCGCCATATTGGAACGAAAAATATTAGCAACTCTCTTCAGATCGACATAAGCAAATATCCTAATTCACATTTAAGGCTGTGTCGAGACTATATCAATTTAAAAGACAAAGAACCCCGCCTCCCTACGATTTTGGTCACATGAATACCGGTCAGGGAGGTAAACATGTTAACCACTACATACTAGCGACTCCCTGGGCCAGTAATGAGCACTCGCGAAATATGGCTAGTCTGATTATTTCATCCTTTATCCTCGGATGTTCTCCAAGTACCAGGATGTTTTCCCAGAACACAGATATTTTCCCAGTATCCTGATGTTTTTCCCGGTACCCGGATGTTCTCCCAGTACCGGGATGTTTTTCCAGTAACCGGATGTTCTCCCAGTCCCCGGATGTTTGTTTTCCCAGTACACAGATTTATCCCAGTCCCAGGATGTTTGTTTTTCTAGTACCCAGATGTTATATCAGTACTCAGATGTTCTCCAAGTACTCGAATATTTTCCCAGTACCCGGATGTCTTCCCCAGTGCCAGGATGTTCTCCCAGTACCCTCATGTTCTCCCACGTCCCAAGGTTGTTCTCCCAGAGAGGCACTGGAAAACATCGTGACGACTGTTAGGATCAACGGGAGTCTCCGTGGCGAAGTGATGAAACTGTTTAACTCGGGCTCCGAAGGTTGTGGGTTTGATTCCGGGCCGCGTCCTTCCGTTCACGAGTGAAATTTTTCGGAAACTCCTGTGGGTCGCCGCTAGAGCTACGGAGTTCGTGCTTTGTGCGACGCTTTCCACACTGCGGAAAGAGACCGAGCCATATAGGATAAAACCCGGTGCAATGAAATCGACCCTGTCGACTTTTAGGCGACTTTTGTTTTTTAAGAATCAACGGTCTACGAGGCTGCGACTGACCGAGATAAATAATGCTAAGAGAATTGCAGGGAGGGATACAATCATTCGAATAGATCGAGAACACAAAGTACCCAGATCTGTGGAGAGACAGGAATAGCTACGTCACTTTGCAGAGTACTCAATGACTGTCACTGAGCTTGCAATATTCAGCGAGTCATTCAAAGTAAAGAAATCACAAACTGAGAAGGACGGAGAAATGACACGACGCGTGCTATCTTTTGTAATTTAGAATGTTTGTATTTTATAATCTAGTTTACCTTATCGCAGTTGCTAATGTATAAACTGTATGTGTTAAAAGTAAGGGCTACATAAATGCAGTTTGACCAGACATGATGCAGTATTGGCCGCAATGCCGATAAGTTAGCAATGTATCAGTGAACACTGTCCATCTTTAGGTAAGGCTATCATTGATAACTAGCTAAATATGAATTTACGAAATTCAAGCATCTGTTTGATTACGAAAATGTTTTGTTTAGTCTGAACATTGAGGGCGGGGTTATTAATTGGGGTTGTATATTATCTTGTATTCAGAATTAAACTTACAAATACACAATACTTTAGTTTCAAATGCTTTAAACTTAAGCGCGAGATGCTTATTACTTTAGTTTCAGATGTTTGTTTCTTAAGTTTGAGAAGTCTGTTACTTTAGCTTGAGATGTGTGTTACTTAAGATTAAGATGTCTATTAATTTAGTTTGAGATGTGTGATACCTTAGTATGAGTACTTTAATTTGAGCTGTTTGTTACTTTAGCTTCAGCACTTTAATTTGAGATATGTGTAACTTCAGTTTCAGATGTGCGTTAGTTTAATTTGGAATGTGTGTTACTTTAGTGTGAGTAGTGTGTTACTTTAGTTTGCACACTTTAATTTGAGACGTGTAATAATTATTTTGAAATGTGTTACTGTAATTTGAGATGTGTGTTACTTTAGTTTGAGATGTGTACTACTTTAGTTTTAATACTTCACTTTGAGATGTGTGTTACTTTACTTTGAGATGTAAGTTAATTTATTTTGATATATGTGTTACTTTAGTTTGAGATGTGTTTTACAAAACCTTCGACCGGTACTCTCTCTTACCTACTATCCGCACACCTTTTCATTCAAAAATATACTCTTTTGCCATCTGTCTATCCTTCAAGCCGATCCTACTACTAGCACGATATTGTCAGAGAAACTACTAGTGGCCTACAGACGTGACCGTAACCTCAAAGATGTACTCGTCCGCAATATGGTACAGGGATCTTCACCTCCATCATCACAATTAGGTATTAAGGCTAGCCTAAGGCCTCCCTCGTTGCAAACTTGCCCATATGTGTTATACACCCTAATGGTGCTATTCCCTTAAAGCAGTTTTCGCCTCAAGGAAGAATTTTCCTGCACCAGCCGTAACATAATTTAAGCCATCATTTGCAAACGGTGTGATATGAAGTATATTGGTGAAATTTCCCTCAAGCTAGCCTACAGATTCCGCCAACATCAGCCGGACATCCATAATAACGCCCCTAAGCCTATCTCCACCCATTTCAACAGCGCAAATCACCAGGGTGCTTCCGATGTCCAGGTCACTGCCATCCAGTCTTGCTCGTCCGGTGATAAACATCGCAAACATATAGAGAATCGGCACATATTCTCTATGGGGTGCCTAAAACTACATGGCCTCAACACCCAGCATATCTTCATCTAATCGTAGACATTCCCTCCCCCCTCCCCAATCTCCTGATTCCACATCCGCCCAGTTGTCACCCTCTACCTGTCTAAAACTATAGTTCTTTTCTCTACTAAAGTTATCTTCTACAATGTCTCTCTTGGGGAGATTAAGAGTGACCGAATTAGTACGAAGTTATCCGTGGCATCTTGTAGTGCCACTCTTGGCACTCCTTTCGTACGCAATATAGTGTGCACCCATAAGGATATCACCATTCCTCCCTGACCAAATAATTCCCCTTCAGGATAGCAACCACACTGGACATGCTGTTCTGTGTGTGTGTGTGTGCAAATACATAAGTATATATGTCCGTATGTATGAATCAATAGGATATGCGGATGTTTATGTTTGTATATGTATACATGCACATATATGTATATGTGTGTATGCATATGTGTATGCGTGTGTGTATGTGTGCATGTGTAAGTATATGTGCATATGTGTATGTGCATATAATGTGCATATATGTATATATGCTTGTATGTGTATGTGTATGTATAGGTATATGTGTGCGTGTGTGTGCGTGTGCGTGTGTGTGCGTGCGTATATATATATATATATATATATATATATATATATATATATATATATATATCATGTGCCATGCCGGTAAGCGTGGGCGGTCATGTTCTGCCATCTCACTTGATCACCAGAGTCGTGAATCAGCTCTATGTTCCTGTCTTGACCATGCCATGTGGCCAATTCATCCAGGTATTTACTTCTCAGTCTCCCCCTTGGTCTCTTACTTTCGATCTTGCCAGTTGTCACCAAGTTCTCCAATTCATTTCTTCTCATAACATGGCCAAAAAATTTTGACTGTCTACGTATAATGTCTCTAATCAGTTTATGATCTTCATTTGTTTCTAGAAGGACTTGCTCATTGGTTTTTCTGTCCGTCCATGGTATTCTTTATATATATAGTTTAAGATGTTTGTTACTTTAGTTTCAGATGTGCAATACCTTAGTTTAAGTATTTAATTTGAGCTGCTTGTTACTTTAGTTTGAGTAATTTAATTTGAGATGTGTGTTACTTTAGTTTGAAATGTGTGTTGCTTTAGTTAGAGTACTTTAATTTAAGATGTGTGTTACTTTAGTTTCAGTACTTTAATTTGAGATGTGTGTTACTTTAGTTTGAGAACCGTATTTTGTGATGTGATACTTTAATTTTAGATGTGTGTTACTTTAGTTTGAGATATGTGATACTTTAGTTTGAGTACTTTAATTTGAGATGTGTTACCCTAATGTGATATGTGTGTTACTTTAGTTTGAGATATGTGTTACATTAGTTTGAGCACTTTAGTTTGAAATGCGAGTTTCTTTAGTTTGGGACGTGTGTTACTTTAATTTGAGTACTTTAAGGAGAGATGTATGTTACTGTAGTTACAGCACATTAATTTGAGATGTGTGTAACTTTAGGTTGAGATGTCTGTTACTTTAGTTTGATGTAAACAATATAAACACAAAGTAATGCAGCAATTATGCAATTATACAACAATGCAAAACACAGCTTGTGATTCTGAGGTAAGTAGGAACAAATTTTCATTTGATCTTCATTGCCTTCATTGTTTCATCTTTGTATTCTTCCCAGGAAACTATGGTTAAGAAGAGAGAAATGAAAGAGTCTTGTAGAGTAGGCAAAAGAGCAGGAAATGATTGTAGGAACCACCTGGTTTAAGCAACACCCTAGAAGATTATGGACATGGAGAAGTCCTGATAGCAAGATTATAAACCAGATTGATTACATTCTGATTAGCAGTAGATTTAGAAATGCGCTAACAATAGCAAAAATAGTTCCCAGTGCTGATTGTTATAGTGACCACATATTACTGACAGGAACATTGAGGATAAAGTTAAAGACAGTCAAGTATATAACAGAAAACACTCAATATTGTTTGTGTACATCGAGTAATGACAATGAATTATAAAACAAATTCAACATAGAAGTACAGAACAGATTTGATATATTGCCTGATGTATAGATCTTCTTCCAGGATGTGGATGATCAATGGGAAATGTTGACGAATTCAATCAGTTTGGCTGCAGAAAGAACTATTCCAAAATTAAAGAAGGTGGGTCTTAAGAAATAGATGACTGAAGAAATTTTACAACTAATTGAAACAAGAAGACTCAACAAAAATAATTCTGCCAAATATGAAGAAATTCTTAGAGAAGTCAGAATATTATGTAATGAGGCAAAAGAAGCATGGCTTGAGAAAAATTGCTGTGGGGTGTGGGATTTAATATATGAGAATATTTTGTTTTGTTTGTCTAGGGGATCCATAATGGGATTATTTTAGATTGTCACTCATTTCACCAGTTGAGGTAATCATGGAATTCTACCATAAACACAAGAAGGAAAATACTTCCCTTCTTTTTATAACTGTGTCTATGCGTACTTCTCAATTCCTACTAGATCACCTTTTGAAAATATTATAGTGCTAGAGGACATTGATTGTTTACAGCATATAGAACAACCACTGTTGAACAAACATCAACAAGCAATTGACGTAAACATCAACATCTTGACAAACAGTTCAGGCATTAAATCAAGATCTGATTAGACATATATGTAAGTGTAATGGCCACCTAAATTTCCAGAACAGATATGGGATAATATGCAATATCATAAACACATTAAAATGTGATAACACCATAATCCCAAAAAATCAATGCTCTTACACCCAAAACAACAACCACTATTTGGTTCTACCACCATTTACCAATTTACAGATGTTAAAAAAAAAAAAAAAAACAATGTTCTGAGTTCAGAAAAACCAACCATGTAAAACCAATTTTGTTTCCCCACACCATGTACAATTCTCATATAAAAAAAAAAAAAATAATGAGATGGTGTTAGGATACTCAACCAAGAATAAACCTTCCCTACATAATACTAAACCTATTATTTAGAAGTATGCTTTCCTTTACTGCCCTGTTGTACTGTTTATTATTCCTCCTCAATGCATGGCAGTTAATGTCCTTATTATCCGGAAACCAGAATAATACTCCTCCACTGTGTTCTGCTCTTACAATACCCACTGAATATTTCCTCCAGAAAACATTATAATCCGTAATCCAGGAACAGAAATAACACATATTCTCCAGGGACTGAATTCGTGAATACTCTTGTGCTAATGGGCTGTGTCCTATTCGAATCGAGGCCTAGGTCAGTCTAATTTTCAGAAGCTCCAACTTAAGTCTAGGTAAAAGGTACTTCCCTACATCATCACATAGATGAAAATATTGACGACTGTCCAGCTGCTCTGCTTATTATATCAGATTCTCGACTTGTGGTTCAACAGGTGGGTTAACACACCCTGTCTCCAGTCTATAGGGCTTCCTACACTTGATGATCGGCAATCAGACCGACATAGGACTAGCATAGAGTCATACGTAGATATATCCATTTCATTCTCAGGAATATACACTGTTGAGCAACACTAGTTGGTAGCATCTGGGATCATGTCCAGGATTATTCAGCTGCAGACAAGGAATTTACGAAGAATAAATCCAGCATACAAACTGGGAGTCGCAGACAGTCGGATGATTCTTTCTGCTGTTTATGTATACACATTTACTCCAACAATTTCTTTCAGTGTCTTTAAGTTGGTATTTGAGTTGGTATTCAGGTCTAGGACCTTGTGTTGAAATTGCTTCTTTCATGATCTTTCAGTGTCTTCCCATTGGTGTTCAGGTCTAGGACCTGATGTTGATTTGACCATACTGGCTGATTGTGAATCAGGCGGAACCTTCCAAGGATATCCGGAACGCCGACCTGGTGTATCACGACATAAGTCAGAACTCATCAACTCCATTGGTAAATACACCTCACATGTGTCTTCAGCTGACAAATTCAGCTAATAATTGTGGCAGTCCCTGTTGTTATAGGTTCAGACTGTATATGTTGGAAATTTTTTAATGTATCACCTTCAATAGGCTTTTAACCCAGAATCCTGTTTAGGTGATAACGTCCAAAACCACCACCTGCCTTTCCAGAGCTGGGAATGACAAAAGAACACAAATCCAAGCATTAATACAACTTGTGGTGTGGTAACATTTTCACAACACAAATACAAAAACAAAGGGGAAGGAGAAGGGAGTTAGTTTCCAATTGTTCCATCCCTCTTTCGTTGTTGTAGAGTTATTCTAGCTCTAAATGTGAGTAGGGTATCTCCTCACTCAACATTCTATTCTGGGATTGCTACTGGGTCTTTCTGATGAATCTGAGACATCCTAACCCTTCAATCATCTTGATGTTATACCTGTCATAACCTGACAAGAATCTCTCTCCTTTTGTCTAGGATTCCCCATCTCCTTTCTACAGCTGTAAACGGGATTAGGCCGAAGGCCAGAACCATACCAGTTAACATTCTCCTGCTGTTGCACTGACATACACAAAGCTTCTGACATCATCATTATCATTTCCCCACTGGCGTAACAGTAAAATTTATATTCTAGCAATAATTAACAATCATGAATAGAATACTTAATTGCCATAACAAGAAAACATATGAATCCCTTTCATGTATGAATAATAATCATCATATTGATAATGCAGGGGCCATTCTTGAGATTTTCTCTCATTCTTCAATCCATAAGACCCAAATAGATATTCTTCTTCCCACTTGCCTATAGCAGCATGGGGTTAGTGAACGCTGTTATATAACTCACCAATTGCTGCTAGTATTATAAGTGTCCTGATTTATCAGAAATAACTTATGCAGCATGGCCAGTTTTCTGAACGTTGTTGGCAATTTCTGAACATAAATCGTCGCCTATGCACCTACCTCAATGATGCGGTGCGGACTGAAGGCACGTCCTGCCAGACATTCGAATATATATATATATATATATATATATATATATATATATATATATATATATATATATATATATATATATATATATATATATAATTCAACTGCTCCAACATCATAAGGGAAGAAATACAAACTAGAATCAATTCTGGAAATAAGATATACTATGCACTACAACATCTACTAAAATCAAATGCGCTATCTCGTAACACCAACATCACAATATACAAAATAACCCATCAGACCAGTTGTGCTGTATCGCTCTGAAACCTGGAGTACAACGAAAGGAGACGAAGCCTTGCTACAAACCTTTGAGAACAAAGTTTTAAGTCGCATCTTTGGACCCATTAGGGATACACAAAGTGGAGAGTGGAAAAGAAGAAGTAACAAAGACATTTATGATCTGTTGAAGTCCCCGCTAATCGCTGGTATCATGAAGGCTAATAGACTACAATGGCTGGGGCATATAGAAAGAATGTTAGACTATAGGGAAACAAAACTCGCTTACACTCAGGAAATAAATTACCGTAGACCCCGAGGTAGACAAAGAAGACGGTGGAGAGATAATATATATACAGACCTACAAGTACATGGAATCAACGACTGGCAAGAGAAGGTCAACCAGAGAGACGAATGGAGACGGATTGTATCTGCAGCAAAGAACCTCAATGTCTCGGAACGCTGAAGAAGAAGCATATATATATATATATATATATATATATATATATATATATATATATATATATATATATATATATATATATATATATATATATATAATGCGTTTTCTTTCTTACTTTCTTGAAATTTTACTTCTCATCCTTGGCATTTCCCTTGCATTTTTATGAAAAGAGATTACATGTCCATCACACATATTGTGTGGTTACTAATATGTAGACAAGAAGATGTACCATTATGGCATGATAGCTCAAGTTATAAGTTAGCAGTTAGCAAAACTATTTCTCGAACATGAACTGGTTCATAAGATATATTATTATTCTTTCACATGGAGAAAAGTTTCATGAATTGTCCTTAGAGTGAACACTCTACAGCACATAAAATATTTGCAGATTTATAGGCATTAATATTGAGATATTTTCACAATGCATAGAATAAGTTAAACATAGGAATTTGAAACTGTATAGCATAGGAAAATTGACAGCGAGGCAATACATGTCTACTTAGTAGAAAGCAATACTCAGGCCCTCGTTTACAAGAATCGTTGATTTATCATCTTAACAATTCTCTATTTAAACATATATATATATATATATATATATATATATATATATATATATATATATATATATACCTTATCAAAAGACATGATTACACACTCATAATTCATTTTCATCGTACCTAAGCTCGGATGACAACTTCCGGTATAATGGCGACGCGATGACTCGTTGTTCTTAGGGGAGACGCTGTTCAGTGTTTTTCTGTGGATTTCCTATGGAAATTCCCGCGGAATTCGTGTGGATAGTGTTTTTCCTTTGGATTATGTGATGTTATTTCGTTTTCGTGTATTGGAAGTGTTCAAAAGAAGCCACGGAAGGCAGGTGGTGGATGAAATTTTGAGGGCAGCCGACAGATATTTGTTGGATATGGTCTCGAGTTTCGCGACGGCAAGCAGAAGATCTCTTTCGAGAGACAATGATTGCGGTCATCCGGCCAGTATGGTCACTGCCATAGAGGAAAGCAACGGCAAACTACCTCTTTGAAATTGCCTAGTTTATTATGATTCGCTTAAAGACTGATCATCGCAAGACAAGGACAGAGACATTAAAATTAGGAACATGGAACGTTAGGACGTTAAACAACGACGGAACATTAGAGAACATAACACAAGAAATTCAAAGAGAAAAAATTAATATATTAGGTATGTGTGAAACGAGATGGACAGGAGCAGGCATCAAGATACATAAAGATTTTAAGATTATTTATTCTGGAGGTGAAGATCGACATAGGGGAGTGGCAATAATTTTGGACCGGAAAACATCAACGTCTGTTCAGGGATATTGGGCCGTGTCGGACAGAGTTCTTCTAGTTAAATTGAGTGGCAGACCTTTTAACATAAATGTTATTCAGATATATGCCCCAACAGGAGAGTCCAGTGAAGATAGTGTAGAGGAATTTTATAATGACATAGAGTCTGCTTTAAAGAAATGTAAAAATTCAGAAATAAACATCATAATAGGGGACTTCAATGCAAAAGTAGGAAATCAAGGGGATAGATACACAGTAGGAAACTATGGTTTAGGAGAGAGAAATGAAAGAGGATACAGACTAGTAGAGTGGGCAAAAGAACAGGAAATGATTGTAGGAAATACCTGGTTCAAGCAACACCCTAGAAGATTATGGACCTGGAGGAGTCATGATAGCAGGATTAGAAACCAGATTGACTACATTCTCATTAGCAGAAGATTTAGAAACGCGCTAAAAGTAGCAAAAACAGTTCCCAGTGCTGATTGTTATAGTGACCACAGATTACTCACAGGAACATTGAGGATAAAGTTGAAGAAAGTCAAGTATATAACAGGAAACACTAAATATGACTTGTGTACATTGAGTAATGACAAGGAAATACAAAACAAATTCAACATAGAAGTACAGAACAGATTTGAAATATTGTCTGATCTAGAGATCCTATTCCAGGATGTGGATGATCAATGGGAAATGTTAAAGAATTCAATCAATGTGGCTGCAGAAACAACTATTCCAAAATTAAAGAAGGTGGGTCGTAAGAAGTGGATGACTGAGGAAATTTTACACTTAATGGAAACAAGAAGACTCAACAAAAATAATTCTGCCAAATATGAAGAAATTCACAGACAAGTCAGAGTATTATGTAGGAAGGCAAAATAATCATGGCTTGAGGAAAAGTGCTTAGAAATTGAAAAACAACTTCTTCTTCTTCTTCTTCAGCGTTCCGAACCATTGAGGTTCTTTGCTGCAAATACAATCCGTCTCCATTCGTCTCTCTGGTGGACCTTCTCTTGCCAGTCGTTGATTCCAAGTGCTTGTAGGTCTGTACATGTATTATCTCTCCACCGCCTTCTTGGTCTACCTCGGGGTCTACGGTCATTTATTTCCTGAGTGTAAGCGAGTTTTGTTTCCCTATTATCTTCCATTCTTTCTATATGCCCCAGCCATTGTAGTCTATTAGCCTTCATGATACCAGTGATTAGCGGGGACTTAAACAGATCATAAATGTCTTTGTTACTTCTTCTTTTCCACTCTCCACTTTGTGTATCCCTAATGGGTCCAAAGATGCGTCTTAAAATTTTGTTCTCAAAGGTTTGTAACAAGGCTTCGTCTCCTTTCGTTGTACTCCAGGTTTCAGAGCCATACAGCACAACTGGTCTGATCAGTGTTTTGTATATTGTGATTTTGGTGTTACGAGATAGCGCCTTTGATTTTAGTAGATGTTGTAGTGCATAGTATATCTTATTTCCAGAGTTGATTCTAGTTTGTATTTCTTCCCTTATGATGTTGGAATTGAAAAACAACACAACAGTCAAAATACCAAATTAGTGCACAAGAGAATTCAGGAACTTACTAATAAAAGAACAAGTACATCAACAGGCTGTCTAAAAACTAAAGATGGCAAAATCATAATAGAAAAAGATCAGATTCTACATGTATGGACAGATTATGTGAAAGACCTGTATAATGATAACAGAGAGGAACAGTATGCTATTAGATTTAATAATGAAGGACCAGAAATTTTAAAGATGGAGGTTCAAAATGTTCTTAAGCATATGAAAGCTGGCAAGGCCCCCGGTGCAGATAACATCACAACAGAAATGATTAAAGCTTTAGAAGAATTTGGACTAGAGCAAGTCACTAGACTGCTGAACACATTATATGATACTGGAGATATACCTTCTGAATTATGTAATTCTGTATTTATTGCTATCCCAAAGAAATCAGGAACCTTAGAATGTGATCAACATAGAACAATTAGTATAATGAGTCACATCACAAAGATTTTGTTACGAATTATCATGCAAAGAGTGAGGAAGAAAATACAACCTGAAATAGGGGAAGAACAATGTGGTTTTGTAGAAGGAAAGGGTACAGTAAATGCTGTGTATATGCTGCGAACAGTTATTGAACGTGCTTTAGAAGTAAACAAGGATATACATCTTTGCTTTATTGACTACACAAAGGCTTTTGATAGAGTTAGACATGTCAACATTGTGGATATGCTTGCAGATCTACAAATTGATGGGAAAGACATTAGACTTATAAAAAACATATATTGGAAACAACAAGCTGCCATAAGGATTGATAATGAAGTAGGACAATATCAACCTATTAAGAGAGATGTTAGGCATGGATGTGTAATGTCTCCAGATCTTTTTTCCCTATACAGTGAAAATATTTTCAGAAATGTAGAAGACCTAAGTGGAATCAGCATTGGAGGACGAAACATAAATAACATTAGATATGCAGATGATACAGTATTGATTGCAGACAATGCACAGGATCTGCAACAATTAGTAGACGCTGTGGTTGTACACAGTGAGCAGCTGGGGTTGGAATTAAATTGTAGGAAGACACAGGTTATGGTCGTCACTAGGAAGCACGAAGCACCACAATGTAATATACAAGTAAATGGGAATATTCTTCAACAAGTGAATCGGTTCAATTATCTCGGAACAGTCATAACATCTGATGGCAGATGCCTTGAAGAGATTAGAACAAGAATCGCCATTGCGAAAGTAGCCTTTAGCAAGATGAAAAACATTCTGACCAATAAAATGATGTCAATTGAAACGAGAAAAAGCGTGTTGAGGGGATACATAGAGCCTGTTCTTTTGTATGGATGTGAAACTTGGACAATGTGCAGTCAAGCTGAAAAACATCTGATGGCTGCAGAAATGTGGTTTCTGAGGAAAATGCAAAGAATACCATGGACAGATAGAAAAACCAATGACCAAGTACTACAAGAGACAAATGAAAATCGTAGATTGATTAGAGAAATTAGACGTAGACAGTCAAAATTTTTTGGACATGTTATGAGAAGAAATGGACTGGAGAACTTAGTGACAGCTGGTAAGATCGAAGGGAACAGACCAAGAGGAAGACCGAGAGGAAAATACCTGGATGGCTTGGCCACATGGCATGGACGAGACAGGAACACTGAGCTGATCCACGACACTGGTGATCGAGTGAAATGGCGAATCATGACCGCCCACGCTTTCCGGCATGGCACATGATTGATTGATTGAAGCTCGAGAGAGTGAAATATTATTTGGCTTATTTGCCCTCCCCAGCGGGGAGGCCTGACGAGTGTGTTCTTTGTTCTGGCTGACCAAAATGTCGACTAACTCTTTGTTAAATCTATCCCGCGGTCTTTCCGGGTAGTTAACCAATTATTAGCTTTGATTTAAACCGGGCCGCATAAAATGTAAATACTAGGGAATTGTAGAGACGATACCATTATATTACAATTGCTTAGAAATAAAAAAGAATAACCGACAACACAACAGTCAAAATACCAAATTAGTGCACACAAGAATTCAGGAACTTACTTCTTCTCTTCTTCTTTCGTTCGCTTGAAATATGTCTATATCTGCAATGTTGTCTCTTGTATGAACTTAACTGTCTTTTTCAGTTCACACAGCGGTCCATAGAGTTTATCTTCCATTGTCGTCTCTCTAGGCCAGAAGGTTTGTCTAGATATGTTGTAGTTTGGGCAGTCTTGGAGTATGTGCTCTGCTCTCTGCGAGGCCAGACATGTGCACATGGCTGTTTACCAATCTTGAATTTTGTATACATGTGGTTGCGTAATCTATTGTGTCCTGTTCTGAGGCGCAGAATAATGACTTGTTCTGGTCTGTCCATAACGTGGTAGTCACCTTGAGCAGGTTTTGGTGGCTTTCTGACTGATTTGATCATTCTTTTCTTTTGGTGGTATGTAACGGGCACATCAGGCTGTTCTTCATTGGCTCCTTCCTTAGCCAAGTGGTCAGCACTGTCATTTCCGGGTACTCCACAGTGGGATGGTATCCACTGTATGGTGACCTTATGCTGACTGCTAAGTTCAGAAAGTAGTGTCCTTAGTACTGGCAATTTCCCAGACAGGAGCGCCTCGAGTACTGATCTTGCATCTGTCAGTAGCACCACAGGTTGTGTACCATTGCTGGTATTTAGTAATTTCTCTGTTGCTATCTTGATTGTCTCAATTTCAGCATCATAGTTATGGCAGTACTTTCCTGTCGGTACTCTGGCTGTGTCCCTAGTATTATTTGGGTATTCTATGTACACTCCCGCTCCTCCATTTCTAACAGCATTTTGTGCCGACCCATCTGTGTAGACTCGGATCCAGAGGTCCTGTGGGTATTCTTCATCAAGGAAACTGAGAGTGGCTGTTCCGCGCTGCACACTGTTCTGTTCTTCCTTGTCAAATATTTCTCTCTTTTTTTGTCTGGATTTGTAATGATAGTCTATGCTCATCTTTCCATGGAGTTCGCTGTGGAATAGTTTCAGTTATCAGTTATCAGTTGGGGTATCTTCATTGCACTCCGGACATGTCCATAGGTGCTCAGATCCTCCTCCCCCCCCCAGCATATGCACCAGCGTCCGGTGGCTAATAGTGCCAGTTCTGTGTTGGTTGACGAGGCGCTTTGTTTTCCCTATGTACCTCTGTACGTCTCGCTGTGCCGATTCTTACTCCCAAGTCTTTCATCCTGGACAGCGATATGGAATCACTGACGTCAAAGTCCTCTGTTCTCGCCATATCTTTGAGGACGTTAATAACATCGGCACGATCCATGGGCTGGCCATCTACAGGGGGTGCAGAGTCTGCCAGTTTATCAGATCGTTCATTTCCCTCGACTCCCGCATGTCCCGGGACGAAGATGAAGGTGACTTTACGGACAACAGACTTCCGCAGCGACTCAGTCCACTGTCTACGTACAGATCCAGCTTTGACCTTCTGAATCATGCTAATTGAATCACTTAGTACACACACGTTGATATAATGCTGTGATTCCAGCCATATGAAAGCCTGTGTAACTGCCATTGCCTCCATCGTCATGCTGTAGAGTGGGCACCACTGGATTCTTGAACGGTTCGGCCCGCTGATCGGGCTGTAAATGCCCACACACTTCTCTGCTGCTTTACAACAGATCCATCTGTATAGATGACAACTTCGGGGCTATCTGAGTGTTCATAGATGAGTGCGTTAACCTCAGCATTGACAGCGGCAGGGTTCTGCTCTCTGCACCGTCTGTCGAGTGTGATAATGCAGGAGAAAGTGCACTTAAAAGCTGGAGGCACCGGCACCCATTCCGTGCCTGACCCATCCATGATTTGCCCCTCTTTATCCTGTCACCCTTTTCTCTGAATATAGCGTCATGCAGAGGGTGCTGCTCATCTGCACTTATTTTTAAGTATGCACGAGCTCTCCAGATCTTGATCCTGTGTTCCATTGTCGGGAAGTCAAGGAGGTATCTCATTGCTACACAGCTGGTGTCTCTCGTGCAGCCCAAAATGATGCGCATGGCTTAGTTTTGTACCTTTTCAAGTCTTCCAATCTGTGTAGGGCTGACAGTGAGGATGGCCAGGGCATACTCGATGCGTGAAAGCACAAGTCCTTGGAACAGAAGTATTAGCAGTCTTTGCTCGATATTGGCAGTCGCCATGACTCTCATTGCTGACAAACCTTTTCGAGCTTTCGTTATGACATAATCGACATGATCTCTGAAGGACAGGCTACGATCAAGCCTCACGCCAAGATATGTCATTGACTGGGTTCTACTCAAAATGCTCCCATCCATTCTTACTGCCGGCATGTCTGTTTTCACAATATGGTTGTTTAGGGAGAACCTTGTAACCGATGTCTTTGCTGGGTTGACAAGGGCAACGGCATCAGCACACCTTGAGGAAATTCGATCTAATTCGCCCTGCATATCATTGGCAACCGCCTGTCTATCTCGACCCTGTCGATACACGAGGATGTCGTCAACGAATGACAGAGTCCTACCCCCCCCCCCCCCCGTCCAACTGTTGTTCAGTGATCGACACTGTATACACGTTGAATAGTACTGGTGACAGTGGTGAACCCTGCGGCAATCCTGGACATATCGTTATCGGCTCAGAAGACCAACTCCCGCATCTTAGCACCACCTTCATTTGGAGCAGAACTGCAGCTGTCCACCGTACAAGGTGAGGGTGCACTTTCAGTCTGAGGAGGGTTTGCATCAAGTGCTCGAAAGATACTCTGTTATATGCGTCCTCTAAGTCTATGGCGGCCGCACATGTCTCTTCTCTGACCTGAAATCCTTCGTAAACATCTTGAGCAAAGACCGCCGCATTCAGCCATGACTCTTTGTTGCTGGAATAGTTGTTAGGGGGATACCAACTGTGGGCAGATCTGTGGATTCTCTGCAGAGTCGTTTGGCCTGGTGGATAAAACTACTTCTTTTCAACCGCCCCATAGCTAGGTTTTCAAATCTGTTCTTCATAGGGTGGCCTGGCAAGCTGAGGAACTTTTCTGCTTGTATTAGCGTTTTCGTATCACTGCGCTCACTCAGCGCTTGTGTCCTCCCCATCTTCTCCATTTCCACTATAGGGGTTGATCTCATCCCTCCTGTGGTGACTCTAAGTGCTTGATTTTGCACTTTGTCCAGCTCTTGTAGTGTGGTTTTTGATGCCGAACACCACGCAGTTGACCCGTATTCCAGGTGTGGTCGTATGCTCTGTTGATAAACTTTGCTAAGTATTTTCCCACTGGCTCCCCATGTGGTTCTACTTTCTCAGGATGGCTATCTTCCTTATGGTTTTTGCTACTGCTTTGTTGATGTGCTTTTTCCATGTCAGCCTGCCATCAAATGTTACTCCAAGGTATGTTGGTTCTTTATCTTCTCTTAGGGGTGTTCCATTTATCTGGATGATCCCTGCCTTTTGTTTTGAAGAGAGGGTAAATAGAGTGGTGCTGCACTTGTCAATGTTTATGCTGACACACCATCTATTTGCCCATGCAGCAAATGTATGTACAGCTCTTTGTAGCAATTTGGTGGCCACTGATGCTTGTTCATTTGTGCACCCCAAAACCAGGTCATCGGCGTACATTGCCGCTTTAATTCCATGCGGTAGATTAGCAACAAGATCATTGATGAAGATTAGAAAAAGTGTGGGGGACAAGACTCCGCCCTGGGGAACACCGTGACGCAATAGTACTTTTTTGCTCTTGAGTCCGTCTATCTGTACTCGGGCTCTTCTGTTGTGCAAGTATGCTTTCACCCATTTGTACATTCTTCCATTGACTTTGCAGTTTCTCAGTTTCTTCATCAGACCTTCTTTCCAGACTTTGTCAAAGGCTTTCTTCAAATCTATCCTTGCCGCAAGCACCAGCTTCTTCTTTTGGAATGCATCCTCAATTTCTTGATAGAGGTAGGTTGTCTGATCTTCCGTAGAGTAGCACTGCCTAAAGCCAGCCTGCTGTGGCACAAGGATGTTTTTACTTTCAATGTACCACTGCAGTCTATGATTGATGATGCGCTCCAGTGTTTTGCAGAGACAGCTGGTGAGGCTAATTGGTCTGTAGCTAGAGGCAATAGAACCATCTTTCCCTGATTTTAGGAGGGGTATCATGATTGCTTCTCTCTAGGCTTGTGGAACACTGCCTAAGGTCCAGCTGTTATTGAAGATCTGCAATAGCTTTGCTTTGGCCTCTGTTCCTAGGTTCCTGATCATTTCATTGGAAATACCATCAGCTCCTGGTGACTTTCTCATTTTCAGTTTTGATATGGCTAGCTCCAGTTCGCTGATTGTGATGGGTGCCTCCAGAACCTCATGTACTATTTCCTTCTGTCCTGTATGTTGTCGTTTCTCTCGAATGTCTTATTGTTTCTCTGGACTAATTTTTATATAGTTATCTTGTGCGAATGAGTCCGCAAAATGGTCAGATGCTTGCTTTCTTGTTAAGATGTTTCCATCTTTATGTAGTACAATTTTTGAGTTTCTCCCTGCGCCCTCATCGTTAAGTTGTTTTATTAGCTTCCACAGTTTCCTTGTGTCTTTTTCAAAGTTCAGAGACTCCGTTTTCTCCTGCCAGCTTTTCCGCCTAGCCTGCAGCTTGGTCCTTTGAAATTTGGCTTTTGCGTGCTGGAATTTATTGTGGTGCTCTTGGCTGGGTGTGGCCTCTGCTTGCTTTCTACACACTGTCACATCGTTATGCAACTGTTCCAGTTCACTACTCCAGTACGGTTTATATTGTTTACTGGCTCTTCTTGGTACTGTTTCTCGCGGTGCCTATAGTATGCATTTCCCAAACTCTTCAACTAATTCATTTATGTCTTTCTCAGTGTTCAGGTTTCTAACCAGTATGCTGGTGCGATGCTTGTACATTGCCCAGTCTGCTTTCTTGTAGTTCCACCTCGAGAGGGTGTTGCTTTCACTTACAAGCTCATTTTCTACTTTTAGAAAGACTGCCGATGGTCACTGCCACCAAGTTGTTTCCCACCAATTCGTGCAATGTTACACTCCATATCTGGTGAATGAAAAGCCAGGTCAGGTGTAGTTGTAGTGTGCCATGATCTCGAGTAGAAAATATGTGGGTCGGACGGCTTGTTAATCAAGTAACAGTAGATGCAGTATACGGTAGACATACAGTAGATGCAGAAGATACAGTAAATGCTGTGTATATGCTGGATTGAACCTTCTATAGAAATAAACAAAGATATACAGCTTTGCTTTATTGACTACACAAAGGCTTTTGATAGCGTAAGACATGTAAACATGGTAGATATGCTAGCAGATCTACAATTAACGGGAAAGACATTAGACTTATAAAAAACATATACTGGAAACAACAAGCTGCCATAAGATAGATAATGAAGTGGGACAATAGCAGCCTATTAAGTGAGGTGTTAGGCAGGGATGTGTAATGTCTCCAGATCTTTTTTCCCTTTACAGTGAAAATATTTTCAGAAATGTAGAAGATATAAATGGAATCAGCATTGGAGGACGAAACATCAATAACATTAGATATGCAGATGATACAGTATTGATTGCAGACAATGAGCAGGATCTGCAACAATTAGTAGATGCGGTTGTTGCACACAGTGAACAACTTTGATTAGAAATAAATTGTAAAAAGACACAGATTATGGTCGTCACTAGGAAGAAAGAAATACCACAATGTAATATACAAGTAAATGGGAATATTCTTCAACAAGTGAATCGGTTCAATTATCTCGGATGAATGACCCGTTGCATGAGGCGCTGGACACAGTTAAGGGCCAGCGACTGATAAGAGGGAAATCATGGATGGCTCAGGCGGAGGATACGATCAGACAGGTGTGCCCCTTGGAGAACATTAGGCGAGGAGAGGAGTGGGTTAGAGTGCCAGCGGAGCAGTCAGACTTGTGCAGAGTTATAATCAAATTGAGCCGGTAGTGCAGGGAGTGGCCAGCAGGTGCCACGGAAGTGGAAATCCAGCAACTAATTCAGGATAATGATCGCCAGGGTGATGTGATTATCTACACAGATGGCTCGGTGATGAGAGGTAGTAGAAGTGCCTGGGGGTTCTTGGCAAAGGCTAATGGTCGACGTTTGGTGCAGGAGAGCCTGGCATATCATACCACAACATCTAGCTTAAGAATGGAGGTGGAGGCAGTCAGTGCAGCTTTCCGCTGGATGGAGAATACGATACACACACATCGTGATTGTAACTGACTCAGAAAGCATGCTGAGTAGGGCGAGGACAGGCAAGCTTCGTGCGGAGTGGCTTGCTTCGCTTCGGAAGTCACGGGTGACAAGCATCGTCTGGATCTTTTCTCCGGGGCATGCTGGTGTGCTGCGGAATGAACAGGCGGACAGATTGGCTGGCTCTGCAAAACTTGGTGGAGTATTGATGCATGATAAGGCAAACGTGGTTGCGGCCTTGTGGGAGCACGTGTACACCTCGGAGGAGCAAATGGATCACCATGGTCTGGCAAGAATGCGACAGCGAGGGACGAGGGGATCTGGCCGATGCTCGACGCTTAGAGGAAAGGCGAGACGCACATATAATCAGATTGCTACTGGTACTATTGGGGTTGGAACTCTTCGCTGGCTGCTAAGGATGGGGACGGAGCGCTTATGGGAATGCCCCGAATGCTGTGATGTCGGTTCCTCAATCAATCAATCAATCAATCAATCAATCAATCAATCTCGGAACAGTCATAGCATCTGATGGAAGGTGCCTTGTAGAGATTAGAACAAGAATCGCCATGGCGAAAGTAGCCTTTAGGAAGATGAAAAACATACTGACCAATTAAAAGGTGTCAATTGAAACGAGAAAAAGAGTGTTGAGGTACTACATAGAGCATGTTCTTTTGTATGGATGTGAAACTTGGACAATGAGCAGTCAAGCTGAAAAACATCTGATGGCTGCAGAAATGTGGTTTCTGAGAAAAATGTAAAGAATACCATGGACAGACAGAAAAACCAATGACCAAGTACTAAAGGAGACAAATGAAAATCGTAAACTGATTAGAGAAATTAGACGTAGACAGTCAAAATTTTTTCGACATGTTATGAAACGAAATGGATTGGAGAATTTAGTGACAACTGGCAAGATCGAAGGGAACAGACCAATGGGAATACAGAGAAGTAAATACCTGGATGGCTTGGCCACATGGCATGGTCGAGACAGGAACACTGAGCTATTCCACGACTCTGGTGATCGAGTGAAATAGAGAGTCTGGACCGCCGCCCACGCTTTCCGTCATGGCACATGACTGATTAATTGAAAGCTGCATTACTTTGTGTTATGTTATATTGTTTACATTTTCGCAGCTTTACCGCAGTTCCACCAAATTTTATTCATGTGTACTGTAATTTGAGTACTTTAATTTGAGAAGTGTGTTATTTAAGTTTTAGATGCATGATACTTTAGTTTGAGATGCTTGTTAAATGTGACTAACTAAGTATGGAGGACAGTAACAAGTAAATAAACGCACACGTGTCGGCTTCAGGAGAGAAGTAAATTTAAACATTAGTTGACAGAATATTTGTTGTTTATGGCTGTTTACTGATCATTTCATTGCATGACTACTTGTCGTTTGTCTTTGTTAGTTCTTGTCATGCTTTCAGTATCACCAAAATATCTAAAGGGTGTCTCTTCTTGTATATCCATTGTCTAAGCTGAACCAAATTAGGAATCTATCAAACTGTATTGTCTTTAGTTTATGAAACCGTTTAACTGATTCAATGCTGAAGGATAATATATAGTTAATTGTAATCTCCCTTTGGACAGAAGGACGATATATCGCCATACTTAGGTCTTCGTATCATTTGTTTAGTTTCGTACATCTTCTGCAATTTTAATGCTCAGTGAACTGAAATTTACATGATAATACTTCTTCATTTGATTGTGTACCACGTAGGGTGACAATCTACCTTAATTTGGACACTGAATCATTGAAACATGCCAACACACTAATGTACACAGCTTTTATTTCAGAATGAAGAATCACATAAAATGAGTTCAGGACACAATGTTTACGAAGACATCTTCTGTAGATTATGAATTGGCCATCTGTGGCATTTGAAGAGAAGACATTGTAAATAAGAACTTCACGAAATGGACAACGCATCATCACCATGTGCTGTTGCATTAAAATCTGGATTACCGGTGGCCTGCCTTGGAATGGTGGTTTGTTGTTGTATGATGATTCTCTGTTTTTTAACAATAATGACAATATATCGGACTCCAATTGTTCACAACAACTCAAACATTTATATTGTTTCTGTGGCTGTATGCAACATTCTTATCTCAGGGACATATTCAATTATTGTAATTGCATATGTTACAAGTTATAACCAGCATTTCGATCTAAATAGTGATTTTGATAACGCTGTGTGTGGAATTGCACATGCGTTGTGGCTTTCTATAGGTCTCCATCTGACTTTGATCGCAATCGACCGTTACATTTATATTCTAAAACCATTTTACTATATGAAACACGTGACAAAGAACTGTTTGTGTTATTTACTATTGCTGGTGTGGATTGTAACGCTGATGCATGCAACAATTCCAAGCATATTTTACAGAAGCGATAACTTTCACATAGAATGTATTCTTATAAACCCTCCAGTTGCATACGGCACCTTTACTGTCAGCGTGACCGCTGTGTATTACATTATTATCTTGATTTGCTACTTTAGAATTGCTCGTGTAGCTTTTGCACGAAGAAAGGCGAAGGATGCAAACATCCAACAGCGAGCTGCCACAAATGTCACTGTTGCAGTTAGAACCGGGAGCAAAGCTGCTATGCAAAGCATACGATTTTTCATGTTAATGTTTGGAACATTTAGTCTCTGTTTTACGCCTCTTTTAATTAAGGTGATCTTATCTATGCTGTCTTTCCCAATCCCGAGGCATGTCCACATTACTATTATGTATTTTTACCAAATGCATGCGGTCATACATTTTTCTGTTTATGTCAATATGAATAAAGATTTTCGCAAAGGATTGAACAGTTTATTTATTCACCACAGGCGATTTATTCACCGATTGAGGATAAATATTTAGTGCTGCCAGGACTATACAATATAGTATTTAGATCGTAGGTGTGTGGTTTACGTGTCCGCGTTTTTCCTGTTCATCGCTCATAATTTCTTGTTACTTCTTAGTTTTTGGCTATCCAATTGACAACGTGTTTTCTTACAACACGTGTCTCTGGCAGAAGTTGGTTAATGTGTTTGGTAATTTGTTTCTCAATTTGATTATCAATTTGTTTGTTACTTTGTTTGTTCAATTGTTTTTTTAAAATTTGTTTGTTAATTTGTATGTTAATTTATATGTTCGATTTGACATTCTTTCGCGAGAAAACAGAAATGAAATTGTTATGTCAATTCTTCTGTAAGTGAGAGCTAATGTTACCAACGTGTTTACTAACACAAACCGGCGGGAATGGTACGAAATATATATTAGTAAGTAAGAAACGGTAAGAAATAAGATTACATAAAACAAAAAAGAAAATTTAAATATTTTGGAAACGTCATGAAAGTTTGGATAGAACAATAATGGAGGGGTATATGTCCGGAAAGAGGGAAAGAGGAAGGCCAAAGAGAAGATGAGTGCAGGATGTGGCGGATGATCTCCAGATGGGCGTTTCGGACGTGGGATATCTTGCTTATGACCGAGAGGTTTTCCGGAAGGTTTTTATGGAAGCGAAGTTCTGCAAAGGACATGCTACTGGATGCATGAATGAATGAATGAATGAATTAATGAATTAATGAAGTAAGAAACGGACCTTAAGGCAGATTCGGCATGTAGCGATAGACCTATATTTTAGTGAACCAGTCTGTGGGTTTGCAATTTCGTTCGTAACCCCTTCGCCACATCGTCGGCTTATAATAAATACAGAATAAATTCAGAATGTGCTAGTGGATTATGATTGTGATTATATTTTACACCGATGGATTAATGATGCCCGAGACACTCTTAGGATGGGTTTACGACCATATTGCAAGTCAGAACTGTAGAAAAACAGAGGTATATTATGAAGGCATCACACCCAGCATTAGGAAGCTAATTTTATATCAGAGTTTCTATATAATCTGATTCACGTTGTGGGGGAGAAATCGCTTGGAACAGTTAGTGACAACTGGAACAATTGATGTGAAAAGGGCAAGGGCAGACACATAGGTAAATACTTTGACCGCCTGGCCACATGGCATAATAAGGACAAGAACGCAGACCAGATTCAGGGCCGTTGATCGTGGGATCGTGTGTTATGAGGAACCACCACCGCCCACGCACACCAGTAGGACGTGATATGTTGATGATTACATTAACGGAAACCTTTACATGACCACTCATAGTAATTTGAAATGTTTTGTTGTTTAAATTCTCCACACGTATTTGCATATTTCATCTTTCGTCATTCTGAACAGGATAACAGCAACATTCCGGAAACGTATTAACTATTTTAATTGTAACTGCATCAATCTGAACAGTTTTACATAAGCCCCTTACAAGTTCAAACGAAGACAACGTGAGAAGGCAATACGGATAATAATGAACATACAATTGAAACATCAATTTCATTACTCGTCACTTCTGAGATGTTGTTAACACGCTGATTCTACTTCTATTAGTTAATGATGTTGTGTTGTGTGAGTATACAGTATCCTGTGCTCAGAATAGTGCTTAGAGAAATAGAAACGTTAGTTTGAGATGCTAGCATAGCAGACAGAGTGTGGTAAGTCAGTCCGCATACAGAACAGTAACAATTAAGCAACGTATAGATGTTGACAGAACAGTATCAATTAAGCAATGTACTGATTGTGAATAGAACAGTAACAATTAAGCAATGTACTGATTGTGAATAGAACAGTAACAGTTAAGCAATGTATGGATGTGGATAGAACAGTAACAATTAAGCAATGCATGAATATGGGCAGAACAGTAACAATTTCGCAATTTATGGATGTGGTCAGAAAGTAACAATTAAACAATGTATGGATGTGGACCATCCGTGGATTTCCTATCAGGTCTTAGTCAGATATGACTGTGCTACCGTATGACAGTAGACGGTACTACCTGCTTTCTGTTAGTGCCGAATTTTGGGCTGCGCTTACCAAACTCTACACCCCACATTGTGCCAATGGCTTCGGGCGAAAGAGCGCAATTGGGAGGGTATAAGCCTTATCCTGGTGTGAGGAAATGCAATCTAAAGACAAAATGTCATAGCAGGGCAGACCAAGCGCTAAGCCTTGGTTTTCAGCTGGTCTAGGATCGAAGCTCCGACAGGCGGACAGTTAGAGCATTGCTTTGCTGATCCAGCAGCTTCTGCAGCTTGTATTGTTCCAGATGTATAGATGTTATCTTTCCTCTGCAGTGAACTAGGCAGGCAGAGAGTGAGAGGGGGATCATGCTGCATGGGCACCACATTGTTTCTATATTTAACCAAGGCTTTGTGCTATGGAGAGGCAATAACTCCATCCCTGGTCTTAACCCGTCTTGGAATCAAAGTGAGAGGTAACATTTAAGGGTTATAAGTCCTTGTCAACTGGCGTAGACATGTGGCGCCACGGATTGCCTCTGAAGGTGGGAGACACCTACAGGTGTCACTGATCAGCTACCACCCGCCTCAAGCTAGGCAGCCCCCCGGCCAATTGGGTGCTGATCCGCCACAGCCTTCCTGCTTCAATGGGTGCTTGGGGCTAGGACAAAATCTGCATTGCAGGCTGGAAATCCAATGCACCAGGAAGTAATAAAAAGAAAATAGAAACCTCAAGGTATGGCTTGCACCCTGGAACGTAAGAACAACGGGTCCAGGATTTTCCACTGACTTGGCGAATATGGACGATGTGAGAAAAACGGCTATGATTGATGCCGAAATCAATCGTATTAACATTGATAATACTGGCCTGCAGGAGACTCGTCTCGCCGAGGAAAGGTCACTTAGGGAAAACAACTAAACCTTTTTTTGTTGGAAGAGTTGAGGGCAGGCAGAAATAAGGCAACATGGTGTGGGCTTTACAGTGAAGAATTCGCTACAGGGAATGATTGAAATTCCAGCTTGAAGTAATGAAAGACTATTTTCCATGCGCTTGGCAACCTCTTGTAGTTTTGCCACCATTATCACAGCATATGCACCGACACTCACTTCCTCTGATGATGTGAAGGTTTCATTCTATGAAGAGTTTGACTCTGTGATCAAGGTAGTTCCAAAATCAGACTACATTTATATGCTCGGCGATTTCAATGCTCGTGTGGGCAAGGACACGAGTTCATGGCCTTGGAAAATACAACTTCGGTCGCATGAATGAAAATGGGCAAAGACGGCTGGAGCATTGCACCAGAAATGACCTATGCTTTACAAACTCCATTTTAAAAACAAAAGAGCCGCATAACGTCACATGGAAACATCCAAGAAATGGCCATTGACATCAGCTGGACTTCATCATCACACGGAGACAACATCTGAACCATACATCGTTAACTCGAAGTTACCACAGTGCTGACTGTGATACGGATCATACTTTGGTTGTTGCAAGCATTAGACTGAGACCAAAGAGAATCTGTACAGCTAAACACAAATCTAGCCCCAGGATTAATATTATTAACACTCACGATCATGAAAAGTGCTTTGAGTTTCAACAGCAACTTGAAGACGCTTTCACAGATCCAATTGTACAGTAAGTGAAAAGTGAGGAAACTTAAGGAAACTCTTTATAAAACAGCGGTTGAAGTTTACGACACTGTGGATCAGAAGAAGCAGGACTGGTTTGCGGCAAACAGCTAGACACTGCAGCCTTTGATTGATAAAAAGAGGATAGCTCTCTTAAGAAACAAGGAAAGAACAACGCGTAACTGAAGCAAGCTAGGAAAGATATGCAAAAGGCAGCCAGGCAGTGTGCAAATGACTATTGGATCAAGTTATGTGAGTCAATTCAAAATGCAAGTGATAAGGGAAACATCAGAAGCATGTATGAAGGGATAAAGAAAGCCTATAGTCCAATGATCAAAAGAAGTGCATCCCTGAAAACCATGGCTGGAGAAATCGTCACTGATAAAGAAACAGCATATGGACAGATGGACAGAGCACTATATGGAGTTTTACTCAAGTGAGACCAAGTTAGTTGATGATACCCTCAACGCCAAAGAATCCCTGCCAACTCTTGACCACCTGGACATGCTTCCTACTATAACAGAAGTTAAGTGTGCTATCAAAGAACTTGCATCTGGCAAGGCTAAAGGTAAGGATGGGATTCCAATTGAGGTTATCAGGAGTGGGCAAGACACACTCACTCTACAGATCCACCAGCTAATAGAACTATGCTATCGAGAAGGACAAGTCCCACAGTATTTAAAAGATTCAAGCATCATAAGACCAGGTTTTTACTGCTATTCCATCCACTTTACCACCCATTCCCTGTGTGTGTCCCCGCATCGCTAGGCGACTACACACGGTGACCTTTGTCCACTACCAGGTGTTTTCATCGCATTTTTAGCTCCACTTTGTCTACACAACCTACTATAACAGATATTGCAATCAACACCAGCATTTTGTGCTGTTGTGATATCTTGGCAAGTTTACGTTCATAGTTTGCCGTTGCTTTTTGAACGACTGACACCCTTAACATTTCGTAAAAAAAAAAAAAAACCAACGCGATACGGTTTGTTACCACATCATCTGCGGCTGTGCTTCGAACTCGGGTATGCGGGATAAGGAACTGCGTCTATAACTCATTCGCTACGGAGCCGTTGGGTGTTACTTTAGTTTGAGTAATTCAGCTTGAGTTATGTTACTTTAATGTGGGATATGTGTTACATTTGTTTGAATACTTTAATTTGGGATATGTGCTACTTTAGTTTGATTACTCTAATCTGAGATGTGTGTTACTTCAGTTTGAGATGTGTATTACTTTACCTTGAGATGTGTTACTTTATTTTGAGATGTATTTATTTAGTTTGATATGTGTGCTACTCTAATTTGGGTCTTCAATTTGAGAAGTGTTACTTTAGTGTGAGATGTTTGTTACTTTAGTTTGAATACTTTAATTTGCGATGTGTGTTACTTTAGTTTAAGTACTTTATTGTGAGATTTGTGTTACTTTAGTTTTAAGTACTTTAATTTGAGATGTTTACTAATTTAGATTGAGTACTGTATTTTAATTTGATGTGTGTGTTTCACTTTAGTTTGAGATGTGTGTTACTTTAGTATGAATACTTTACTTTGAGATGTGTGTTACTTAAGTTTGAATAATTTAATCTGAGATGTGTTTTTAGTTAAGTTTGAGTACTTTAATTTGAGATGTGTGTCACTTTACTTTGAGATGTGTGTTACTTTAATATAAGTACTTTAGTTTAAAATGTGTGTTATTTAAGTTTAAGATGCATGCTACTTTAGTTGGAGATGCTTGTTAAATGTGACTAAGTAAGCATGCAGGCCAATAACAAGTAAATAAATGCACATTTGTCGGTGTCAGGCGAAAATAGTTTTTAAAATGTAGTTCAAAGAAAGATTGTTTAATGGTCATTCCAATGTATGTCTACTTGTCTCGCGCCACAGTTAGTTCTTATCATGCTTTCAGTATCACCCAAATATCTCAAGAGTTCCTCTTCACGTGCGTCCATAGTCCATGTCTCAGAACCATAGCGAGGAATCTATAAAATTGTATTGTCTTTAGTTTATGACACCGTTTAACTGATTCAGTGCCGAAGGATAATACACTGAAGCACATTAAAACACACCACCTGTATAATCCAGGAACAGTGTTAAATGTAAAAAATAAGTGTTCACAAATTCACATATTTGGAATCTGTAACCATTTTCCTATGAATTCGTGCTGGTCATTAATTTGCACACTTGATTGGTACGAAATTTATTGCATTCTGTGTAGGCAAGGTAGAAAACTAAATATTGAACCATTAAACACGTTTATTCACACTATCCTCAGTATCTGATATGTCCACTGTGTGCTTGTAATCAAGCTTGGCAGCGGTTCCGCATGGAACGCACAAGTCTCTGAAGGAAATTCCGGGGAATCAAGTCCCATTCACGTGTAAGAGCAGCTTCGGGCTATTGCAGATTAGCTGCAGAACCTTGCCTGTAGACTCTGTGTCCTAGCTCGTTCCACATATGTTCTATAAGGAACACGTCTGGTGATAGGGCAGGCCAATCAATCGTCACCGTGTTCTTTTGCTGTAGATATTGCTGCGTAATGCATGCGGTGTGCAAACGTGCGTTATCCTACTGGAGAAGCTGCAAGTCTGGATAATTTGTGAACGGAGGAGCAACCAACGCATCCAGAACTCCATCTCGATATGTCATAGCAATAACATTTCCACGGAAGACGTGAAGAGGCAAGCATAGTGAAAACTTAATTTTCCCCAAATGTGAATACTACCCCCTACGAATCGGCTGTGCTGATGAACACAGCAATTTGCAAGTCGCTCTCCACACGTCGTCAAATCCGCAAACGTCTATCAGTAAAATATAGGTTGAATCTCCTCTCGTCTGTGAATGGGCGACAGCATTATAGTGCATTCTAGTCCATCTGACATGTTGCTCCGCCCATTGAAGGCGCTGCTGACGATGTTTGTGAGTCAAGTTTGACCCAACATAAGGTTGCCTTGCAGTAAGGCCTGTAACTCTGAGTCGTATGGCTGTCATTCGAGATACTTGCCCATGTCTACAAACTATTGCTGTTTGGCTAGCCGGGAGAAAACTATCCCTCAAGTGAGGGGTAGTAACTCCTGGTGGCCACTCCGAAGTCTATCCCGGGCACTGCCAGTGGTTCCGTAATGTTCAATGAGACGTACAATAGTGCTGCGGAGGTAATTCATTCTTCTGGCAATGGCCCGCGAGCTCATTTCGGTCTCCAACATACAAATGGTGCTTTGGCAGTCGTTTTCAGATAGAGGTGGTATTTCAAGCACATGAACAGGGTGTTTTGTCTCAACGGTCTGTTTTACCGAGTATACTGTCAAATCGAGTGCACATTTTCAGGGTAAAAGTGTTTGTAAATCGTGTTGCGCGTGTAACGTTTACTGTTTTCATATTGTCTCAGAACTATCCCATGATCAACCATTCGTTCTCTACCTCATGATAAACACGAGGAGAATCCATTCCCACACTATTTTCCCCAGCTTCTTGGCATCAGTATATATAATAGTGCTTTAGTTTATTTAATGTGCTTTAGTTATATCGCCAGTATGACCTCCCATTTGGACAGAAGGACGATGTATCGCCGTACACCGTGTTATTTGTTGTGTGTATATTCTGCAATATTAATGCTCAGTGATCAGAAATACACATTATAATACTTGTTCATTAGATTGTGTACAACGTCTGGTCAAAACCAAAGTTTTGTTTGGCACTGAACCAGTTAAACTCAACAACACACTAATGTATACAACTTTATTTCAGATTAAAGAATCGTATAAATTAGATCTGGACTTAACATTGACAAAGACATCACTTGCAGTTGATGTATTAGTGTTCTGTGGCATATGAAGTGAGGGCATTGTCAAAAAGAGCTTCACAAAATGGAGAACGCAACATCAAATTGTGCTGCTGTACTACGCACTGTATTTCCGCTGTCTTGCGTTGGAATATTGTTTTGCTGTTGTATGATGATTATCTGTTTATTAACAATGATTACGATATACAGGACTCCACTTCTTCACAATAACTCAAACATTTACATTGTTTCTGTGGCTGTATGTAACATTCTTCTGTCAGGGAATTTTGTCATCATTGGTATTTTATATGTTGCAAGTTATGCTCGGCATTTCGATCTAACTAGTGATTTTGATAACGCTGTGTTTGGAATTGCACATGCATTGTGGTTTTCTATAGGTCTCCATCTGACTGTGATCGCAATCGACCGTTACATTTATATTCTAAAACCATTTTACTATATGAAACACGTGACAAAGAACTGTTTGTGTTATTTACTATTGCTGGTGTGGATTGTAACGCTGATACATGCAACAATTCCAAGCATATTTTACAGAAGCGATAACTTTCACATAGAATGTATTCTTATAAACCCTCCAGTTGCATACGGCACTTTGAGTGTGAGCGTGACCGCTGTGTATTACATTATTATCTGTTTTTGCTACTTTAGAATTGCTCGTGTAGCTTTTGCACGAAGAAAGGCAAAGGATGCCCACATTCAACAGCGAGCTGCCACAAATGTCACAGTTGCAATTAGAACCGGCGGCAAAGCTGCTATGCAAAGCATACGATTTTTCATGTCAATGTTTGGAACATTTAGTCTCTGTTTTACACCTGCTGTAATTATGGTGATCTTATCTATGCTGTCTTTCCAAATTCCGAGGCATGTCCACATTAGTGTTATGTATTTTTACCAAGTGCATACGGTCATAGATTTTTCTATTTATCTCAATATGAATAAAGATTTTCGCAAAGGATTGAACAGTTTATTTATTCACCGCAGGCAGAGGGATTGAGGTTAAATATTAGTGCTGACAGGACTATACAAAATATTATTTAGGTCCTAGGTGTGTGATTTACTTTTCCACGTTTGTCCCGTTCATCTAGCAATGTTTATTGTTACTTTTTAGTTTTTGGCTACTCAATTGACAAAGTGTTTTCTTACAACACGTGTCTCTGGCAGAAGTTTGTTAATTTGTTCATTAATTTGTTTGTTACTTTCTTTGTTAAATTGTTTGTTAATTTGTATGTTCGCTGCGACATTCTTTCGTGAAAAATCAAAAATGAAATCTTTATTTCATTCCTTCTGTAAGTGAGAGCTAGTGTTGCCAACGTGCTTACTGACACAAACCGGCGGGAATGGTACGCAATAGATATTAGTAAGAAACAAAAAGAAGTAAGATAACATTAAATTGAAATATTTGGAAACGTCATGAAAGCGTGGAGAGAACAGTAATGGAGAGGTATATGCCCGGAAAGAGAGGAAGAGGAAAACCAAAGAGAAGATGGGTGCAGGGTGTGGAAGATGATCTCCAGATGGGTGTTTCGGACGCGGGATATTTTACTAATGACCGAGAAGTTTTCCGGAAGGTTGTAATGGAAGCGATGCTTTGCAAAGAACATGCGACTGAATGAATGAATGAATGAATGAATGAATGAATGAATGAATGAATGAATGAAATAAGAAACGGACCTTAAGGCACATTAGGCATGTTGTGCAAGTCCTATAGGGTGTAATTTTAATGACTGTGCAGTGTTTGCAAATATTGTATGTCCAAGTTTTGTATTTACCTATTATGTTGCATGAATTTTACAGAAGGTGAATGCAAACCTTGGACCGGCAATATTTTCAAACACTGCACAGTCATTAAAAATACACCCTGTATTGTAGTGAACCAATCGGCACTATGTAGATGATCTGGCCAGTGTCACACAAGTCGCCGTTACTTTCCAAGACATTCCCTGGATATAATTTTAGGCTGGGTCGATCTAAAAGACCAGGTCAGTTTTAAAAATGTGACCCGGGGTTCGTGTGCTGGGATCCCCCAAGGGATTCTTGAGTAAAATGTAGGAGGAGAAGTCAGTAAATAAGTCACACATGACTGTAGAAAAATAACTAAATATGATAACAACTTGAATCCAGTTTATTTTTATACATACATTGTCCCTTTATTTCTCAACAAAATTTCCACCAACATTGATGTACTTATCCCATCATTTGATCAGTCCTCTCAAACCGGCTGCATAGAACTGCGTGCTCTGTTTTCTAAACCACGTTTTCACTTCACATTCAACTTCGGCGTCATTTGTGAAATGTCTCCCGCCAAGGTGGGTTTTAAGTTGACCAAAAGGGTGGAAATCGTTAGGGGCTAAGACAGGGCTGTAAGGTGGATGTTCCAGAACTTCCCACCTTAGTTGGTTAATTTTCTCCTGAGTTAATCGAGCCGTATGTGGTCTGGCATTATCATGAAGATGCAACACTCCTCCAGTCAGCAGTCTTGGACGTTTTCTTCAAATTGCATCATGAAGCATCGATAGAACTTCACAGTAAGATTCAGAATTCACATCGTCACCTTTCCTCTAATCATCTCCTTCACCCGCCGCACGGATGCTTTTATTACAATCTCAACAGGACGACCAGATCGGATTTCATCAACAATTTTAGAGCGTTCTTGAGAAAATATTTCTACCCAGTTATGTACCGTTTTACGGGACAAACATTTGTCAGCATAAAAAGGAAGCATTTCCTTATGAATTTCCGTGGCAGTCAGTCCTCTTGCCCACAAAAAACGCACAACAGCACTTTGATCTTTGGTTGTACACTCCGTAAGTACAGTCGCTATTTTGTTTATGCGCTGCGCATATGACACCTAGCTACACCTGACGAGTGGAAATATAAAGTTCGATGTTGCTGTCACCTAATGACACCTGTAGAAAACACCAACTACATTTAAATGCCGTCCCACAGAACTGTGTGACTTACAGTAACAATTAAGCAATGTATGGACATGGAAAGAACAGTAACAATTAAGCAATGTATGGATGTGAACAGAACAGTAACAATTAAGCAATGTATAGTTGTTTCTATTTGTAATACGCACTTTAAATGTAGGTAATTATTTTAAAAAATAGATTATTTCATTAATGTTTGATATATGATTTGCCTGTTATATTATATAGTAGTTGTATTATGTGTTTGTTATATTTTCCTTCAATGTCTGCCTTTAATTGTCTAGTGCTCTTCAACCAACGTATGCTTAGACTTTTGAAAATCGTGTTCAAATAAAGCTCTTGTAGTCGCAGACAAAGTTTGAACACAACAAGCATCCATTTCACGGTCTTTCAATGGCCACTTATATTATTATGAGACTGATGTGGTGACTGATGCCTTGAAGAGATTAGAACAAGAATCGCCATTGCGAAAGTAGCCTTTAGCAAGATGAAAAACATTCTGACCAATAAATTGATGTCAATTGAAACGAGAAAAAGAGTGTTGAGGGGATACATAGAGCCTGTTCTTTTGTATGGATGTGAAACTTGGACAATGTGCAGTCAAGCTGAAAAACATCTGATGGCTGCAGAAATGTGGTTTCTGAGGAAAATGCAAAGAATATCATGGACAGATAGAAAAACCAATGACCAAGTACTACAAGAGACAAATGAAAATCGTAGATTGATTAGAGAAATTAGACGTAGACAGTCAAAATTTTTTGGACATGTTATGAGAAGAAATGGACTGGAGAACTTGGTGACAGCTGGCAAGATCGAGGGGAACAGACCAAGAGGAAGACCGAGAGGAAAATACCTGGATGGCTTGGCCACATGGCATGGACGAGACAGGAACACTGAGCTGATCCACGACTCTGGTGATCGAGTGAAATGGCGAATCATGACCGCCCACGCTTTCCGGCATGGCACATGATTGATTGATTGATGTGGTGACATTTTGTGATGTGGAAGCTGCGGATGAGGTTTGACAGAAGTATGGTCAGAACAATATCAGATAAGAGACCTAGCAGCCGCAGCAAGATATAACAATCATCATCATCATCCAATGCTTTGCAGTCTGTCGTAGGCGATCAGGCCCATCCACATATTACGATCTTCGACGGCATGGATCAATTCGTGTGTTGATTTCTTTCCGTGCCATGACGCAGGACTGTCAGGAATTGTCTTACGCTTTTTTCCTCTATCTCCCATTCCACAAATCTTTTCGGTTGTCTCAACATGTTCCAGTTTTTGTCTTCTCATAATGTGACCAATAAATTATGATTACTTCATTCTGATGTTTGTGACAAGTTGTCGTTGCGACTCAGCTTCCCTCAAAATGTCCAGACTGCTAATTTTGGCTGTCCACTTAATTTTCAGCTTTCTTCTATAAAACCACAACTCCAAGACTCCCATGGATTTTTGCAGCCGTATGTTAAAACTGGTTCTATGTAACATGCAAGAACACTTTTTCTAACATTCAAGGACAAGGAATTATTGCACAAAATGTTCTTCATTTGATAGAATGCAGGTTTGATACAAAATGAAAACAGTTAGGGATATGTGACTCCTACGATACAATGAGAGATAATAAACACAAAGGGTAAATAAATACCTTACAACAAACACAAATCAGACAAAGCAATGGTCCATTGGCGTGATTTGAGTTTGTTGAAAGGTAATACACTGTCTGTGTTTATTATCTCTCACATTTTCGCAGGAGTCACATACCCCTAGCTGTTTTCATTTTGTATTGTTATATCCAAACTGTATTCTATCAAATGAAGAACATTTTATGCAATAAGGAAGAATAGGAAGATAAGAAGGAGAAGATGTAGGAAGAGGACAAGAAGTAGAAGAAGAGAATGAGGAGAAGGAGGAGGAGAGGAACACGAACAAAGTGGAGAAGAAGAAAAAGAAGAAGAAGAAGAAGAAGAAGAAGAAGAAGAAGAAGAAGAACAACAACAACAACAACAACAACAACAACAACAGCAGCAACAGCAACTGCAACAACTTCTTAGAACTCTTTATTATAAATATGTGAATGAATACTACTAAACAGAAGAAACGAAACGTCTGTAGAATGCTAACGTTGGGCTGATGTTGACCAGACAAACAAGATTGACATAAGTTCCACTACAAGTTTGAGTCACAACTGAATTCTCGTTGTACAGCAAATCATTTACAATCGAGAAAACTAATGCGCGACACCACAACGAAAAACAGTGCTGGTTTTAAGATAAGCAACGAATATTATATCTCCATGAAATGTGAGCATGTACAGTAAATGAAACGTGAGGTATGAAGGTATACTGAACGATAACACTGATAAAACTGTAGTAAATGTAGGGGGTGTATAACACAATAACACAGTGCCAAACGATACAATAAAAACGTAATGCTGCTCATAAGTTCTCTGCCATTGGCAATTGCAATATTCAAATCATTTGACGTATGATGACGCTGTCTTCGAGAATACAGAGCCTTTCTGCGTCCAAACGCCACACGGACGACTGTAAAGTAACAAAAACATATAATAACATAAAATACAAGACGGCTTGAGAATGTAAATATAACCATCGATAGCAATCACAGCCAAGTGTAGAACTTTAGACAATGACACAGAGTATGAAAACCCCAACATTGCTATACCAACGTACCCTGACATCTGGACGTATTGTCCAATCAGTGGTAAGTTAACTGAACAATGCAACAGGAATGCCATGGAGTCTATGATGTTACATGTGGTGGCGGAAGCCACAATCCGGTTTAAGTTGTCGTGAAGCGTCGGCGTCTTCCACATTGTAACTATTGTTAATACACTTAAACATATCGCACAACAGTTAACCACTATTCCAATATATGCCATCCAGGGGTATCTGTACAGTTCCAGTGCACAGACAGATGTTGTGTTGCCCATTATTGGGTTATTGCTCTCTTCAGACTTGCTGGTCTCTACATTGTAACGTATTAGGGACTTGCGGATTGATGCATCGTTTGTGTGTGGCGACAATCTGAAATAAATATTTCTGTGACATAAATCTGTTTAAACAACGTGCAACAGTACAGTTTTATTTATTCATTTATTTATTATTTTGAAAATCTAAGATGGATGTTAGGATCAACCTTTGTTGCTTCGCTTTACCCTGTCTCTGTATTTTTCTGTCTCACGGTCTCTATCTTTTTGTTATCACCGTCTCTGTCTTCTGCATATTTGTTTCTGAATCTTTATTTGTCTTTCACTGTCGGTCTAACTGTCTTTCTCCGACTCTGCATGTCTGTCTTTAACGTTCTGTTTCTCTGTCTCAGTCTCTCTGTCTCTCTCTCTGTCTCTCTCTCTCTCTCTCTCTCTCTCTCTCTCTCTCTCTCTCTCTCTCTCTCTCTCTCGCAACATTAATTTGACAATGTTTTCTTCTCTCCCTATGTAAATGTAACATCACGATGATGAACGAAAGATGAGTGATTGGAAGGGCCGAATGTAAGACTGACCTTCATGCCCAATTTGTGACCCTTTAAAAATAAAGTTTGTTCGTTTGTTCGTTCATTCTCTCACCCTGTATATATCTTTATCTGTCTCTGACTTTAACTCTGGCAGTCTGTCTGTCTATTTCAGTACAAATCTGTGGTCTGTCGATTTTTCACGTCTGTCAATATTGGCGATTTTTTGTTGTCCACAATTGTCGTTCATCTCCGGTGAACAATGTGTTTTCGATTTTAAACCAAATGTTCTGCTTGACAGCGCTGTGTTTATACACTATTGTTATATCCTTGATAAACTGTATCAAATTAATTCTTGGTCTATCTCTAGCATTACAGTTTGATTACAGTCTTGGACTGTAGTCACAAAGCAGTAGTTTACTAGCCTCCTTTCTCACATGAAATATGACCCAACTTAATAGTCGTCTCTCTATAAATTTGATGCATGCGTGGAGCCTATGCTGTTTCTTGTGTCATTGTTGCTGGCATTAACAGTACGGGTAATTAATATCCATTAATCACCTATATATCTCGAACATATGTTGCTGACACACACACACACACACACACACACATATATATATATATATATATATATATATATATATATATATATGTGTGTGTGTGTGTGTGTCAGCAACATATGTTCGAGATATATAGGTGATTAATGGATATTAATTACCCGTACTGTTAATGTATATATATATACAGTGACCATCAAGAGACATCTACAAATTAAGGACGGATTCAGTAGCGATCTCACCTCCGTACCACCGTGGGGCTTCACGGTGCGCTCATGCCATGCTGACCACCTATGTAACTTAGTTTTCCGCGCGCAAGCATTTTCTAACCCCCTCCCTCTGCCCCTCCCAGCACACCTTTCCTCAAGGAGCTGTGTCTCTTTAAACCATGATATATCTTTTTAACGAGCAATTTTAGGGTCGGAGAAGCAGGAGGAGACCAAGAGAGAAGATGCTGCAGAGTTTGACACAATGGCATGGAGGAACATCAGTATCAGAAATGAATCGCAGTGCATGGGGCAGACATGGTCACAAACACCTGCGGCATGGACTATAAGAAGGTTGACGTTACACAAAACAGAAGGTTATGGACAGACATGATCACCAACGCCACATGACATTTATTATAAGAAGAAGTGTATATATTTATATATCTGCAGAGCTGACATTGTCTGATTTCAGTAAGTAATATTTTCTGTAAAAAAATAACGATATCATAATATATCAATCATGTAAAATGCAGAGCATATAATATAACGATCATGTAACATAAATAATATGTAATGTAACGAAAATGTAACAGAACCAATAAATAACATAACGTAGTGGCAAAATATAGCAAATGTAACAAATCGATAATGTATGAAAACGAACAGGTAACAACAAGTACATGGTGTATAACAGACACATAAAAAACGGGCACACCTAAAAACAAAACAGCAGATTATAACTTAGTGAGCATGTAACATAATGAAAAGTGATGTGATCAACAGAGAACATAATGAATATGCGGATAAGAATTTGTTACATAACACAAGGAATATATGTAACAAAATAACATATATGAACACATCAGACCATGGTATAACGAGTATGTATCATAACAAATGGTAAATTAGTGAGCTTATAATGTAAACAAGAGTTAATACGAGGGCATTTCAAATGAAAACCTTGCATTTGTTTAGGTGAATATAATCTTGGAAAATAAAGAACAAAGGTATTATTTTTCGATGTAGTCACCACTACGTTCAATGCAAGTCCTCCAGCATCGATAAAGTGCTTGAATTCCTGTAGAAAAAAAATTCTCTTCGTCACTGCTCGGTGTGCCTGACCCAGTCATGAACAGTCTGCCACAGAAGTCATGCCGTATTGAAAGTTCCTTCTCCACTGATATAATTGCTGGACTGACGGGCATGCATCACAAAACCGGACCTTCATTCGCCGATGAATGTCTACAGGTTTCACCCCTTCACTGATGAAAAAACGGATAACAGAGCTCTTCTCATATTTGGTGCACGTCAAAAGTGGGGCGGCCATCTTTAAACAGTACTAAGAAGTCACTGTGTTTGTCTGCACCATGATGTCAGGTGCTTAACACTTTTGACACACTTAACAAAAATATTGACAGGTTACAAGGCAATGACATGGTTAATGTATTTTCTATCACACTTTAAAGGTTTTCATTTGAAACCCCTCGTATTTATGAAATGTGACAGGTAAAACAGTTAACGTCACAAACAAGTAATATATGGGACATGTAATAATGTGACGAACATGTATTATAACGAATATATGCATTAACGAGCATTTAAAATAACATATATGTAATATAGTGAGCATGTTACATAAGGAATTGTAAAATATTGAACATGAAATATAAAGAGCATGTGCCATAACAAAAATCTGACACCACGAGCATATAATTTAACGGCCATGTTACGACAAACAGGTAACATAACGGACAGTTGATATACAGAAAAAAACAACAACAACAGAATATGGTACATGATGGACAAGTAAGTTAACGGGAATTTAACTTTATAGACAGGCAACTTGATGAGCAATTACGAAGAAATACAAACGAATATATATATATATATATATATATATATATATATATATATATATATATATATATATATATATATATATATATATATATATATATATATATATATATATATATATAAGAAAATTGTTGCTTGTTTGTTTGTTTGTCCGTTATGCGTTCCCGAACTGTCCATCCGATTGAGATGAAACTTTGTACAGATATTGTTCTCACTCCCGCGGATCAAACTGAAATAGTTAGTTAGTTTAAAAACATTTTTGTACGTAATAAAATAACATTAATTAAAATATTGCAAAGGGACTTAACAACAACAAGTTATATCAAGGGACATTACTTTTAGTAGCTTGCTATATTATGTAATTTAAATAATTGTTGTATTTATCTTAAAGTTTTATAAAATGTTTAAAGAAGTTATCTACAGTCATATGCGTTATAAACAAAGTGATAAAAACTTTAAGGCATTTTCAAACCTTTCATAAAAATAATGCATCTATTTTAGATACGTGAAAACTTTGTAACTCATTTTGTTTTTTTAATTTCTCTTCGACATCACATTAAATGTTTTATTCTTCCATTACTACACTGAATAATGTAGTTCTTTTGGGGAGTGAAAGCTAGCTGCATATCCTTTGAAGTACGCCGCAGTCAACCCAGCGTGTATTGGGTGTTACGTTCAGTAGTTTCAGGTTGCCCTTTTTAGTTATTTGAATGAAGATAGCTCTCTGAACGTTCACACATATCAGTCCACCCAGACTTTAGGACTCGCCTCACAATAACATATAGGAGTACATAGTGGGGTTTTGGTTAGTGCCACCATCATGCTTGCGCCCCTCATGCTTCGTTGGTGCATCCACTCAGATTGCTCAGATACCCCTGCCAGACTGGTCACCGTCCCGCCCTCCTGCCTCCGCCCCCCTTCTTTCAATGTGCTCACTGAGCCATAACACCTAACACCGGGTATAAACAGAATACACCGGAAATTTTCAGAGTTGCTTGCAGATCTGAACTGTGAGGTGAGTATGAACATTTTTTTTCAAGTAACATTTTTTCAATTCTCATTTTCTCTTCATTGCCTTGATTTTTTCATGGCTTTGCTCTTCTAGTCCTGTCGTCACCTTCTGATGTAGTCACAGGAGATATCCTTGACTGTATGTTGTGTTTGTGAATGTGTTTGTTTGCTAATGAAGGCTAGTCGCCGCAACGTCCTGCATGTGTCTTAATTTGGTTATGTAAAGCTGCACTACTTTGTGTCATTTTATATTGTTTACACTCTCACAGCTTTACCGCAGATCCACCTAATTTTATTTATAATACATGGTTTGTTATACTCATGGTGGTCACAGCTCTACACATTTAGAACTGCTGAATATTATAGAAGATCTTAATCAGGTCCGAACGATCTGTTCCGATTGTGAAAGTAGGCCGTGTACAAAGCGGGGCGTGTCTTGTCTTAAGGAACAAAGTTTCTCGTGTGCGGTTGTTCCAGTAATGTTTTCACAAGAAGTCCAGCGCCTTAGATGTGGGATGTTGTAGTTTAGAGTTTGTTGAATCAAAGCTTTTTAAGACATTGGCTAAATATGACTTCACAAATGTGAAGTGAATTTATTCAACGACGCAAATATTTCAAAACAGAAAGGAAGAAACATGACGTAATGTAGCTAATGGTGGTGATTTCGCTTGCCAGGAAACCAGTTCGAGTATTTCGAGGCTATGTTTGGGATATTCCTAGTGTGCTATGCTCCTACAACCATTGCATCACTGCTTTCACAGTTATCATATAATACTTCAAAATATGTATCATTGTCTTCCTTCTACATCTTCGAAATCCACCCAGTTATATATTTCTTCATTCTTTATCACATGAATACATATTTCCGATTAGAACTTAAGAATCTATTTGCAAAATCTCTTCTGTTTTGTTATAATCGGAGAAATATGGTTTAACCCATGCATGTTTTGTTATAAATAGAGAATATGTTTTAACCTTTACTTTTTATGTTATAAATGGAGAAATATGTTTCAGCCCATGCATGTTTTATTATAAATGGAGAAATATGGTTTAATCCAAGCATGTTTTGTTCGAAAGAGAGAAATATGGTTTAGCCCATGCATGTTTTGTTATAAACGGAGAAATATTGTTTAGCCCATGCATGTTTTGTTATAAACGGAGAAATATTGTTTATCCCATGCATGTTTCGTTATAAACAGAGAAATATGGTTTAACCCATGCATGTTTTGTTATACAAGGAGAAATATGGTTTAACCCATGCATGTTTTGTTATACAAGGAGAAATATGGTTTAGCCCAAGCATGTCTTCAGGAAGCAGCAGCTAGATTCTAGCCTCTCAGCCCTGTGGTCATCGGGACGATCCGCATCAGCGCGAGTTGGAACTGTTAAATTTGATCATGAATAAAAGAAAGAGCTGCTGCAGCATAAATTAATAATATATATTGCAAACAATTATGTATATTTAGCACCCACGAAAAAATGAGACATACTAAAGATAGACACAGTGTCTTACTAGGGACTCCATAACGGTGAAAAAGAGTGACGATTATCCAAAGTCAGAAACATTCAACAAATAAATAATAATGAAGTAATAAAATAAAACAATATGTATTATAGAACACAGAGGACAACTGACGTTTCGATTCTAAGATTATTTTTCAAGGACAGGACAACCTAAACAAATAATTTTAAAAAAAAGAAAATAAACACAAAATGATAAAATAAACACAATTCCTCAGTTGTCGAGAAAGCACGCAAATTGAGTTGTCAGGTTTTGAAAGGCGCTCTTTTGCTACAAAGGTTAAGTACAGTTCGGCTGCCAAATAGCCAGATAAGATATATGTGGCCAAAGGTGTATAAACAGTTAGATATATGTATATAGAGAGGGAAGACAGCAGAGTTATACAGTGGCATCCACAACATGATTGTATCCAGCTGGATGGATGGATGAACTATAAGGTGTGTATAAAGATCCGTTACTGGAACTGTCATTAACGTTTACAGCTGTCGATGTACAGACGCTTGAGTGGTTGTCGATGTACAGACGTTTAAGTGCGTGTCAATGTACAGACGCTTGAGTGGGTGCCACGGTACAGACGCTTGAGTGGTTGTCGATGTACAGACGCTTGAGTGGGTGCCACGGTACAGACGCTTGAGTGGTTGTCGATGTACAGACGCTTGAGTGGTTGTCGATGTACAGACGCTTGAGTGCGTGTCGATATACAGACACTTTAGTGCGTGTCGATGTACAGACGCTTGAATGGTTGTCGATGTACAGACGCTTGAGTGGTTGTCAATGTACAGACGCTTAAGTGGTGTCAATATACAGACAATGTAGTTGGTGTCAATACAGACACTTGAGTGGTTATTAGTGTAAAATCTCTTGAGTGGGTGTCAATGTACAGACAATTTAGTGGCTGTCAATATATAGACGCTTGAGTGGGTATTAGTATATAGACTCTTGAATGAATATCAATGTATAGACCCTTGAGTGGGTATCAATTTATAGACCCTTGACTGGGTATCAATATATAGATGCTTTAGTGGGTATCATTATATAGATGCTTTTGTGGGTATCAGTGTGCAGGCGCTCTTTTAAAATTTAAGTTGCATATCCCTTACAGGACGGTGCAGTCAATACCAGCATTTTTCAGCTGATGTTGATGTTCTTGGCAAGATTACGCTCAGTAGTTTGCCATTGCTTTCTGAGCGACCGGCTCACATACCCCGTAAGTAACCAACGCGACGCGATCCGCTGCCGAATATCCCGCACCTGTGTTCATCACGTGGATATAAGGGATTACGGAGAAAGTCGTTAAACCCTTCGCCAGGGAGACCGACAGGCGTTTTAGTTTTAATTAAGACAGAGACACTTTACTGGGTATCAATATATAGACGCTTTTGTGGTTATCAATACAAAGAGGCTTTAGTGGGTACCAATACATACACGCGTTTGTGGGTATCACTATAAAGAGGCTTTAGTGAGTATCAATATAAAGAGGCTTTTGTGAGTATCAATATAAAGTGGCTTTAGTAGGTATCAATATATAAACGCTTTAGTGGGTATCAATATACCGACGCTTTACTGGGTATCAATATACAGACGCTTTTGTGAGTATCAATAAACAGACCCTTTAGTGGGTAGCAATATAAAGACGCTTTCGTTAGTAGAATGTACGACGCTTTTGTGGGTATCAATATACAGACGCCTTTGTGAGTATAAATAAACAGACGCTTTTGTGAGTATCAATAAACAGACTCTTTAGTGGGTAGCAATATAAAGACGCTTTAGTTAGTAGCAATGTATGACGCTTTTGTGGGTATCAATATACAGACGCCTTTGTGAGTATAAATAAACAGACGCTTTTGTGTGTATCAATAAACAAACTCTTTAGTGGGTGGCAATATAAAGACGCTTTAGTTAGTAGCAATGTACGACGCTTTTGTGGGTATCAATATACAGACGCCTTTGTGAGTATAAATAAACAGACGCTTTTGTGAGTATCAATAAACAGACCCTTTAGTGGGTAGCAATATAAAGACGCTTTAGTTAGCAGCAATGTATGACGCTTTTGTGGGTATCAATATACAGACGCCTTTGTGAGTATAAATAAACAGACGCGATTGTGAGTATCAATAAACAAACTCTTTAGTGGGTGGCAATATAAAGACGCTTTAGTTAGTAGCAATGTACGACGCTTTTGTGGGTATCAATATACAGACGCTTTAGTGGGGGGCAAAAAACAAAAGTCCTCGTCTACCAAGCCTGTGTCCTTAGTACTCTTCTTTATGGCTGTGAAACCTGGACAACTTACTCACACCAAGAGAAACGTTTAAACAGCTTTCATAAGCGGTGTGTACTAAGAATTCTTGGTGTTAAGTGGCAAGACAAAATCACAAATACTGAAGTATTGGAAAGATCAGGTTGTGTGACTGTTTATTCCATGCTGAGTCTTCGTAGACTTAGATGGATAGGACACGTTAGGAGGATGGATGATGGTAGAATACCAAAGGACATCTTTTTTGGTGAATTACAGACGGGTAAGAGATCTCAGGGTCGGCCTCTACAAAGATACAAAGATGTGTGTAAGCGGGACATGATTGATAAAGGCATTGATAATGCACATTGGGAGCACGTCGCCGCTGAACGTGTTGCATGGAGGGCAAACATCAGAAATGGAATAAAGACAAAGGAGAAAATTATTGCAGATAAGTCACACACCAAGCTTGTGAGACGTAAGAGGGTGCATGATGGTGGAAATGACCACGTGTTCACATGTACACACTGTGAACGAACATTTACAGCGCGAATTGGCCTTATCAGCCACATTCGCTACCGCTATGGGTAAAAGTTATTATGCCTTTTTGAAGCACAAACTATCGCCTGTCAAGACGGCAAGTTGCCAATGAGTGGGTAGCAATATAAGACGCTGTAGTGCAGTGGTGTCAAACTCAATCGCCCAGAGGGCCATAACTCAAATTACACGTAAGGTTGCGGGCCGGGCAGGATAAACATTCAATAAGTCGAAAATTAAACCTTTTTAAAACATTAATATAAATTATAAAAAAAAAAGATGTAATAATAATACGTCATTGGTATACATTTTCACTCTTATATCTATTTGTCAGAGTATGATGTTTGGCATCTTTTCTTGGCCACAAGTTCGTTTATGTTGGGAGTAATGTTTTGTGTTCCGGTCTCTCTGGTGTTGAGATTACACGACTTCTCCGTAATCTCGTATACTCTCGTAAGTAACGTGACGTTGCGCGAGAATTGGTAGCGTTTTCTCCGCGTCGGTAACTTATCGGGTATTGAGCCGGTCGCTCAGAAAGCAATGACAAACTACTGAGCGTAATCTTGCCAAGAAATCAACAATCAGCTGAAAGATGCTGATGTTGACAACGATGTCCTGTAAAGGATATTCTAACAAAAAAAAACATGTTTTGTGTCATTGAGATTCTCATTATGGACTGCAAGTGTTTATCAGTGAAACGATTCCTGTGTGATGTTTTGCTAATCTTCATCACATAAAACAGCTGCTCACACATATAAGTGCTACCAAACATGCTTAAGGTTGGAGCCGCATTTAAACGAAGCCGGGGCATCTCTTCAGGAATGAAACGAGTGAACTGTGCAGGCCCCACAGTGCCGTATTTTGTCTTTTGTGTCTCATTACACTGAAGCTCTATTACCGCCATCTGCAAATTTACAGGAGCAGTGCGATCTCCTCTGACACAATGAAACTTGCTTTGACTGCACCATCAGTTTGTGATTTTGCTTTGGTGAAAAACATCTGCTTTGATGTTAGATGCCTCTTCAATTCTTTTACCTTCTGTAGCTTCTGCTCTGCATTCACGCTGTTTTGTTTTAATGTTTAGTCTCGTAGTGCCGTCTCAGATTATATTCTTTGATCACAGCCACATTATCTCCACAAATTAGACACACAGATTTACCGCCAATATCAGTAAACATATATTTAGCCTACCAGCGGCTTTGAAAGGCTCTGTTCTCAGAATCAACTTTTCTCTTGGCCATTTTAAAGGCTAGCTTTGATTTTAACAGATTGTGCTTCTACCGACAGACGCTTGATTGACATCAGGTTAGCCGTAGCGGGAAAAGGTGATGTAATATCCGGGCATTACACTACTTTCATTTTTAATGCGCGAATCCAAAAAGAACACCTGAACGTTGCTAGGTAACTATAATGACGAACACTAACTCACTACACAACTTTTACTTTCGCTTATTCTGATCGAAGCGATCAGGTAGCCTATCATTCGGAAGGCTGCTAATTGGGGAATTTGATTTGCACTTTATATCGTGACCATAAAAAAAAATATTTGTGCCTAAAATTATCTCTTGGGCCGAATATATTTGTACGTAGGGGGCTGCGTGGTCTCGAGGTATGGTGTCCGCCTCGAGTGATGGAGATCCCGGGTTCAAACCCCGGTGATGACCGGGATTTATTTCACGTGGACTTCTAGTAATACAATTCCCCCCTGGTCTCTGGGTAGTGAGATCGGACGCCCGTGTGTTTTGTTGCGCACGTAAAAAATCCCTTGGCAGTTGGAAATCGAAAAAGAGTAGCCTAAAGGCGCTGCCCGGGCAAGATTTCCAGTTAAAAATCTACCCAAAATATTTCAGGATCCTCGCCGGTGCAATGGAGTTCGTGCACTGAGCTGAGTTATCCAGACTCAGGTTTGAGTTACGAGGAGAACGGAGCACTGATGGGTTACACCCGTGTGCTGTGATGTTGATCCATCGACTAAACTAAACTAAAAAAACATATGTGTACGTCGGTTAAGACCACTCGGGCATGATTGTACGGCGGGCCGGATGTGGCCCGCGGGTCTTGAGTTTGACACATGTGCAGTAGTGGGTATCAATATACAGACGCTTTTTTTTGGTATCAATAAAATAGGTGAAAAGTTACACTTCCCCAACAGCTAACACGACTGCATGCAGTTAAGTTTAAAAAAAAAAAAGAAGAAAGAAAGAACACTTTTCATTAGTTTTTATGTCTATTCGGCCGAGCGTCAAAGTACACTTATTTCTTTAGAAGTTAAGTAAGTAATGAACCCCTTTACACAACTAAGGGCATACTGTGGTAAATTCATATTTTATCAATAAAGTGGTTTATGCGAGCGGTGATGTGGTCAATATAAGCCCGACCGCGTTCACTTCCCAAGCCATTTCCGGGTACCCATTTTAGGCTGGGTCAGCCAAGGAGCCTTGGTCCATTTGACAAATCGGCCTCGGTGAGAATTCGAACCCATGACCACCAGGCCGCAGACAAGAGTCTGGCCACTTCTCCATGACAGCTCCCACCTTCAACAAGGCGATGTCGTTATTTAGGGGCGGCAGTTGCCAATAGCTGCCCTCCCTGGCCTAGGTGTTAAACGACTTTCTACGTAATTCCGTTTATCCACGTGGGGTAACACAGCGCGCGAGAATTGGAAGCGGTTCTCACCGCGTTGGTAATTTACGGGATAAGTGAGTCGGCCGCTCAGAAAGCAATGGCAAACTACTGAGCGTAATCTTGCCAAGAAATAAACGACAGCGGTAAAATGCTGGCGTTGACAGCGATGTCCTGTAAAGGATATGCGAAAAGAAAGGAAGTTTCCAATATCTGAATCGTCTAATGTGTCTTCGAACCCTAACTTCTTTCTTCTACTGTTATGAGTGCTTATCATTGCCCATGTATTTATTTCTGGACACAAAACAGACAAGGCGAGAAGCATGATGGTAGCGGTGATGTATTTTCTGAGCAAAGGTTAGAATAAATTAACTAATAAACTTTGAACGAACAGGGGGAAAAACAAACGAAGTAGACTTTCTAAAAGCAGTTGAAAAGCTCACATTTATTTGAGAAAAAGATAGAAAGGATAAAAAGAGTAATGACAGAAGTTAACTCAACACTCGCATCATAATAAGGCAGTCCACATTCTTTGCGCATATACTGAAAAGGGAAAGGCTGGAATGTGTCGTTACATTGGGATAGTTGAAGGGGAAGAGAGCTAGGGGACGACCAAGAGAGAATATGTCGGACTGTTTGATACCAGGGCTTGGCAAAACACCAGTAATGATAGTCACAGGAGACAGAAGGCTGTTGAAAGACATCGTCATCAACGTTATGAACTGCAAGAAAGATAAGAACGTTTTCTCGCCTTTGGTTTACATTGGAAAAACATGACGCTCGCAAGAAAACACAAGTGGACATGACAAGAAACGTGCATAATCACGACTAACGGAAGTAAACAGAAACAAGTGTTTACACAGCTGTTCATATCTGACAGTGTATTCCAATATCTTTATTATCCCTATCAAAAATTTGGTCCATGTTCTGTGTTGGTTCTTCACCATATTTTCAGAACGTCATTCCCCCCACCCCCCTTCATATTTCCTACCTAAAGATCCCCCCACTCCTACACAGTATACGTAAAAATGGAAGATAAATTTAATAGCATATGCTAAAACAAGTCTAGACATCCACATAAAACGTGATTTGTGGGTCTACTTACTTTATAAAATGAATTTTAGAAGGATGAGACGTACATAACTGTAAAGTATGAAGGGAAACACAATATCAAGTAATCGGCTCTAGAATTAACGGGATCTTGAAAAATGGTCTTCACTCACTGGAAACCCTAAAATTCCCCCCGGGGGGGGGGGGGGGAATTCCCCACCGGTTGAGAACCACTGACCTAGTGAGTCTAAACAAACAAGTTTGCTTCATATCCTTTCACAGCATGTTGCAATCAACCCGAGCATTTATTGGCTGTTTGTGCTTTACTAAACTTGCATATTTAGTCTTAGCTACTGTTTTCTGAAAGGCCAACACTCACACCATCCCGATCAACTCAAAATTACTATGCCTTCAATTTTTACCCCCAAATATGGTTTTACAAGCCGGCTTCCTGGCATAGAGGTTAGCGACTTTTCTCCGAAATCTCGTATACTCTCGTAAGTAGCGTGACGACGGTGAGAATCAGCAGTGGTTCGAATCGCGTCGGTCTCTTACTCTCTTACGGGATATGTGAGCCGGCCGCTCAGAAAGCAAAGGCAAACTACTGAGCGTAATCTTGCCAAGAAATCAACAATCAGCTGAAAGATGCTGAAGTTGACAGCGATGTCCTGTAAAGGATATGCAAATTTTTTTTTAAAATGTGCTTTATAGATGATAAATTCACAGCTTCAACAACAATACCATTACAATGAAATCTCATCATTCCACCATGCTTCATCAGAAATTATAATATTTTCCATGATGATAAATAGTTATACTGGTGTGGTTCACAAATGCTACACTCACATCTGTTTAACAGTAATGAAATCACACATAAACCACCCCAGACAAGCTCCAATCAATGGCATAGACTGATGTGATCATTAGGAATACTTATGAGATTTACAAAGGATGGTTCCTAATGTATAGCAATAATGAACTTACACATTGAGCCCCACATGCTCTCATGGATTTATGTGATATACTCAATCCACATTCATTATGAATCCTAACCATTCTTGCATGACGGTTGATTAAGCATTATTTTATTATTATGTGGCACAAATATTAATTCCACATGTTTAACAACAATGAAAATGAATTTACCTCACCATATTAGTGCTTCCACCCAACACCCAACATGATGATACATATAGAAATCTATTTGGTTCCCATGTGCTCATGGAATAAAAAAAAAACCACTTTACTTTTACACATTACACTAATTTGTCTTACCAGTGTTTGCACATTTAAAATAGTTTTGTTCTTAGTGAACTAAGCATTCTTAGTTTCCTAAATCTTATGTTACTCACCAACTCTAAATCACTGCTGATTGAGTTTAACTACTTAAGAAATACAATGTATATTCTATAGGAGTCTTCGTGGCGAAGTGGTCAAGCCGTTTTTTCGTAGACTCCTGTGGGTCATCACTAGAGCTACGGAGTTTGTGCTTTGTGCGACGCTTTCCGCGCTGCGGAAAGAGACCGAGCGATATGGGATAAAAACCCGGTGCAATGAAGTCGATCCTGTCGAATTTTAAGCGACTTTTAAAAAAAAAATGTACAACTAGGTCTAATGCTTACACATTAAATAAGATGTATAACTGGGATAAAAATAAAATTCACTGTGGTTCCTAATGTTCAGTTTATCCATAGACTATGGTAACTGAATATAATATTTAGTTTCTACTAAGTTGATTCCTTAAGAACTAATCACATGGTTTATACACATTGACTCACCGGCTTCTTGAAAAGGCTCACAGACTAACTTAAATTAAAATAAATTATATTCTGGTGTTTACTTCATTCTTTTGAAACGCTCCAATCTCCACATGTCAACAACATGGTGTCAGCAACTCGATTTGGTTGGTTTCCAAATCTACTGGCTGCTGGTTTGGTCCTTCTTTTGTCTCTCGACTGTTTTTATGACTTGCGTTATTAGAGATTTAAGGTTCCCAAATCCTGTATTCACAGTTTTGCCTTCTTCTAGTTACGACGGGTTTGCGGCTATGAGGCCATGAAACCGGTTTTCGTCTTTTTACGCTGGCTTTTTCCGGATCATGTTTTTGGTTGAATCTCTGAAACGAGTTATAGTAAACCCTGGATTGTAGACGTGTGGAACAAACCAGCGCTATTGCGGTGTCCATCTGAATTGTTGTACGGGGAATATTCACAGCACCGTTACGCTTGCGAAAATATATTACATTATTTGTATTACTGTAATGTAAATTCATCATTAAAGAAATCTAACCAATTGGTGAATTTCATTAAGATATCTGAAATCAGAACGCCAAAATCAATAAGAAGTGGTGTATTTAAATTCTGATACAAATAACTTTTGAGAATGTTTTGATTAGTGTTATTACCACTGATCTCTCACGTTCGCTCAGCAGCTCATGAATCACGCTTTACTGGAGAACCATGTAACTTATACCAAACTAATCATAGATAAGAAAAGTAACGGCTGCAGCAGAATACATCAGTACAAAATGAAAACAGTTAGAGATATGTGACTTCTATGAACAAGTGATAGATAATAAACACAAACACAGCTTACATAAGTTACAATGAACAGAAATCCGGCAAACATAAACCACATTGCGAAACTAACAATGATAATATCTTTAAAATGCGACAGACATAAGTTAAACTACAACACAACTAATTGACCTTTCAATCTTAGTGATCTTTATCAATAACAACACAAACAGATATAAAGAAAACACGATATTAGAAAATATAATTAAAAATTAAAACGCTAACAGAGAAAGTATTGGTGTCAAACGTTTCTAGGAAGGCGGCGTAGAAGTTCAGTTGTGAAAGGTACCAGATAAGAAAATATGGAGCCGAAGGTGTGCAATTATTTATATACGGATATTCAGAGGGGAGTCAGCAGAGATATAAAGTGGCATCTACAACACTATTGATTCCCTCTGGATGGATGTATCCCAAAGAATAGATTAATTGGCTCTCAATTCTAAGTTTTCTCGACCTGCTCATTCATTGCTTGTTGACTCGTCATAAACGTGGTCATGACAGTGTTTGATCATGTGTTCAGAACGCAGATTACAGGACCACGCTCTAGTCTGTGATGAGTATACTCTGTTCATAGTGTCAAGTGAGTCGGCATATCGCACAAAAATCAGGTACAAAAGAGCGAATGATTATTCCGGAGTTTCACATGCCCATTGTATCAACTCTCACTATAACGAGCAAGAGGGGCCACGGTAACGTAGTAGCTAGACGCACGCCTGCCAGTCCAGTGATAATGGGATGAAATTCACATCGATGCGGATTTTAAAAAAATACAACATATGTCGACTCAGCCGAAAATGGGCACCGTTTACTTTTTGCAATAACACGCTTCGAATTTTCCGAAAGTTTACTTGGAGTAGCTCCCATAGTTGCAGCTTGACAAGTCTAGACTAAATAGAATGTATGGCTGGTTTTCCATTGCATTATTTCTACTAGCCAATTATGATAATCTATGTGCTGACATGTGATAAAATGTTCATTTTTATGGTGTTCTCAACCAATGGAATTCACATGCATAATCATTCTGTAATTCCTTGGCAATTCGCTGCTCCCTTCTCAGAATGTCAAAAGGCTTGTCTGTCATTTACCAGCTCCCGTGCCTAATGTATTTTCATATCCAAGGTGTCTTCATTAATGTATGTCCATCTTTGTTCTGATTGATTCTTGTTTCTTCTTCAATGAACAATGCCTTCCATTACTTTTTCTTAACCACGCCTACCTCCACTTTTCCTTAACCACGCTTTACATCACTTTTCCTTAATTAAGCCTTCCGTAACTTTCCTTAACAAACTTTCCAACACTTTTCCTTAACCACGCCTTCCGTCATTTTCCTTAACCACGACTTCCGCCATTTTCCTTAACCACGCCTTCCACGACTTTTCCCTAACCACGACTTCCACTACTTTTCTTTAACCTCGCCTTCCATCACTTTTCATTAACCACGCATTCCGTAGCTTTCCTTAACCACGCCTTCCACCATTTATTCGCCTAAACCATCGTGTAATTTATTACGGCCAAAGTATTTAATTGATTTATTTGGTTGTTTCGGGATTTGAGATTTAAATATTGAGCACAACCCACTACTGGCAACGCTGAGCGTATTCTGGTATGAATTTAAGGCCTATCCACGTCAATGTGGAAGCACTAGACTCGAATTTCGCTCTCGTTTGAGCTCTTCAGTAGTGCATATCCTTGACCGGACCCGGAAACAAACCCCGGATCACTGGCTTGTGAAGCGGGTGCGTATTCACTAGACCACGCGGCACACGCCGGAAAAGGCCAAATTATCACAACATAATATTACAACGTCACCCATCGTAGGCTGTAGCTCAAGATTTGCCCGATCGCCGCGACTGACGTCCGTCAATCGATGTGGACCCGAACGATCAGGTCTTCTCACTGGCAAGGCACACCAGGCCGCCTAAAGTTCAGCGAGCAATAATCAAATTGATTTATTTGGTTGTTTCGGGATTTGAGATTAAAATATTGAGCACAACCCATCAAGTGACATGGGATGAATAATAATCTTAAGCCACTTTTCGTATCTGCCAATGGCTTATATATTGCCGAAATGTTGTCTACTACCATATTGACAACTTGTAAGTCATAACTGTGACACACCACCACTTGTCATTTTCCGCCATTCATCTTTATTTGGTTCAAACTACTTTTTGTTTGGCTCAGAATCTGTTACATGTTACAAGCGTATACTTAGAATGTAGTGGACTAAGGAAAAGAAAATTTGTGATATTCAACAAAATTTGAGCATCAAAGGAAATTGGAAATATTATATTAGGAACAATAAATATTAGGAATATCATATTAAACATCACAGTCGTTTGGAAAGAACTTCGATGGAAGGCTTGGTTTGTTTCCCGAAGAACTGACATATGTCGACCAACACGAAGATGTATGTGTACGGGACATTGAAGAGAACATTGTAATGAAAATAAATACACGAGGTACGCAACTTACACAGGATCTAGATGAAGTTAACGTTCTGCACACGAAATGCCACATAATGACACTGAATGATGGATAGTACAATATGCATTTCAACATTATCGGAAAGATGCGATTTTATAAACTGTCAAAAGTAGAATAGTAGTCCCAAAGCAGATACTGACGTTAGAGTGTGTTATGTTAGCCCTTCACATAGTCTAGGCTATTTCCTAGTTAGTTAGTTAAGTTATTTAGACGCGGTTCCAACTTCATGGCAACGGGTAACCCCATAATTGCTCCGTTCCTGTGCCAGAGAAATCACATAAAATGCTCTTCTTTGCCCCATATGAAATCAACAACTCATGTGGTATGTCGCAGGCACTTCCCCCCCCTCTCTCTCTCTCTCTCTCTCTCTCTCTCTCTCTCTCTCTCTCCAAACCATCTTGCTTCTCTGTGCCTACCTACAGCATGTACATCACCAGTGGTCGGATGTTATACACCCCAATAACATAAGCATTGGGTGATATGATCTTATAATACGTGGTATAACAATCAACCCTACATACCCTATTTAATAGGAAACAGTATGAGTAAAGCCTCGTACTTGTAGACCGACCCACTCCGCATACACCATGAGGCACATCACAGGAATGATACCCACTTCCCTCTCTCTTTCCCTGCCTCCATCCTCTGTCTCTCTCTCTCTCTCTCTCTCTCTGTCTCTCTCTCTCTCTCTCTCTCTCTCTCTCTCTCTCTCTCTCTCTCTCTCTCTCTCTCTCTTCTTATATATACACCTTGCACATGCCCATGTACTTCTTCTTCTTCAGTTTTCCGAGCCATTGAGGTTCTTTGCTGCAAATACAATCCGTCTCCATTCGTCTCTCTGGTGGACCTTTTCTTGCCAGTCGTTGATTCCAAGTGCTTGTAGGTCTGTACATGTATTATCTCTCCACCGTCTTCTTGGTCTACCTCGGGGTCTACGGTCATTTATTTCCTGAGTGTAAGCGAGTTTTGTTTCCCTATTATCTTCCATTCTTTCTATATGCCCCAGCCATTGTAGTCTATTAGCCTACATGATACCAGTGATTAGCGGGGACTTAAACAGATCATAAATGTCTTTGTTACTTCTTCTTTTCCACTCTTCACTTTGTGTATACCTAATGTTTCCAAAGATGCGTCTTAAATTTTGTTCTCAAAGGTTTGTAACAAGGCTTCGTCTCCTTTCGTTGTACTCCAGGTTTCAGAGCCATACAGCACAACTGGTCTGATCAGTGTTTTGTATATTGTGATTTTGGTGTTACGAGATAGCGCCTTTGATTTTAGTAGATGTTGTAGTGCATAGTATATCTTATTTCCAGAGTTGATTCTAGTTTGTATTTCTTCCCTTATGATGTTGGAGCAGTTGAAGATTGTACCCAGGTATTTGTATGTTTCCGTTCTTTTAATGGTCATATTAACATGCCCATGTACACTATGTATAAATGTCTGTTGAGCGGTATATATGCATATATGTGCACTCACGCATATCAGTCCACCCAGACTTTAGGAATTGCATCAAAGTAACATATGTGAGCACATAATGTGATTTTGGTTAGTATTAACATCATGCTTGCACCCACTCATGCTTCGTTAGTGACTGGTTGCAGTCCTGCCCACCTGCCTCCGCCCCCTCCTTTCTATGTGGTCACTGAACCGCAACACCCATCACCCCGCCATTATCCTCCATCTAACGCCGTCGGTTGGGTATAAAAAGAATACATCGGATATATTCTTAGTCACTCACAGATCGGAACTGTGAGGTAAGTATGAACACATTTTTTTTTCAATTCTCACCTTTTTTTTCAATTCTCATTTTCTCCTCATTGCTTTAATTTGTTTCATCCTTTTCTTCTTCTCGTCCTGTCGTCACCTTTTGATGTAGTCACGGGAGATCTCCTTCACTATATGTTGTGTTTGTGAATTTGTTTGTTTGCTGATGAAGGCTAATCGCCGCAAGGTCCTGTATGTGTCGTAAATCTGTTATGTAAAGCTGCACTACTTTGTTTCATTTTATATTGATTCAAACCAATGAGCGATTTGCTAAAGCCGGGCCACAGAGTCAGCCAGACACCTCTAGGCACAATTGGGGAGAAGTGAGATTGATTCCTAGCTTAATCTTCAACTTGATCACCAGCATGGTGTGTTGAAACAAACCAAGGCAGTGTTCTAGTTTCCTCGGGCAGGCTCAGCTTTCAATGTGTGGTGAATCAATCCTTGAAGTTAAGGTAATACGATGTTTATATTCATTATAATGTCGATGTAATGTTTAAAATGTTTACAAATGATCATAGTCTAATTTTTCGTTCCTGTGGGAATGAAGGCCAAGCGCCATGTTTTCTGTTCACTGCACTTGCCTTGTTAGAACCTTCAGCTAGACATTCTGTTGCAATTTACTACTAAAGAATATTTTCTTACATTCTGTTGCAATATACTACTAAAGAATATTTCCTTATATTCTTTTACAATATGTGGCTAAAGAATATATCCTTATATTCGTTTACTTATGCGGCTAAAGAATATTTTCTTATATTCTGTTACCATGTGCTAGCAAAAGAATATTTCTTTATATTCTGTTACCATATGCTACTAAAGAAGATTTCTTTATATTTTGTTACAATATGCTAATGAAGAATATTCCCTTATATTCTGCTACAATATGTATATCACCATTTTTCTCAATATATGAATAATGCACCTTTCAAATGTACTTGCTAGACATTGAGGATATTGTAGAGGAAATGTAGCTTAAGAGTCTACCTCTTTAAAACCATGTACACTGACTCACACCTGTAGGGATGTATATATCTTGTGATTATTTTATTCACATTTTCCCCCTGAATATGTTTTTGTGAAATTGTCATGTTTTGTTCTGAGAATAAATGCTCATTAATAATAGTTGCACCATATGCCCAAATGTTAGCCGGACGTTGCACACACCAACAACCTTACATACATTCACACGATGATTAGGTGGTTCTTACGGTCAAGGGCATGCCATTTCCCTTCTGAAATATGATTATAAAACAGCCCATTTCTGACTATGTGCACGAGATAACCTGCAATCATGGGTGGTTTAACAATGTCATCCTCCAGCCCTCTGCTTAGAAGAGACCGCTGGGAATGACCATATCTGTTTTGTTTAAATCCGTGCTTATGCTAAATACATAGCTCTTATACAGGCACTCACATAAACTCAGGAGATAAACATATTCTCATTTGTGATTGTTGTAAAACGGCTGATGGTTAAGGAAGATTACTTTGGTGTGTGTGGAAAAGCTATAATCTTTCCCTCTGATATAAAAAGGCAATTATATCAATACATGATGATGATAGGCATTTAAGATCTACACCTAACCCAAAGGAAGGAAAGACAAGCTTGCATACATTCACATGATGATGATGATGTTGATAGGCATTTGAGATCTAAACCTAACCCTGAGAGAGGACAGATGGGCTTACATACAGGCACATGATGATGACAATGATGATGATGATGTTATAAGGTTGACCGTTACCTCAACTTGCATCCATCTCAACACACCCTGTCTTATCAAGCAACAATATCAACCTATCTCTGGCTTACTAGGAAGTATCAATACATGCACCCTTCCATGCATCTACCATAGTATGCATCTATCTCAACCGACCTTCATCACAATATTCCTTTATCTCAATCACAACATGCCTCTAACACAACCTACCTTCATCCAAACATGTATGTTACATCCTGGATGACTTTGAATCAACTTAATTTAATATAACCAGATAACTTGGTCACACTCAGACCCCCTGGTCTTAAAGTTATTACTATCTTCTTAAAGTTATTACTATCTTATATTATTGGTCTGGTTGCACCAAGAGTTGATCCCCTCAGGACCTTACAGCATGAGATGATGGATTGAATGCCATCTATAAAGCTAAGAGGGAGGTGATCTCACCATTGAATGGACACATTCTTCCCCCTCTTATTTTCTTATTCTCTTATGTTTCTTGATTGTTTTTTTTTTCCTTGACATGTTTTATGCTTTACAGATATCCGAATGTTAGCAAAATGCTTATGAAGCTATATTTTTGTTTGGACCGTCAGATGGGCGGTGTAACTGGAAGCCTACGGTTCTGAAGATGCGGACTTGGTTGCTGAGGGCAATAAAGTCCATCATGTCATGTCTATCTTTTGCCAGCACAAATTTTAGTACAGCCCATTTTCTTGCATCATCCACAACCCCCATCCTTCAAAGATCTAATCCATGTAACCCATGAACCCAGTGAGAATCCTAGATGTTAGATTTTGACAGAAGAACCTGAATATACCTCGCTCACACTGGAGATGACCCTCTGATAGAAAACTGGTTCTAGGAAAGAATTAGAATCCTATACACACTGAAGTACCTACCGGAGATATACATATCCTTTGTTTAAGTGGTAGTTACTTGGTGATACATAAATATACTTTAATGTATTTTTGATGATTCAAATGTTTTGTTTTTCCCACAACTATGTATTCACATCAGTTGATATTCCTTGTAAACCTGACAATGTTTTTTTCCCCAGAAATGTGTCCAATGTGAATAATATATTTTGTTGTAATACTTTTGATTTTATTACACTTCATGTTACCAGACCATTTGGTGATTGATTCTTACAGATAATATTCTAATATTATGTGATGTCACTGTATGTCCTGTTTATACTGTGAATATTCTGTCATGATGTTGCTGGTCTAGTCCATCACACACTTCTGTAAGTGTATACATCAGAGATGATAATACTACCTGAGACCGCATGAGGGCGGGTACCTGCACACTAGCACCTTTTCCCCAGTGATAGAAAAGTGCATCCATTTTTGAGATAGTGGCAACAGTCCGTGGTCTCCACACCTTCTAAAGAAGCCTAAACTTATATCTATATTTTACATTAATTCGTGTAGATACGAACACATCCTTAGTATCTTAACGTGGGGGAACGGGCCATAAAATTAGCTTCTAGAAGGTAATCTTGATAGAGGATAGGAACCCATCCCCTTTGGCATACCCTGATAACATTCCTCAGATACTTAATTAATTTCCTCTTAAGTGAGTGTTACATTCTAAAAGATGAACCCCTAATAAATAAATCTCACAACAATTTGGATCGGTTATTAACTTTATAAATTGAAGTCCATCAAAATTTCAAGCTTTAGGTTTGTCTATACTCAATTTCAGTGAATTTCTCAGCCGGTCTTCCTGGCCAGGGATCAACGTCTTTCTCCGTAATCTCGTATATTCCCGTGAGTAATATAACCTGCGCGAGAATCGGTAGCGGTTCTCGCCGCTTTGGTAACTTAGGGGAATGTGAGCCGGTCGTTCAGAAAGCAATGGCAAACTACTGAGTGTAATCTTGCTTAGTACATCAACAGCAGCTGAAAATCGTTGCTGTTGACTGCAACGTCCTGTAAGGAATATGCCCCCCCCCCCCCCACACACACACACAAAACAAATACTCAATTTCGGAAACTTTCTGCATAAGTAATTACAACAGGTACCATCTTTTGTTCAGTGCCTTAACAAACTGCTTCATCAAGCCAAGCTTTATTTGTAATGGTGCTCTTTTTCGATCGATTATAGGCTAGTTAACAATAATTTCTTCTCCAACTTTAAATTTATCCCTCAACGGCCATTAGTTCTTTGTTCTGAGCGTATCTTTTCCCCTGCTATCCACAAATATATAAAGCATGGGTATTTGGTGAATCTTCTTTTCTGGCCAAGCAAGAAGTTTATCATTTTAGGATTTTCACAAACCATCCAGTTATGATCTAAATACTTCAATGTTTTAAGAACTTCTGATTCTAGCATACTTCTCTTTCATTGTAGTAGAATGAGCAATTTGAAATGAGCCATATTTCTTTCTTACCATTGTGTAAGGGAACACCTTTCACTTATCTGGTGCATAACTTACACCCATGTCGTTTACAAGACCTCCAACATTAGATCAAAACACAAGGTTGTTTTCTTTACAAAAGAATGGAAGAAAACCTTGCTCTACGCTGCCACAAAATGTAACCATTGTTTCACCGGTCAGTAGTTTTTATTCCCCCCCCCCCCCCCCCCGTTCAAACCTGAAGCCAAAAGTTCTGAAGATTCCTAAAGAGATATAAATGTCGGATTAGATCATTCAGTTCACGCTGGTCGAAGCGTTGGGCAGCTGAAAAACCAACTTCTTAATCACTATCACTGTCACTTGACGTTCCGCATGCCACTGCTGTTTCACCTTCTAGCAGGGAATCCGAAATCTGACTGAAAGTTGGAATTGGTATGCCATCTCAGTGAGGAACAGGTCGTGTAGCAGAATCTAAATCTGGATATTTCCCCTTTTCGTGATTTTGTTGTTGTTGTTGTTGTTTAAACCATTAATTCTCTTAATATTGACAACACAGAAATAACAGTCATCATAGTGGTTCTTGGGCTCTCTCTCCAAACCATTGGAATTCCAAATTTTGTAAGGTTCTAGATAGCAATAGTCCCCCCCCCCCCCCGAGTCTTCTAAAGAAAGTACAGTTATAGAATTAATTAAATACAAAAATATCTGCTTGCTTGCTTGCTTGTGTTCGTTGGCTTGAGCTCCAACGCGAAGTCCTTTATGTCGGATGAAGGCATCCTGTTGTCCAACATCAGTGTGATGTCATACAGGACCTGAGGTTTGCGTGAGTATCCATTGTCCCATGTCTGGCTTATTGGTGTGCAGACTGGTGGTTCCTCACCGTACAGGCAGACACTCTCCGACTTCGGAGGAACATACACAAATATCTGTATCTCAAAAACTACAGCTGTGGCAGAGAAATAAATGTGATATTTGGATTTAGCAGGAATCATTTATGTAAAATCATGTTTGACACCAAACATTCTTTTTTTTTTGGGGGGGGAGGGGGGGGGGGGGTAATCACCGTATATCACAATGAACGTGTATCAAAAACGATGTACAAAAGACGAAACAAGTAAAATAACAAATTTGTCACAATAAACATGTAACAACGAACAGCGAGCATATAATATAGAGGACGTGTAACGATGAACATATAACATAACAAGTAAATTCAATGGGCATATAGAAAGACAAATATGTAATACAGTGAACATATAACGACCAACATGTAACATAAGGGACATGTAATATAATGCATTATTAAAGTAACGTGTTTACAAAACAACAAGAGTGCTATATAACGATCAGGAACCATAACGAATAGATAACTAACATACACGTAGCATTGCGAGCATGTTACATAACGAACATCCAAAATAAAAAATATTTAACAGAGGAAATATAACATAACTATCGTGTGTTATAACGAATATATAACACAATGGCACTGTAACGTGGCAAACACGTAATATCAACAAAATGTAACAATGTAATGCAACATAACGAACATATGCACAATGAACATGGAAAATAAAAAAAATTTTAAAAAACCTTTAACTTGGCGCACGTGTAACATAATAATGCATACAATAAAAGGACATACAACAACGAACATGTTATCTAACTAGCATGTAAATGGAATTAAATGGATATGTAAAAAAAAAAAAACAGAAATGTAATAACGAACATGTAACGTTATGATCATGTAACATGGTACATGTAATCATAACGGACATTTTAAATAATGTGCATGTAAAATAACGAAATAAAACAAAACAGAGGTGTCAAATAACGAACAAGTAATATAACGAACATGTAATGTAACGAATGGCCAGTCTCCGTGGTTAAGGCCTTGCGGACGCGATTAGTAAGCCCGCTTACCTACATTCGAAACACAAGTGCGACCGATTTGGCAGCAGACCGCGTTGCGTTGGATTTTAACGATTGATATGGAAGCCGGTCGCTCAGAAAGCAATGGCAAATTCATTCATTCATTCATTCATTCAGTAGCATGTCTTTTGTAGAACCTCGCTCCCTTAACAACCTTCCGGAAAACTCGATCACAAGCAAGATGTCTTGCGTCCGATACACCCATCAGGATATGATCCGCCACATCCTGCACCCATCTTTTCTTTGGCCTTCCACTTCCTCTCTTCCCAGGCATATACTCCTCCATTATTGTTCTCTCCAAACTCTCATGACGTTTCAAGTGACCAAAATATATCAATTTTCTTTGTTTTATCGTCTTTAATAGCCAACCTTCTTCAATATTCAGCTCTTTAAGTATGGATGCATTTGTTATTGTCTTTAAACAAGATATTCTTAGAACGCTTCTATAACATTCAAATGCATTTATGAGCTTTTCAGCTTAATGAGAAAATACTGAACGTAAACTTACAAAAACATCAACAACAGCATTAAAATGCTGGTGCCCCCCTCCCCCCGATGTGTCTCCACCTTGCCGCGGTGGGGGGGGGGGGGACTTGTGTGTCCCAATGACCTCAAGAGACCTGCCGACGGAAGCATAACTACGTGTCGGACAGGCCTTGATATAGGGACCAGACTAAGAGAGACACAACCAACCTGCTGCTCTGCAGGTAGACTGAGGATAGCAGTCAATGTTTAAAATCAGGCGCACGAAACTACAAACTAGGTCCAGACACCAACATTAAGGCCTCCATCTGAGAGATGTAGCTGAACGCCTCTAAGCTACCACCCTTGGATGAGAGAGCCGGGCCGATACTCACCTACCATAAAACGGAGGTGAGATTGTGAGCACGCTACATGCTTAGTTCAGATACCTGTTCGAAGGCTCTCAGCTGGGGGATAGGAGGGATCCCCGGATCAGAGGGCCTGGCAGCTTCTCGCTCACTGGTGCACGGAGATAAGATGCTGAGCCAGCAGCATATGTAGCCTACCTCGTGAACGAATAGTAAAGGTAGAAAAAGCTCCCCAGTCGCACGAAATGGTTACGAAAAATGTTTGAATCAAAATGCATACATAGTGTAGACAAAGGTGGACACACGTCTTGTAAACACGAAATGGAACGCCTGGCTAGCGAATCCATTGCGTGGAAGTCCGAACCGAAAGCTTACCTAGTGGATGTCGCCCGCAGACTGACCGTTCCTAGTTTGTGCTTGAGCGACCAGGAGCAAGCGAAATGCCCGATATACGGAAGTGGTGAATTAAAGCAGTCATGAGCAGGACGAGCAACTCCTCGGCTGAGCCCAGTCCCAGAGCAATATGTGCAGGCTCTGCAATTATGGAAGCCTCCTTGGATAGCGGAGAATGCCAATGGTCTGCCCCGGCCTTCCTTTTAGGGTTGACCGTGACGTCCCTGACCGTTCTACCTTGACCAGCTGAGATGTGTGGGACACCACAACAATAGGAATCTAACGTGCCTCGAAACCCGAGGAAGGCAAACCTCATTAAAAAATGCCCGCAGAAGTCGGAAGTGCCGGCCTACGGGTGGCAAAATAAAAATTGGCACGACGCAAATACGTCCGAGTGAAATGTCTTTCATACTAGGAACAGCTCTGACTACCTAGTTTTCCGAATAGCTCGTGTCCGGAACAACAATGACTAGGTAAGAATGTTCGTCGTGCCCGGATCTGTAGAGTCGTACTCTGACTACATTGTCCCCAGGCACAGCGACAAGCACATGTACGAATCGAAAACTCGCTGAGTGGATGCCGTCTGCAGGCAGGCCTGGTTTGTGTGGGAACGTCCCTGCGCGAACGAAATGCCCAGTAAGTGAGGAATTAAAGAAGCCATGAGCAGGACGTGACGATTCCCTCGGTGAGCTCAGCACCAGGGCGCTATTTGACGGCTCTGCAACTATGGATGCCACCTTGGATGGCGGAAAATGCCATGGACTGTCCCTGCCTTCTCTTGAGGGATGACCGTGAAGTCTTCGACTGTTCCAACTTTACCAGCTGGGATGTAGACGGTACCACAAAAGTGAGAGTCTCCCAGGAATATTAACCTGGTCAAAAACGCACGCAGAAATCGGATGAGTTGGCCCAAGGGTTTCGGCCTAAGGGTGCCTAACAACACCCCGCAATCACACCTGAAAAAACACTCCGGATGCTGGTGTTGACAGCGATATCCTGTAAAAAGGATATGCAACAAAAAAAAAAAAAAAAAGAAAACGAATGTCCGGATGAATGCGGTAGCGTAGTGGCTAGACGCTCGCATACTGGCCCGGTGGTCATGGGTTCGGCCCACACTGGTGAGGATTCAGAAATTTAGAAATGACCTAAGATCCCAAGCAATCCAGCCCAAAATGGGCACCTAGAAATATCTTGGGCAGTAAAGTCGGTCTATGCTAAACTGACGACATAGGCCATCCAGTGCCGATTGGTCTATATAAATAGACTAGCACCGCATGGCCAAAGCGTCTTAAGATGTGTACAAGGGTAGTTTACTTACTTGACTAAATGCGTGTATCTGGGAATCACATTTGACAGGAGTCTGTCCTTCAAGGACCATGTGGAGACGGTTGTGACAAGATCTCAAAAGGGACTCAATGCACTTAAAATTATGGCTGCAATAGACACAGAGCAGAGAATGCTCTTCACACTATACCAGCACTTGATCCTCTCAGTGATTGATTATGGACTAGGACTGCTCACTGTCTCAAAGAGTCAGCTGGTGAAATTAGAGCGCATACAGAATGAAGCTATGCGGGTCATTCTGGGATGCACCAGAGACACTCCAGTAGTGTGTATGCGTTACATCCTTGGTCTGCCTACTGTTGCTGGTAGGCACAAGATGATGCAAGCGAAGGCATACCTCAGAGTAGCTGCAGACACAGATCACCCGTTGCATGAGGCGCTGGACGTAGTTAAGGGTCAGAGACTGATAAGAGGGAAATCATGGATGGCTCAGAAGGAGGATACGATCAGACAGGTGTGCCCCTTGGAGAACATTAGGCGAGGAGAGGAGTGGGTCAGAGTGCCAGCCGTGCAATCAGACTTGTGCAGAGTTATAATCACATTGAGCCGGGAGTGCAGGGAGTGGCCAGCAGGGGCCACGGAAGTGGAAATTCAGCAATTAATTCAGGAAAATTCTCGCCCGGGTGATGTGATTATCTGCACGGATGGGTCGGTGTTGAAAGGTAGGAGAAGTGCTTGGGGGTTCTTGGCAAAAACTAATGGTCGGCGTTTGGTGCAGGAGAGCCTGGCGTATGATGACACTACATCTAGCTTAAGAATGGAGGTGGAGGCGGTCAGTGCAGCTTTCCGCTGGATAGAAAACACGATACATACACATATTGTGATTGTAACTGACTCAGAAAGCATGCTGAGTAGGGTGAGAACAGGCAAGCTTCGTGCAGAGTGGCTTGCTTCGCTTCGGAGGTCACGAGTAGCAAGCATCACATGGATCTTTTCTCCTAGGCATGCCGGTGTGCTGGGGAATGAACAGGCTGGCTCGGCAGGACTTGGTGGAGTATTGATGCATGACAAGGCAGATGTGGTTGCGGCCTTGTGGGAGCACGTGTACACCTCGGAGGAGCAAATGAATCACCATAGTCTGGTTAGAATGAGGCAGCGAGGAGTGACGAGGGGATCTGGCCGACGCTCGACGCTCAGAGGAAAGGCGAGACGGACATATAATCAGATTGCTACTGGAACTATTAGTGTTGGAACTCTTCGCTGGTTGCTGAGGATGGGGACGGGGCGCTTATGGGAATGTCCCGAAAGCTGTGATGCCGGTTCCTAGATCAATCAATCAATCAATCAATCAATCAAACTAAATGTGTGACAGGATTTCTTATGTCTAAAATCTTTCCACACATGATTTATTATACTCGTGGTGGTCACAGTTCAATAACTTTAGAACCGCTGAATATTTAAGAAGAAATTTATCAGTTCCCATCGATCAGTTCGTTTTTGATAGCACGCTGTTTACAAAGCACGAGAGGATCTTGTCTCATGAACAGTTTCTCGTGTGCAATTGTTTCTGTAAAGTTTTCACAAAAAGTCTAGCGTTTTAGATTTATGATGTTGTAGTTTAGAGTTTGTTGAAGCAAAGTGTTTTAAGACATTGACTAAATGCAGCTCCACAGAATGTATTCTACGACGCAAATATTTCAAATCAGAAAGGAAGAAACAGGACGGAATGTAGCTAATGGAGGTGATTTCACTTGCAAGGCAACCAGTTCGTGTCTGGGTGTAGTGTTAGTTCCAATCCGATCTGATATGTAGAAGAAAAAGAACTGTCCACCTCGTTCAACCAGCCTCAGTGACGTTAGTTATAGTTGTGGCTATTCAAATTGCGGGTTTAGTTTCTCTCGTCAGAGTTGTATGACTTTTCTATTTTGCACCGTTTATGTCTGTAACGTCAGCTGTGTGATTGGCCGACGAGCTCTCCTTTGTGTCAGTTTCTTCTTGCTTTTCAGTTTGTCAATGATTGCTCCTGGCTCGTCTGATTTGATTGGGTGCAGTTCTTATAAGGACTCTTTATTTTTTTATTTTTGACTAGCATCCTTTGCAAAAAGAAAATAACTTCCTTGCTTCTTTGCCACAGCTTCTTCGCGTTCTTTGTCCATTTCGAGTTAATTGTCTAAGCCCCAGTCAAAGTCAGATGTGTCGGATCCCTCCTCGGAGCTTTTTTCAGATGTCTGATGAGATACAGTTAAAATTATTGTTTGCCAATTAAATACAACTGGTTTGAGGTGGGAATCTGGAGCATGTGACATTCCTCTGCACCTTTTGTATCCACTCAGCTTATGTCCAGTTTGCCAGGGTTTGATCTAATGACATTTAAATTATTTTCAGCTTGTGTTCCATAGAGTGGGGGCCGCGGTGGCGCAGTAACTAGCAGCCTTGTCTGCCGGCCCAGGGGTCATGTGATCGGATTCCTTTCGACCCGGGGAATCTGTTTTAATTGGCTTTGTCTTCAAGGTGACGATGCCTAAATATGGGTGCCATTAACTTCCATGCGAAGCTGGAATTTTATGGCACCCATAAAATAGCTGCCGGGGTTATATCGACAAAATCACCTTAGAGTGTTGATTGGTCTATGAAATGTATGGTGCTAGGATCATATACCAAACGGAGAAGAGTTGTTTAATAACTTGTTTATGATAACAACAGCAAAACTTTGAAAACCACTGTGAGAAATAAGGTCATGTCAGTGACATAGGAAATTGTAACGTCCGCAGATAGAATTAATAAACTTAATCTGCATCTCTCCACTGTTGAATCAGAACATCACTTGCCTGTTTTTCAGAGCAATGTTGGAGATCAAAGAAAGGCTGGAAAACGAGTTGGAGATTATAATATAAACAGTCGACCTTGTGCAGATGGCGAAGTGTTAGTGGCTGAAAACACACGAGACCTGGGACAAGTTTTGGGTGTTTATGTAGAGTTATAAAGAGCGGCTTTACTGCAATTTAAGAACACAGAAACAATGGGTATGTCAAAGACAAAGATAGTATCAAATTGTTATATAACAATAGCAGGGGATATGCTTAACCAACTGAGTGGTCTCGAGGTACGGTGTCTGCCTCGAGTGCTACAAGTTCCGGGTTCAAGCCCCGGTGAGGACCGAGTTTTTTTAACGTGGACTTCTAGTAACAAAATTCCCCCTGGTCTCTACCCTGGCAGTTTGAAATCGAAAAAGAGTAGCATAACGGCGCTGCCCGGGCAAAATTCGAGTTAAAAATCTATCCAAATTATTCCAGAATCCTCGCCGGTGCTACGGAGTTCAAGCACTGAGCTGAGATTTCCGGACCCAGGTTTGAGTTAGGAGTAGAACGGAGCACTTATGGGTTACACCCGTGTGCCGTGATATTGATCCGTCGACTAAACTATGCTTAACCAAATGAATAAATTAACATATGTTGGGACAGTCATAACTTTAAACACAGAAGCCACAAACAATATGTTGCACGATTTATTGCCTAGCATAATTCGTTGCATCTCGTGAGCTGCATACTGCATTGTTGTTTGTCCGTCAAGAATGATGATGACCATTCATTTCATCCAGTGGGGTTGAAAGTATGGAGCCGTGAGTTCTAAGATGGCTGATAAGATCTATTTTGGCTCGAAATGTTCTTTGACAATGTGGACAAAGAATGCTTTACGTTTCAGGAGGAGGATTTTCTGCAGTGGTTTTTCTGTTCTGTCTTTTCTTCACAGCTCTTGCAGTCCTGGTTGCCTCACAAGTGACTGCACCCTTGCGTAATGATGCACGCCACGAATTTCGGTCTCTGGCTGCAGTCTCCCAGGTGTCATGATGAATTCCAAAAACATTCAGTGAGATTTTCAGAGTGTCTTTAAATCGTTTCTTCTGGCCGCCTTGGGAGCGTTTACTACTACGAAACTTGCCGTAAAAAATTCGTTTAGGGAGCCTGTGATCTGGCATGCGAGTCAAGTGACCAGCCCAGCGAATCTGATTCTTCATTAGTAGAGTGTGGATACTGGGCATGGACGCTCTTTCTAGGACTTCAGTGTCTGGGATCTTGTCTTGCCATTTAATCTTCAGTAACTTCCCCAGGCAGACTGTGTGGAAGTGGTTTAATTTCCTAGCGTCTCGCTGATAAACAGTCCAGGTTTCACAAGCATATAGCAGTGTGGATAATACAACTGCTTTGTAGACTTTCAGCTTTGTTTGCAGGCTTATTCCATTTCTGTCCCATACATTCTTGTACAGTCTGCCAAAGGCCGCGCTGGCCTTGGAGATTCTTGCATTCACTTCATCATCAAATGTGGCAGCTTGTGACACAGTGCTGCCAAGATAGGTGAATTTGTCCACAACTCTTACACTGTGACCATTCACTTTGATATTCGGCACAGTGTGATTATTCCCTGGAGCTGGCTGGTACATAACTACAGTCTTCTCCAAATTGATATTGAGGCCAAAGTTGACACAGGCATGTGAGAAAGCTGAAACATTATGTTGCATGTCCGCCTCTGAGTTGGCGTATAGAGCGCAATCATCAGCAAACAGGAGCTCTCTGACGGTGTCGCTGTCAATTCTGGTTTTAGCTTTCAGCCTTCTGAGATCGAATAACTTTCCATCCATGCGGTAGTTGATATCTATTCCAATGTCGTTGTTCTCGAAGGCATTCGTCAACATAGCTGAAAACATGAAGCTGAACAGAGTTGGTGCCAGCACACATCCTTGTTTCACTCCATTGGTGACAGGAAAGGGCTCAGACAGTTCACCTTTTTCCTGTACTCTTGCATGCATGCCATCATGTAATAGCCGCACTATTTGGACAAAATTTCGTGGACAGCCATATTTTACCATAATCTTCCACAGTCCTTCTCTGCTGACTGTATAAAAAGCCTTGGTAAAGTCAATGAAAGTGGAGAACATTTCGCAGTACTGTTCCTGACATTTCTCTTGCAGCTGCCTTGCAGCGAAAATCATGTCAACAGTTCCACGTTCTTTTCTGAAGCCACACTGGCTCTCGGGAAGAAGACCTTGATCGAGATGGGCCGTGAGGTGACTGAGAAGAATTCTGGCGAGTATCTTCCCTGCAATTGAAAGCAAGGAGATGCCTCGGTGGTTGTCACAGGATTGGCGGTTTCCTTTTCGTTTGTAAAGGTGGACTATTGACGCGTCCTTGAAATCTTGTGGCATGGTCTCGTTCACCCATATGTTTGTAAAGACTTGGTGAAACTGCTCTGTTAGGACCGACCCACCTGCCTTGTATATCTCCGCCGGGATGGAGTCCGGACCAGGTGCCTTGCCGCTGGAGAGTTGCTGGATGGCTTTGTTTACTTCCACTATGGTTGGCAGGTCATCAAGTGTATCATTGATAGGAACTTGAGGAAGGCAGTTGATGGTTTCATCATCGAAGAAGGACGTTGCATTTAAGATGTTGCTGAAATGTTCTGCCCAGCGCTTAAGGATGCCTTTCTTATCGGTTACCAATGTTCCCCCATCTGCACTGAGGAGGGGAGCTGTGCCTAGTGATGTAGGACCATAGACCGCTTTCAGTGAGTCGTAGACGTTTTTCATATCATGTCTATCAGCAAAGCCTCGAATTTCATCAGCTTTGCTGCTCAGCCAGGAGTCCCGCATGTGCCGAAGTTTCTGCTGCACTACTCTCCGAATGTTCTTGAAGGCATCTGTTTTTGATGTTGACTTCGGGTCATTCAAATGTGCCTTGAGGAGAAGATGTTTCTCGGCCAGCAATTTGTTGATGTCTTCGGAATTTTAATCAAACCTGTCTTTATGCTTTCGGGGGGTTGGAGCCAGGATTTCCATAGCAGTGTTGTAAATTATGTCCTTTAGGGCTCTCCACTCTGTTTCTGTATCCTGTTTAGCTGCAGCATTGGGCTTGAGGCGGTCTTCCAGCATATTTTCAAACGACAGCTGCATTTTCTTGCTGTTTAGGCGGGTGACATTTAGTTTTTTTTTTTGCATTTTCACCCCTTGAGGACGCCGTGGTGGTTTGATGTGAATGTTTATTTTCGAGATAATGAGACGATGGTCTGTCCAAAATATGGCACCACACATGGATTTTGTCACCCAGAGTTATATATCATATAAAGTGAATAAATGAATAATACTTAAGCTAATAAAAAAAAAAATGATACGCATTGTCATTGGTATTGTTCGAATGTGGAACATCTGTTATTCCCAAGGTAATTTCAAATTTATAATTATAACATCAGATGGGCTGTGCGTGACAGACATTAAGAACATAATAGATCAAACAAACCCTGCAGTTCATAAGATGAAAAGTAGAGTATTTATCATAAATAAAGTAGTGAAATGTTATACCAAACCTGTTCTATTAAATTGCAATACATTTTGGAATGGACTGTAAACGAACAAATTTAGAAGCCGTGGTTTCTGAGAGGAATCTTGTGATTACCCTGGTAATCTGTTTATTATAATGTGCATAATGTAATAAATTCATTACCCACTTCCACGAAATAGTTGTTAGTTACTTTGACCATCTTATCTTCTCTTCCCCTCTCATCTTCTCATGGTGTTCGAGATCTTTGTCTGTCCACAATCTCCTGTCTTTCATGCTGTCAATAATTTCTGATACCGATTTTCTTACATGCCGTGATATCCAGCATTTTCTCTCTATTGGTATCCCCTGTCTTGTTTTCCCTCCAGCCTTCACGTTGTGATAACATCCTCCAGCTGTACCCTTCTTGATACATGCCAAAGGATGTGAACGGCCTTCTTGTGATGCCAGTAAGCGCTTCTGTTAATTTAATAATAATGACAGTAGATTTGTGAGATGCTCTTTTCTAAGTAGCCATTATGAACATGATATAAATGAATTGTAATGCCATATTTGGTTTAGTGTATATGGAGTTCATACACGGTCTCCCAAGTGGTGCCCTCGTGCTGGAGAAGGGGCCTGGGACAAGATGTCCATCAGTCAAGCACCGTCCCTGCAGCAGCGAGATAGCCTTCGTTATCGACTGTAATCCCACACCCATGCAATTCCTCGGCATGCAGGATGCACCTTAAACTTGGGACATAACTCTGGTAGGGTGGCTAAATTAGTACCCCACCTTCTCCATGGGTGTCCCGTAGGCTAGCGGAAGGAAGAAGGCGCCTTACTTCTCCTTTGATAAGGGAATACTCCTACCCTGCCACCCGAGTGAAATGATGTCGATTCTTGACTCAACACTCAAGTGTTATTTAGTGTATTAGGAGAGTTAGATCATTGCTTTGTTGATCCGGCAGCTTCTGCAGCTTGTCTTATTACAGACGTATTAGTGTCAAATTTCCTCTGGAGTAAACTAGACAAGACGAGAGAGGGAATATGCTGCATGAGCAAACACATGGTCTCTAAATTCAGCCCAGGCTATGTGTTATGGAGAGATAACCCCATTTTACAAACTATCGTCTGTCAAGATCGCAAGATCCCAGTTAGTCAGGATAATAACACATATTTATCTATTTCAGATTCAACAGTATCGCAAGCTGCAGAACTTCAAAGCAAAGGATGTTTCTTCTGAACTCATGAGTCAGCGCTTAAAAAACAAAAACAAACAAAAAACACCTTTTCGAAAGCTCGTGTTTGAAAATAAATTTTGGATCACGATTTGGAATTGTAATTCGAAGTTAGAAATATAGATAGACGTATAACCTATAATTCTACCGCATTTCAATATGCAGTTTACTAGACGTTGTAAGCAAAACTACTTTAATGGAATATGAGCCATGCTGATTTGTCTACCTACACATTCGGACGTCAGCCTGAAAATGCCAGAAACGAAGCATTAAACTTGAGGATATTGATATCTGCATAGAGTTTGTCCTCAAATGGAGCGAGTGATGGTGAACGTGATTTCACTGTTCTGCATAAGTTTAGCATCATAAAGCAAATACTTAGCCGCCATTTTACCTATTCCACTGTTCCATTCATCAGCATCTGCTATCTTGAGTCTATTGAATATGATAAATGTCTTTTAAGTAATCTTTATTTCTGTATTTGGGTTGCCCCACGTAATGGAGCCACTGTAAGTGGGGTTTTGTAAAGTCAGGGCAATTTCTGAGTCACTGTTGCATGGTATACTATAGCAAACATCGTTACTGCCCATTGGGCATTCCCATGCGTCATCAGCACTCCGATGCAGCAGCCATCCCAAAGTATTTCTGTTCACTGTTCCCACAGAGAGCTGGTTATGGTAGCTTATCTCTTTCCCTCGAAGCCCACATTAACGAGCCCGACCAGACATCACCCCAAGTTCATGTAATCGGGAAAGCATCAGAGTCTCGTCAACATCGACCAACGGATTCCTTACTACACTGACTATACTAGCCCTGTGCATGCTTTTCCCCATGGCTCCTAGAAGTCCACGATGTATTAACAGTTCAGTAGATGGTACGGTGACGAAAACATAAGATGGACAACAGAACGTCCATGTGTGATATTATCCTATACGGCGGCACGGCTGATGTTGGCATTGGAATAGTTTGTAGCTTCTGCGTAATATGTGTGAGTTCATTAACTATTATTGTAATCTGGCGGACCCCAGGAATACACGACAATCCAAACCAGGTCATTGGTTCTATAGCTGTTTGTGACATGATTCTTTCTGTGTTTACGATCATGAACTGTTTTCTATACTTCTCAACATTGAATGGGCGTCCAATAAACGCGAACATGTGTGATGTCTTCGTGCTTGGTGTATTATACTCAACAATTCTTTCATCATGTCTCCATCTGGCTGTGCTGGCTATACATCGTTACATTTACATTCTGAAACCGTTCTACTACATCAACCACATGACTGGACGCAACATCTTCAAAATGCTTATCTGCATTTGGATGTCAGCGATGATTTATGCTATTATCCCTGTGATTTTTTATAGGGAAGACACATTTCACACCAAGTGTATCATCACACACCCGCCTTTTTGGTACTACACTGTTAATGTTATTATTGTTGCTATAGCTTGTGTTATTATCTGTGTGTGCTACTACAGCATCGCCCGGGTAGCGTTTGAACGTAAAATAGCAAAGAGCACTCAAATGCGCCAGAGCTATACACCAGATGTCGTCATTATTGCTACAACCAAGTATAAAGCTGCTATAAAAAGTGTCAAGTATTTCGCGGCGATGTTTGGTACATTCCTCGTTTGCTATGCTCCTACAACCATTGTATCACTGCTTTCACAGTTATCATATAATGCTCCAAAATATGTATCATTGTCTTCCTTCTACATCTTCGAAATCCACCCAGTTATACATTTCTTAATTCTTTATCACATGAATTCATCTTTTCGATTAGAAATTCAGAATCTATTTGCAAAATATCTTATGTTTTGTTATAATCGGAGAAATATAGTCTAACCCATGCATGTTTTGTGATAACCGGATAAATTATTTTTCAACCCATCCATGTCTTCTTATAATCGAGAAATATTGTTTAACCCACGCATGTTTTGTTATAAATGGAGACATATGGTTTAAACCATGGATGTTTTGTATACATTGAGAAATATGGTTTAACCCATGGATGTTTTGCTATAAACAGAGAAATATGGTTTAACCCTAGTATGTTTTGTTATAAATGGAGATATATGGTTTACCCATGCATGTTTTGTTATAAATAGAGAAATATGGTTTAACCCATGGATGGTATGTTGTAAATAGAGAAATATGGTTTAACCCATGCATTTTTGGTTATAAATGGGGAAATATGGTTTAACCCATGCCTGTTTTGTTATAAATTGAAAACAAATATGGTTTAACCCATGCATGTGTTATTAAGAATTTAGAAATATGGTTTAATCCATGCACGCCTTCGGGAAGCAGCAGCTAGATACTAGCCTGTGAGCCATGTGACTTTGATCAAGGGGTCGATCCCTACTAGGGCGGATTTTAACGTTTACAACTGACCTAGGCTCTCAGGTTGACGTGGCCTCAAGTGGGAACCAGGAAATATCTTGGGAGGTAAAGACTGTCGGTGGGACCCTGACCTCATCGTCCAGCCAGTGCTGATTGGCATATATTAATGCGGGCCTAGCGCCATTTGCTCACTGAACTATAAGGCGTGTATAAAGGATCGTAAGTGGAACTTTCATGTACGCTTCCAGGTGTCGATGTACAGACGCTTTAGTGGGTATCAATATATAGACTCCCGAGTGAGTATCAGTGTGTAGACTCTTGAGTGAGTATCAATGTAAAGACCCTGAGTGAATATCAATGTATAGACTCTTGACTGTGTATCAATGTAAAGACTGTTAAGTGAGTGTCAATGTAAAGACTTGGGCTGCACGAGAGACACCAGCTGTATAGCAATGAGATACCTCCTTGACTTCCCGACAATGGAACACAGGATCAAGATCTGGAGAGCTCGTACATACTTAAAAATAAGTGCAGATGAGCAGCACCCTCTGCATGACGCTATATTCAGAGAAAAGGGTGACAGGCTAAAGAGGGGCAAATCATGGATGGGTCGGGCGGAAGATGTCGTCAGACAGGTCTGCAGTCTTACCAGTATCAACCCCGGCAAGGAATGGGTGCCGGTGCCTCCAGCTTTTAAGTGCACTTTCTCCTGCATTATCACACTCGGCAGACGGTGCAGAGAGCAGAACCCTGCCGCTGTCAATGCAGAGGTTAACGCGCTCATCTATGAACACTCAGATAGCCCCGAAGTGCTCATCTATACAGATGGGTCTGTTGTAAAGCAGCAGAGAAGTGCATGGGCATTTACAGCCCTTTCAGCGGGCCGAACCGTTCAAGAATCCAGTGGTGCCCACTCTATGACCACGAGCAGTATGACGATGGAGGTGATGACAGTTACACAGGCTTTCATATGGCTGGAATCACAACATTATACCAACGTGTGTGTACTAAGTGATTCAATGAGCATGATTCAGAAGGTCGAAGCTGGATCTGTACGTAGACAGTGGACTGAATCGCTGCGGAAGTCTGTTGTCCGTAAAGTCACCTTCATCTTCGTCCCGGGACATGCGGGAGTCGAGGGAAATGAACGAGCTGACAAACTGGCTGGCTCTGCACCCCCTGTAGATGGCCAGCCCATGGATCGTGCCGATGTTATTAACGTCCTTAAAGATATGGCGAGAACAGAGGACTTTGACGTCAGTGATTCCACATCGCTGTCCAGGATGAAAGACCTGGGAATAAGAATCGGCACAGCCAGACGCGAGAGGTACATCGGGAAAACAAAGCGCCTCGTCAACCAACACAGGACTGGCACTATTAGCCACCGGACGCTGATGCATATGCTGGGGGAGGATCTGAGCACCTATGGACATGTCCGGAGTGCAACGAAGATACCCCAACTGATAACTGACTGATAACTAATCAATGTAAAGACTCTTAAGTGAGTATCAGTATCAATGTATAGACTCGTGAGTATCAATATAGAGACTCTTGAGTGAGTATCAATGTAAAGACTCTTCAGTTAGTATCAATGTATAGACTCTTGAGTGTGTATGAATATATAGATTCTTGAGTGAGTATCAATATATAGACGCTTTAGTGAGTATCAATGTATAGACTCCTGGGTGGGTATCAATATATAGACTCTTGAATGAGTATCAATATATAGACTCTTGAATGAGTATCATTGTATAGACTCATGAATGAGTATCAATATAAATACTCTTGAGTAGTATCAATGTAAAGACTGTTGAGTGAGTATCAATGCATAGACATTTGAGTGAGTATCAATATATAGACGTTTTAGTGAGTATCACTGTATAGACGCTTTAGTGGGTATCAATATATAGATTGTTGAGTGAGTATCAATATATAGATTGTTGAGTTAGTATCAATATATAGACGCTTTAGATGGTATCAATATATAGACTCCTGGGTGAGTATCAATATATAGACGCTTTAGTGAGTATCACTGTATAGACGCTTTAGTGGGTATCAATATATAGATTCTTGAGTGAGTATCAATGCAAAGACTGTTGAGTGAGTATAAATGTATAGACGCTTTAGTGGGTATCACATTGTTTTCACACATCGCATCAACAAGTCAAGTCACCTGAACAGTTCAAGAAGCCTCATACGGAGGAAAATGGCACGTGTCAAGAACCCCAAAAGACACGCGGCAACCAAGATGTGCAGCGTGGGAGCCGACAAGACCGTCAAGAAGACGAACGTGGAGAGCCTGCCTGCGAGCTGCAAAGAACCTGAAACTACAGTCACTACTGAAGCTACCACGAGGAAGATCGACGACAGCCCACCACAGACAAGAACCAAGATAGCTGAGAAGAAGGAGGAGAAAGGCACCAGAGGCGGAAACACCGCCTCACAAACAGTCAGATGGGTTGTCAAGCGGATTCAAGTGGAGCTATCAGACGAACAAATCACTAAGCAGCTGCAAGAAGAAAATCTCCACCTCAGAATCTTGAAGGCGGAGCGGATCCTAACATACTCAAAGATTCCTACTTCGCTGGCGGTGGTGACGACTGAAGGCAGCGAGATACCAGGTCAGGTGTCGATCAACAAGATAATGCAACAGCCCGATAGGTTTATACCAAGAATCAACCAATGTTCAAGATGCCAGAGGGCCGGCCACAGTCGAACAATATGCCGTAGCAAGACTGAAATATGCCGATACTGCGCCGATCACCGCGCCTTGAAGGAATTTCCGCTGGCCAAGCTGGGCACGGATGTCCGAGCACCCAACAAACAAAAGAAAGTGCGCCATTTGTATGGGCAAGCATGAAGCAAGATACTTGGGCTGTCCTCACCTCCAAAGACACAGAGACGTGTTAAAGTTCGCCATTACCACCAAGACACCATATAAGGAAGTAATGCGGAGGTGCGAGTCAGTCACGTGCATCACACAAGATGAAAGAGTACAACTACAAAGCCAGATCGACGAGTTAAAAAAAAAACAACAAGTCAAGATTATGCAAACACCGGCATCGACCAGCGCCAATGAAAAGCTCCTTGCTGAAATAAAGGAGACCCAGAAAAACATAAAACAGGAGGTGGAGCACATGACCCAGACGGCAAAGAAGAATGAAGAGATCTTACAAGCAATAAAAGCCGAGAAAGAACTGCTAAGAACTGAAAGGGATTAAACCCAGATTAATTCAGCAAAAGACCCGGATAAGAACACAGAGAAGCCGCAAGATAAAGATCTACAAGAAAACATCGAAAAGCTTATCAAAAAAGGCGGCAAAAAGACACAGAATGGAGCCAAGCCACAGACCAATCAGAAACAGCAAGCTGAAGCAAGTAGTCCAGCAACGATGCCCAAGCAGCTCAAGGAAAAACCAGAAACCCGCCAGCCACTTGAAGAAAGCCAAGAGGAGGTTATCGACACAGGTGAAGATAATCAGAGCCAAGAAGAGAAAGACCAGGAAGCTGCTGACCAGGAGTGGGATGATAAATACTTCGAGAGGAAAAATCACAGAATAATACGACGCGGAATTGGATCTACGCATCACAATACGACGCCAGATGTGTCTATCCAAGCGATAAGGACTACCACTAAGCCAACACTGACAAACACAATCACCAGAGGAGACTAGCCCAAAGAATAGCCGCCGACCGATCCCCAAATTGACGTCACAGACACAAACCAACACAACCAGTCCGAGTTAGGACTCACTCGTAAGAGCGCACAAGGCAAGAATTAGGGTGAATGGACCCACAAAAACTACGGAGCTCAACAATAACCACAGCTGAAGAGGCAGGTTGAAGGAGGCCGAATTTGGAATTTTTGTTTTGAATATTGGATTTGGAATTGGAAGTGGGTATCTGTCGGATACGTCGAGATTGATGGCTCAACCCCAAAGAGATAAAGGAAGCAAAATCATTTTTCCCAATGTTATCCTGCCCGTTTAATTAATTTAGCTGTACTGACTCAATTGTTTGAGACCAGAAATAGAGTTTTAGAGAACCTTCAGGAAATAACTGAAAAAGTTGTATTCCCTTTTAAACACAAAATATCCTTTAAGTGGTTCCTTGCCTCTCCTCTACCAACTAATTAATTCTATCTAGGGTAGTTTAAAACAATTTGACTATGACAAGTAAAAATACAATCAATACATGACATGACCTCATTTTTTAAAATGATTTAATAAACACAAACATGGATTTTGTAAATTACATTCAAAATTACAATTTCCTATCATAAAATAAGGACATATACATATAATGGTAATTATACAGAATTGATGTGCCAATTATAATGTGTATAATAACAGCTATATTTTTTTCCAGTGGCATGTACTGCTAATCTTTTACTGGCCTGGATGATCTGGAAAAAAAGAACTGTCTACATTCAGGGTTCTCCACGTCCAGCTTTGAGAATCCCTCTGGCTATAAATAAATTGCTGTATGTTCTGTAGTCTTAGTGTTCCAGGTCTGAGTAGAACATAAGTTGGCTCTTGGTTTTCTTTCCCATTTTGGCAGGTAAATGTTTAAATAAAGATTACCTTTCCTATGAGACAATTGGAATGTCTGCAGGTAGATAAGTTTCTGCACTACTCTATCAAGGGCATCACTCAACAATGTGCTCACTCAACAGGTGCTGCATTCAATCTTCACCAAGTCAGGTCTGGATTTACATGAGTATGACCACTACCTGAAATTCCATCAATCACATTATTCTAATGATATCATAAATATGACATTAGAAATGAAATGTAAAAGCCTAAGAAAATAACAAGTGCAAACAATAAAATGAATCTTGTTCTTAGAGAAAATAAACATAGAAGAAAGATAGTCTTGGTGTTCTCAAATAGTTATCACCAACATAGTTGTTTGCTCTCACTCCAATCTTCCACTATCATGTGTTCAAGGTTTAACTAGCAGATGTGCAGTTTCATCTTCACTTATGCCTGTCCTTCAGGTCTATAGTTTAAGTAATACCTTGAGTGATTTGGAATTAGGCAATTATGTTGACCATTTTCTTCTGTACCTAGTTTTGTTCTCTACATCTTTTTCTATTCAGGAAAAAGGGTCTCATACATTTTAAAATAATTTCCCATTGTAATGAGTAGTTGCTTATAAACAATATAAGTACATAATGGAATCAATTCTTGTTTAGCATTCAGGTGTATTCTTCATTAAATGCTTCAAGTGAGAAGTTTTCTTCCATTCTCATGGATGTAATATTTAATATCATCATCATCAATATCATCATGGTTTACTTATATCATTGTAATTACAATCATTAACATTATTATCATGTTCATTATGTCAGTGTCATTACAATCATCATCCTTATTATCATAATCATTACAGTCATCATCATCATCCTTGAAGTACATTATTATCATTACACTAGACCATATGTGTTAACAGGAGTGACATTATCTACAAAGAGGGATTTTGCTTATTTACAAACACAGATGCTGGTAGTATGCGTAATGTATGATATTGGTTGTGTCATGCTTAGCGCACAAAACCAGATGATTGTGGCATGAATGATATTTTATACAAAGTGTTGTTATGCGCCGGAGTGTACTAAATTATTATTTAGTTTATGGTTTACGCCGAACCAGTTCTCTGGTGATAGTCATGGCATTACACATCGAAGTTGCCGGCTATCCTGAGATTGACTGTTGGCCTATACTCCCTCTCTCTCAGCATGTAACTTTACTCACTCACTCAAACTCCTCATGCATCAGTCAACATATCCATCTGTGCATTTGGGGTCAATTCACTCATCTCAGACATCATTCATATTCAGATATTCTCAGACATTCATTCATGTTTGTTCGTTCGTTTGTTCATATGTATGGATGATCATTTCACTCAGTCTATTGGCACATTCATATCGGTATGGGTGATCATATAGGAATCATTCATCACACATCCTTCATACTGGCATGTAAGGTGGGTAATTATACTTATGTGATTTCCCAATGATAACTTAAATGTTTACCATCATTGATATCACAATGAAATATCTTCTTGCACAATAACTCATCATACACATCATATCTGTAGGAATGACAATTATACCTATGTAGGTGCTTTACACAGAATACATTCACAGATGTTTAACAATAATGAAACACACATGACACAAGCATGCTCTTCAATGACATAGACATGTGATCGTTAGGCACACTTATGGAATTCACCCAGTATTTAGCAACATGAAATCCATGAGTCACCACATGCTCTCATCAAATATATACAATTTATGTGATATACTCCAATTCACATTCAGGCATTATGAGTCATAACAGAAGTTAAGTGTGCTATAAATGAACTTGCATCTGGCAAGGCTCCAGGTAAGGATGGGATTCCAATAGAGGTTATCAGGAGTGGGCAAGACACACTCACTATACAGATCCACCAGCTAATAGAGCTATGCTGGCGTGAAGGACAAGTCCCACAGGATTTCAAAGATTCAAGCATCATAACACTGTACAAGAACAAGGGCGATCGGAGCGACTGCAACAACTATAGGGGTATCTCACTTCTGTGTATTGTTGGAAAAGTATTTGCCAGAATTGTTCTGCGCAGACTTCAAGTCCTAGGAGATCAAGGCTACGCCGAATCACAGTGTGGCTTTCGACAGAACTGGTCTACCACTGATATGATATTCTCATTGCGACAAATGCAAGAAAAATGCCGTGAACAGAATCAACCACTGTTTATTGCCTTCATCGACCTCACAAAGGCATTTGATTTGGTCAGTCGTGAGGGTCTGTTCAAGGCACTAAAGAAGATTGGCTGCCCACCAACTCTTCTGTCCATTGTGGAATCGTTCCACACAGGCATGAAGGGTATAATCAAGTTTGATGGTGCAACTTCTGAAGAATTTGAAATCAAGAGTGGAGTTAAGCAAGGTTGTGTACTAGCTCCCACCCTCTTTGGAATATACTTTTCGATTCTACTGAAATATGCATTTCGTGATCAGGATGGTGGTATATACATTCACTCACGCTCAGATGGCGGCCTCTACAATGCTCAGAGATTGAAGGCTAAGACCAAAATTAGGAGGGTACTGATCAGAGAGTTGCTTTTTGCAGATGATGCTGCAGTTACGACCCACTCTGAGGAAGAATTGCAATGTCTACTATCTGCATTCTCCAATGCTTGTTCTGAATTTGGTTTAACAATTAGCAAAAAGAAGACACAGATTATGTCACAAGGTACACATGGGGTACCATCAATCTTTATTGACGACGCCGAACTAGAGATAGTAGACCATTTTACATATCTAGGATCAGTGGTAAATAGCAAATTATCCCTAGATCAGGAAATCAACACCCGGATTGGTAAGGCAGCAACAACAATGAACAGGTTAAGAAAAAGAGTCTGGGAGAACAGGAAGCTTGCTGCCAAAACAAAAGTCCTTGTCTATCAAGCCTGTGTCCTTAGTACTCTTCTCTATGGCAGTGAAACCTGGACAACTTACTCACACCAAGAGAACAATTTAAACAGCTTTCATATGCGGTGTCTGCGAAGAATTCTTGGTATTAAGTGGCAAGACAAAATCACAAATACTGAAGTATTGGAAAGATCAGGTTGTGTGACAGTTTATTCCATGCTCAGTCTTCGTAGACTTAGATGGATAGGACATCTTAGGAGGATGGATGATGGTAGAATACCAAAGGATATCTTTTTTGGTGAATTACAGATGGGTAAGAGATCTCAGGGTCGGCCTCTACTACGATACAAAGATGTGTGTAAGCGGGACATGATTGATACAGGCATTGATAATGCACATTGGGAGCAAGTCGCCGCTGAACGTGTTGCATGGAGGGCAAATATCAGAAATGGAATAAAGTCAAAGGAGAAAATTATTGCAGAAAAGTCACACACCAAGCGTTTGAGACGTAAGATGGTGCATGATGGTGGAAATGACCACGTGTTCAGATGCACCCACTGTGAACGGACATTTACAGCGCAAATTGGCCTTATCAGTCACACTCGCTACCGCCATAGTTAAAAGTTATTATGCCTTTTTAAAGCACAAACTATCGTCTGTCAAGACGGCAAGGTGGCAATGGATGGATTATGAGTCATAATAATTCTTGCATGGCGGTTGATTACGCACTATTATGTGGCACAAATATTATTATTCCCCATGTTTGACGAAATTGAAATACATTTGCCTCACCAATTGGGTGCTTTAACTCAACACACAAAATTATGATCCCTGTAGAATCTATTTGGTTCTCATGTGTTCATGAATTACAAGAAAACTATTTGTTTGTCCATGTGCTCATGTCAAAATGTAAATCTACTGACTAATGTGCTCAAATCTACTTGACTATACATATTACACTAATTTCGCTATCAGTGCTGGCACAGGTATACCAGTTTTAAATCTTACCAGTGGGCACATGTACCATATGTCCTTACCACTGCACTAAGAATTCTGAGTTTTCTTAAGTCTTAAGTTACCACTCTAATTCATTGTAGATTGAGTTTCATGCTTCAGAAATGAAATGTATAACATGTGTCTAATGTTTATACATTAACTAAGTTGTTTAGTGTGAGAAAATAAAACACTGTAGTTTTCTCCTAATGTACAGTTTATCTTACGATTATGATAACTGAGTATAATATTATTTAGTTTCTATGGCATAAGATACGACGACATAAATAGGTGTACCGACAATGAGCTAGATAAACTAGCAGACATGTACAACAACAGTATAGGGAGTGCTAGCATCAAGGAGGAATGGTTACACAGCTATCTGATTCCCTTGCCGAAGCCTGACAAAGACCACACAAAAATTCAGGGATATCGAATTTTAACCATGCAGAATACAATAGGCAAGCTGCTGGAGAAGGTAATTGCCAGGAAAATATCAAGCGAACTAGAGAGGCAAGGTGTTTTCCCATCTACCCTGGGTGGGTACCGTCCAAAAAGAGAAACCTGGACCAATGCAGCAGTCTTTGCCCATGATGTCTATGAAGGTTTCCACTCAGGCACTGAAACCGTTGCTGCAGCGATTGATCTTGAGGACGCATACAACAGAGTACCCCTGGATTTTTTAAAGTTTCAGCTTCTTGAACTAAACGTATGTCCATTCCTCCTTAGTTGGATCGCTGCAGCCCTCTTCCAACGGAAAGTAGTTTTTAGATGTGGCAGTTGGACTTCGGAACCAACAACAATATATCCTGGCCTACCACATGGATCACCATTATCTCCGGTACTGTTCAACGCCTACACAGTGAGAATCACCAGTGAGCAGATCACTGGACCTGGCAGGACATTGTCATATGCCGATGATGTTTTAGTGTATCGTCAGGGTAAGGATAGAGAGGAGGTTGCTGTGGAACTACAAACCGAACTCAATCGCATAAGTACTTGGTGTGATGAAGCTGGGGCAATGGTCAACCCAACAAAGGCAACGGTGACTTGGTTCTCGTTGAATAATCATATTGTCAACAATCCAACACCAAATGTAATGCTGTGTTCAGAGACGGTGGAAAGAACGCAGGCAATGAATTACCTGGGGATACGGTTTGATCGAAGCCTTGCTTATAATGTGCACATAGACCAGGTGATAACAAAGGCCAAGCGGTGTTTGGCAGCGATGCGGGTGATGGCGGCAGCAAACTGTGAGCAGCACCATCTATGTCTTCTGTACGAGGGGCTGGTCATGTCTGTTTTGGAGTATGCAATGGCAACCTTGACTCTCAGCCATAAGCAGATAGAAAGGATGGAAAGGATACAGAATGAAGCTATTCGCATTATTCTTGGATGTACAAGAGATACAGCATGCAGGGCGATGCGCTACCTTCTTGATTTTCCAACCATTGAAGAGAGAATACAAGTTTGCAGGGCACGCGCCTACCTCAGAATTAACGCAAACACACAACATCCACTGCATAGTGAAATTAGGAAGGTGAAGGGCAGCAGGTTAAAAAGAGGACGGTCGTGGATGGGTCAAGCCGAAGACATTCTTCAACAGGTGTGTTCACTTGAGGACTTAGAACCTGGCGAGGAGTGGGTGCAAGTGCCAACAGACTTCTGCACATCCTTTTCAGTTTGCATCCAACTAGATAGAAAATGAAGACAAGAAAATCCGGCTGCTGTTGAGGCTGAAGTACAAGCGTTGATTTTCGAGAATTCGCTAGACGGTGACGCGGTCATCTACACAGATGGGTCGGTCGTCCGACATGTGAGAAGCTCATGGGCCTTTACAGCTCGGGCCGGAGGGAGAATTGTGAAGGAGGACTCTGGTGCTTTCACTGAAACCACAAGTAGCCTGACCATGGAAATCATGGCAGTAAGTAAATCAATAACATGGCTCGAGACACAGACATTCACTAGGGCTTGTTTCCTTAGCGACTCAATGAACATGCTCAAGAGGATAGAGGAGGGGTCGATCCGAAGAGAATGGTTGATGCCTCTGAAGCGGTCTCGGCTGGCAAAGATTAGTTTCATCTTCGTGCCAGGGCATGCGGAAGTACAAGGAAATGAGCTGGCTGACAAGCTCGCAGGTGAGGCTACTGTGGAGGGCGGACGCGCCATGGACCAGGCTGACATTCTGAATGCTCTACGTGAAGTGAGACTTTTGCGAGAACCAAGTGATGACTGTGAATCTACAACAATGGCCAGACTGCGAGAGCAGCAAATTAAAAGAGGGGTGGCCAAACAAGAACACTACGCAGGAAGCCAAAGAAGATTGATAATTCAACACAGAACTGGCGTCGTTAGCTGCTACACGCTGCGGGATTTGCTGAGGAGGGGATCCGAGCACTTATGGACTGAATGGTTCGATGTGCAACGAGGATGATCTGTCGACTAACTAACTAACTAACTAACTTAGTTTCTAGATTAAATTCTTAAGATCTCACCATTCTAAATCATTGTACATAGAGTTGCTTAAGAAATAAATGTACAACTTGGACTAATGCTTATACATTAAATCAGTTGTTTACTTTGGGAGAAAATAAAACTCACTATGGTTATTCTTAATGAATAGTTTATCAATAAAATATTACAATTAAATATATTATAATTAACTTCTTAAGAACTCACCACATGTGTTCAACAAGTCGACTTACCAACTCTCCTTCTGGGAAAAAGACTCACAACTAATCTAAGATTTAAAATAAATTAAACTAAGTTTGATGTTTACCTTATTTATCAGAATTACTTCAACATGTCGACACGTTTCATGATCTGAATGAGATGCAATTTCTCACAAGCGATGTCGTAGGCTGAGGATTTTCTTTTCTCGTGTGATTTTGAACCTCTCTCACTCCTTCCGCTATTTCAGGTCTTATGTCTCATGCTGGCTGATGAACAAACAGGCCATGTCGCTTTGCGTGCTGCTATTTATGCAATGCCTTTTCAGGTTCACGTTTTTCATTGCCAATAGGTATATTAAATCTTGGATCGTACAGTTGTGGAACAAACAATCCTGTTGCGGTGTTCAGGCTTTAATTGTCGACGGGAATTATCTACAACATGTTACGTTTGTGAAAAAAAAAAGTATATCACAGTATCAATATATAGACTCTTGAGTGAGTATCAATGTGTAGACGCTTTAGTGGGTATTAATATATACACATTGTGAGAGCTGTATGGATTTTTTCCCCTGGCCATGGGGGAGTGCGGGGGAATGACCAACCTGATAGGCTGGCAGGTAATGAACCTCTTAGTGGTCGATTATCCATGGACAAGCGAGAAGTGGTTCTGCACCTGTGGGAACAGGTGGAGAAGGCGGAGGAACAGATTGAGAATCCGTATGTGAAATGGATGAGATTGCGTGGGAACGATTAGTAGTGTGACTCTTTGCTAGCCGTTGAAAAGGGGGACGGAGCAAATATGGGAATGACCTGAGTGAAGTGATGTCGGTTCTTAGCTCAACTCATCTCAACTAATATATAGACGCTTTAGTGGGGAACAATATATAGACGCTTTAGTGAATATTAATATATAGATGTTTTAGTGGCTATCAATATATATATACTCTTGAGTGAGTATCAATATATCGGAGTTTTTGTATAGGCGCTTTAGTGGGTATTAATATATAGACGCATTAGTGGCAATCAATGTGCAGCCTCTTAAGTGGCTATCAATATGCATACGCTTTAGTTGATTTCAATAAAAAGGCGCTTGAGTGGGCATCAATAAAAAGACACTTGAGTGGGTATCAATATACAGACAATTTATTGGGTATCAATAGGCATACTTTACAACACAATCTTCCTAACAACTCTATGCTACCAATGCAAAACCTGGACAATGACAGAAAAATAGAAATGAAAAATCGTAACAACAGAAATAAGATTCCTAAGAAAAATATTCAACGTATCAAGAAGAGATAAGATCAGAAATGAAGAAATCAAGATTAAAGTGGGAGTTATAGCAGCACTAGATTTTATTATAAAGCAGCAAACCAAATGGTTTGGCCATGCAAGTAGGTTACCATTCAACAGCATACCACAACAAGCAATGATGTACAGACCAGATGGAAACAGAAGAAGAGTCCGACCACGTCAACTTTGGACGGAGGGAATAGCAGAGTCCATGGGAATATCGATACATGAAGCCCATAATCGGGCACTCTCACGATGTTTATACTTCACCTCGACACCGCAAGGTACAAGAGGAACATGATGAGATGAGATGAGAATATACAGGCGCTTTAATATGGATCAATATAAAGACGTTTAAGTGCAGGACCGTGCGGTAGATTTTGTCAGTATGATGCAAGTCTTCGAAATGTCGCCCCTTAATGATGCAAGTCTTGGAAAGCCGCCCTTCCTTCGCTTACGGTGCCGTATCTCTGTATCATAGCACGGTACCACCCTGCTTGAGTGAGTATCACTACAAAGACGCTTTAGTGGGTATCAATAGAAAGACGCTTGAGTGCGCATCAATAAAACAGGTGACAAGTTATATTTAGCCAACGCTACCACGATTCCATGCATTTCAAATAAACACATTTCATTATTGTTTACGACTGTCTAGTTGGCTGAGTGTCGAAGTGCACTTATTCCATCAGCAGGTAAGTAAGCGATGAGCTCTTGTACATACCTTACGGGATATTGTGGTAAATTCATATTTTATAGACAAAGTGGTTTATGCGAGAGGTGATGTGGTCAATATAAGCCTGGCCACCTTCACTTCCCAAGCCATTGCCGGGTACCCATGCTAGACTGGGCCAGCTAAAGGGCCCTGGTCGATTTGACAAATCTGCCTGGGTGAGAATTCGAACCCATGACCACCATCCAGCAGACAAGAGGCTGGTCACTGCGCTGTCAAGGCGCTGTCGTGATTGAGGGGCGGCAGTTTAAAATCTCGATGTATTGTTGCCAATAATTGTATTGTCTCATGTATCTTCTAACCCCAACTTCTTTCTTCTATTGTTATGAGTGCTTATCATTACCTATGAAGTTATTTCTGGGCACAAACCAGACAAGGAGAGAAACGTGGTCGCAGCAGTGATGTATGTTCTGAGCAAATTTTCAATAAATAAATAAATAAACAATGAACGAACGGGAAAACAAATGAAGTAGCATTTCTAAAAGCAATTGAAAACCTTACATTTATGAGCAAAATTAGATGTAGACAGACAATAATATTCAGGGATGTAATAAAGAGAGCAAACCTCAGTGAAGGCTGCAGGGATGTGGTTTTGCAGAAGAATGGTGAGAACACAGTGGACTGATAGAAACAATAATGAAAGACGAGAACTGATTACTGGTCATCGTAAGAAGACGATCCACACTCTTTGCAGATGGCATGAAAAGAAAAGGCTGGAATTTGTCGTTACAACGGTACAGAGGAAGAGAGCTAGAGGAAGACAAAGAAAAAAGGATGTTGGACAGATTGACATCAAGGCATGGTAAAACATCTGGAGACAGGAGGCTGTGGACAGACATCGTCATCAGCGTCATGAACTGCAAGAAAGTTACGAATGCTGAGTAGGGTAAGGACTGGCAAGCTTCGTGTCGAGTGGCTTGCTTTGTTTCGGAAGTCACGGGTGGCAAGCATCGTCTGGATATTTTCTCCTGGGCATGATGGTGTGTTGGGGAATGAACAGGGAGACAGATTGGCTGGCTCTGCAAAACATGGTGGAGTATTGATGCATGATAAGGCAGACGTGGTTGCGGCCTTGTGGGAGCACGTGTACACCTCGGAGTAGCAAATGGATCACCATGGTCTGGCAAGAATGCGACAGCGTGGAGTGACGAAGGGATCTGGCCGATGCTCGACGCTTAGAGGAAAGACGAGACGCACACATAATCAGATTACTACTGGTACTATTGGAGTTGGAACTCTTCGCTGGCTTCTGAGGATGGGGGCGGAGCGCTTATGGGAATGTCCCGAATGCTGTGATGTCGGTTCCTAAATCAATCAATCAATTAATCAATCAATCTCGCCTTTGGTGTACATTGGAAGAACATGACGCTCACGAAAAAACACAAGTGGACATGACAAGAAACGTGCGTAATCACGACTAACGGAAGTGAAACGAATCAAACATTTACAGAGCTGTTCATACCTGACAGTGTATTCCAATGTCTTTATTTATTTTTTTTTTTTTTTTGGGTATGTATTTCTAAAGCATGTTTCATAACTTTGCAATCTTACAGCGCATTATAAATGAGCAGCTCGCGGTTTTACTATATAATGATAGAGTGAAACATTCAACGTTTAAGAATTAAATGACTTAGCAGCCATTATAAAACATTCTAGAGATTCGTTTGTTGTTAACATTACCTAACTGTAATTGTATTGGATGTATATCAGATACTTATTTACTAAACTATATAAAGACACGATTACGATGCGACAAACAATAGTTCACACACACACACACACACACACACACACACACACACACACACACGCACGCACGCACGCACGCACACACACATATATATATATATATATATATATATATATATATATATATATATATATATATATATATATATATATATATGGAGATGACTTTGATTTTGGAATCAAATTATCCTACATAAAAATTTAAATTTCTATAATCCAAGCAAAAGTATATCGCCAATCGCTAGCCTATGAACTGGAATATTTCCTCACCGGTATTTCAGATATCTGAGATCCGACAGAATGTATCCAAGAAGAAAAAAACATGTGGCGACTGACACAAAACAAGATAGAAAAAACCCAGTCCAAGCTAGCCAACGTCAAACGCACACACAGTTCTGCCTACTATGTCACTAAAGAACTGAGCTTGTACGGTTTCTTGACGTTCAATAAATTCTGCACAGAAACAGTGTACAAGATGAAAATCGCAGAGAATGCTCGCCTCAACAAATCACTGAGTAATGAAAAGATAACAACGTCATTACTAGACAACACAGAGAATCATGTGAGGAACTTATCGTCGTATGTACTGAACAATATTGAAACTGAAGCCCTTTCATTACATTACATTGGCACCTTTCCGTCTTGACAGACGATAGTTTGGTACATTGTGCTTCAAAAAGGCTTAATAACTACGATCCATGGCGGTGGCGAGTGTGGCTAGTAAGGCCAATTCTTGCTGCAAATGTTTGCCCACAGTAGGTGCATGTGAAAACATGGTCATTTCCACCATTTTGCACCATCTTACGTCTCTCACGCTCTGTGTGTGCTTTATCTGCAATCATTTTCTCCTTTGCCTTTATTCCATTTCTGATAGTTGCCCTCCATGCAACACGTTCAGCGGCGACGTGCTCCCAATGTGCGTTATCAATGCCTGTATCAATCATGTCCCGCTTACATACATCTTTGTATCGTAGTAGAGGCCGACCCTGAGATCTCCTACCCGTCTGTAATTCACCAAAAAAGATGTCCTTTGGTATTCTACCATCATCCATCCTCCTAACGTGTCCTATCCATCTAAGTCTACGAAGACTGAGCATGGAATACACCGTCACACAACATGATCTTTCCAATACTTCAGTATTTGTGATTTTGTCTTGCCACTTAATACCAAGTACTCTTCGCAGACACGGCATATGAAAGAAGTTTAAATGTTTCTTTTGGTGTGAGTAAGTTGTCCAGGTTTCACTGCCATAAAGAAGAGTACTAAGGACACAGGCTTGGTAGACGAGGACTTTTGTTTTGGCAGTAAGCTTCCTGTTCTCCCAGACTCTTTTTGCTAACATGTTCATTGTTGTTGCTGCCTTGCCAATCCTGATGTTGATTTCCTGATCGAGGGATAATTTGCTATTTACCTCTGATCCTAGATATGTAAAATGGTCTACTATCTCCAGTTCGGCGTCGTCAATAAAGATTGATGGTACACCATGTGCACCTTGTGACATAATCTGTGTCTTCTTTTTGTTAATTGTTAAACCAAATTTAGAACAAGCATTGGAGAATGCAGATAGTAGATGTTGTAATTCTTCCTCAGAGTGGGTCGTAATCGCAGCATCATCCGCAAAAAGCAACTCTTTGATTAGTACCCTGCTAATTTTGGTCTTGGCCTTCAATCTCTGAGCATTATAGAGGCCACCATCTGAGCGTGAGTGAATGTATATACCGTCATCCTGATCACGAAAGGCATATTTCAGTAGAAGTGAAAAGTATATCCCAAAGAGGGTGGGGGATAGTATACAACCTTGCTTAACTTCACTCTTGATTTCAAACTTTTCTGAAGTTGAGCCATCAAACTTGATTATACCCTTCATGCCTGTGTGGAACGATTCCACAATGGACAGAAGAGTTGGTGGGCAGCCAATCTTCTTTAGTGCTTTGAACAGACCCTCACGACTGACCAAATCGAATGCCTTTGTGATGTCGATGAAGGCAATAAACAGTGGCTTATTTTGTTCTCGGCATTTTTCTTGCATCTGTCGCAATGAGAATATCATATCAATGGTAGACCGGTTCTGACGGAAGCCGCACTGTGATTCGGGGTAGACTTGATTTCCAAGGACTTGAAGTCTGCGCAGGACAATTCTGGCAAATACTTTCCCAACAATACACAGAAGTGAGATACCCCTATAGTTGTTACAGTCGCTCCGATCTCCCTTGTTCTTGTACAGCGTTATGATGTTTGAATCTTTGAAATCCTGTGGGACTTGTCCTTCTCGCCAGCATAGCTCTATTAGCTGGTGGATCTGTAGAGCGAGTGTGTCTTGCCCACTCCTGATTACCTCTATTGGAATCACATCCTTAAATGGAGCCTTGCCAGATGCAAGCTCATTTATAGCACACTTAACTTCTGTTATAGTGGGAAGTGTGTCCAGGTGGTCAAGAGTTGGCAGGGCCTCTATGACATTGAGGGCATCATCCGCTAGCTTGGTCTCACTTGAGTAAAGCTCTAAATAGTGCTCGACCCATCTATCCATCTGCTGTTTCTTATCAGTGATGATTTCTCCAGTCAAGGTTTTCAGCGGTGCACTTCTTTTGATCATTGGACCACAGGCTTTCTTTATCCCTTCGTACATGCTTCTGATGTTTCCCTTATCACTGTCGATTTGAATGGACTCACATAACTTGATCGAATAGTCATTCGCACACTGCCTGGCAGCCTTTTGTACATCCTTCCTCGCTTGCTTCAGCTCACTCAGAGTGTTACGCGTTGGTCTTTCCTTGTTTCTTAAGAGAGCTATCTTCTTTTTATCAATCGAGGGCTGCAGTATCTGGCTGTTTGCCGCAAACCAGTCCTGCCTCTTATGATCCACAGTGCCGTAAACCCCTACCGCTGTTTTATAAATAGTTTCCTTAAGTTTACTCCATTTATCATTTACTATACAATTTTCTGATGTATCATTGAAAGCATCTTCAAGTTGCTGTTGAAATTCAAAGCACTTTCCAGGATCGTTAGTGTTAATAATATTAATCCTGGGGCTAGACTTGTGTTTAACGCTGTAGATTCTCTTTGGTCTCAGTCTAACCCTTGCAACAACCAAAGAATGATCTGTGTCGTGTCCTCCTTTAAAGTGTCGTCCCTGGAGTGAGGAGAGTCAACACCCACATTATAATATTTTTTTCCCTTTATCAATATCCTAGAGAATCTACCAGCTTCCGTCCAACACACTCCATCAGCCCGTGGACACCTTTTCCTATCACTCTCTCACTGTCGTACTATGCCCCCTCTCATACCTCCCCAACGCAACATACTCAACAACTCTTGCTTCCAAAAAATTAATAAAGATTAATTTATTAAAAGAAAAGTGCAACGTATATGAGACGTGTATGCGAAGAAAATGTGTCTCGTGTATTCTAATGTAAATGTATAGGTCAGACCACAGAGTTCATGTTCAGAGTCCACTCATCATGGCAAGGATTACACGACATCACAAGAATCAACACAATGGACCTCACCGAAGTCGTGTCCTTCTCTCCAGACATGTCCTCCTCCAGGAGCTCTGATGACCATGAGATCTGAATCCCATGTAAATATAGTCCGAGAAAATACTATTATTGTTCCTAACACAATGGTTCCTAATAGTTTTAGAAAAAACCAAGATCTCGTAATTCCGCACAGTGAAAAAATAATGGAACGCTGTCTCATGAACATGACGTTTTCCTGTAGCGAAATGTTCTATATTTTCACTCTTAAACAGTCATTGTATCTAGACTAAAATGGCTTGCTTTATTTACTAGATATTGTCTGACAGTTCTGATTTCCTTGATACGTGGAACAACTACACTTCAATGTTTGGTTTCATCTAATGTGACCATCAGTTCTCACTGATCTAGTTCCACGTGGGCTGAACATCCATCACTTCAGGTGTGTTAACGATTGGTATGCACTCATGTAGGATACTTATACTTTTCAGCTCCAACGAGCAATGTTTATCAGCTTCTTCCGTTGCGAAAGTTGCTGGCCCATCTCTCTACATCATAATTTATCCGGGATCGGATTTTTCATTGGTTCCGGGTTCTTTATTCCAACCAGAGGGAACCTTAGTCAACACCGCAGTTAGATCAAATTACATCTACTCTTGCCATGACAGACACGTGTTAAAGTAAATTAACTCAATTCGCACACGGTAGACATATTTCCACACAGAACCGCAGTGCCGAAGAACGTCCGCCTCAATCAACTGTTTTAGTTCAACTCCCCTCTCAAATCATGGTTTTTGGCAACCTCCTAAAATTGGTCACGTGACGTGGTTGATGTCCTGCAGGTGTTATTTGGGCATATCATCCATTGTCAAGAATCTATCTTCCCTGGCTTTGTCACTGTCAGAGTTGTCATCACTTGTTTTGACTCCCACAACAAACTAGCGAGTTACCGTATGCATACAACAACGGGTTTCCCCAACAAGCTGCCAATCTTCTGTCGAGGGATGACAATCCCAGCCATCCTTCCGTTTTATGTCGGGAAATTCTAAATGACAGACGGACTGTTTTCTTCCGAGCTGAGTACTTCCGCTCTCAATCCAACCTGTTTATGAACTGTCAAAGCGGTGTATGATTCAGCTCACTCACTTCCCCTACACATCTGCAGCTGTTAATTTTGCCCGACCTGTGAAGGTTGACATCTGATTTGTTTTCTCTGTTAGTTAAAATAGTTGTGGCTGTGAAATCATCCCGTTTAATCGGAATGCCGTTTATTCTCATCACGGGTTAAATCACGTTGGTCTATTATGTGACATAGGCCCCCTCTTAAGAGAGTAGTCCATCTCACTCTTCTCCACCGCGAGTTTAATCCAGAAGATTCATTCTTCTTCTTCTTCAGGAGCTGGGTGTCTTGATAAGAAATCCGCTCCAACATTTTCCTTCCCAGGAATGTACTCCACTGTGAAATTATAAGGTTGAAGTAACAACGACCACCGCCTCAAACGGGCGTTGAGGTTCTGAGAAGTAGCCAGGAACATCAGGGGCTTATGATCCGACTGGACTCGAAACTTAACTCCATACAAATATGGCTGGCGATTTTGCACTGCCCATACGAGAGACAAGCACTCTCTCTCGACAGTTGAATAATTCCTCTCCGCCGGTAAAAGTTTCTTACTTGCGTATGCCACAGGTTTCAAAACCGAAGCATCGTCTTTTCCTTTCTGTAACAGAGCTGCCCCAATCCCAATCGCACTCGCATCCGTTCTCAATACAAATGGTTTGGAAAGGTCAGGGAGCTGTAATACAGGTTTGCTGACCAAGGCCTCCTTTAACTGACTATAGGCATTCTCACATTCTGGTGTCCAAATGATTTGGTCCGGGAATCCCTTTTTCAAGTTTTCCGTCAATGGAGCTCCCAGTTCAGTGAAATGTGGGATAAATTTGTGGTAGAACCCACACAACGAGAGAAAAGATCGCACATCCTTCTTCGTTTTTGGCCTTGGTGCATTTCTGATTTTCTCCAGGTTCTTCTCTTCTGGGACAATATGTCCTGGAGTGATGGTGTGACCTAGAAATTCCAGAGTCTGGTAACCAATCATGCACTTGGTTGGACGAGCAGTAAGCCCTGCTTCCTTGAGTCTATTAAACACTCTCTCCAAGGATTGCAAGTGGTCATCCAAGCTGTCACTGGAAATCAGAATATCATCCATGAATGAGATGATGGACGGATCCTGTAAAGGATCAAGTAAAGTCCTCATCATGCGTGTAAACACACTAGGTGCATTGCTGAGTCCAAAGGAGATGACCTTGAATTCGTAATGTCCACTGGGTGTACTGAAAGCCAACAGTGGTCGAATCTCCGGTTTGACTGGTATCTGATAGTAACCCCGACTCAGATCCACCTTTGAAAAGTACCGAGCCTTATGGAGCCTAGCGAATAACTGAGTTGGATTCGGCAAAGGTTCCACCTGAAATTGTGTATGACTGTTCAGAAGTCGGTAATCTATACACAACCGGTGTTCTCCACTTGGTTTCCGTAACAAAACTACCCCTGCATTGTATGGGGATGTGGATGGCGCAATCACATCATCCTCCAACAGTTTCTGTATTTCCTCCTCCAGGGTCTTTTCTTTAGAGAATGGCACTGGGTAAACCTTCTCGCGAACAGGCTCCTGTGTGGTCAAAGTCATCTCGAACTCAAGCAACCTCGTTCGTCCTGGTTTATCAGTCAGTATCTCCTTATGAGACTCGAGAACCTGGGTTATCTTTTCCCTCTACTGGGAGGTCAGATCAGGGTTCACTTGTACATCCCTATAGGTTTCCTGGTGTACCAAGGGATATTCCCTGCCTTCGTTGGTTCCCACTTCCGTCTCCACTGCAACTGCCATTGCCATGAGGTGAGCTGCCTTGTCTCCGGGTCTCTCTTCGTATTTCCGCAAGAGGTTGATATGGAAAATTTTCGACTTTCCCCGGATCCGGATCTGATAGTTGGTTCTGGATATCACCCTTTCCACGGGAAATGGTCCTTGCCAACCTATCTCCAGTTTGTTGTTTCCCGTTGGGAGTAGCAACAAAACTCTATCTCCCACCTCTAGAGATCTTTCTTTAGACCTACGGTTATAGTAAGCCGCATGTCTTTTCCTGGCCTTTTTCAAGTTTTGATATGCCAGAGTCCATCCCTTGTGGAGTTTTTCTTTCAGTTCCTCCACGTATTTATAGGATGAGATCACTTCTTCTGACGTCCCCTCTTCAGTCCAACTCCTCAACATGGCTTCCAACGGCCCTTTGATTGGACGACCAAACAGCAACGTAGCGGGTGGTAGTCCTGTTGAGCCATGAGGAACCTCCCGATAGGCAAAGAGTGCTGCTGGGATATATTCATCCCACCTATCAGGTATTTCCTGTGCCAGTTTCCTGAGCATTGTCATCAACGTGCCGTTGAAACGCTCTACTTGTCCATTGGCTTGAGGGTGGTAAGGGTTGGTATGTATGTGGTTAGAGTGAAACACCCTAAATACCTCCTCCATGAGTTTTCCACAAAACTGAGACCCATTGTCCGTCAGAATTTGATCCGGAAAGCCTAATCTGGTAAAGGCCTCCATCAGTGCGTCCGCCACTCGTTTCGAGTCAATCGTGGTCAACGGTATGGCCTCACCCCACATTGTACAGCAATCCACCATTGTGAGTATATACATGTTCCTCTTCCTAGTCCTGGGAAGTGGACCCACGATATCGATGGCTACCCTCTCGAAAGGAGAGTTCATGATGGGCATCTCACCCAACACCACCGGTGCTGTCCAGTGTTTCGGTGCCACCCTCTGGCACTCAGGGCATGACTTCACATACCGACGCACATCATCTGTCATTCCCGGCCAATAGTAATGGCAGGAAATCCGCTGCATGGTGGCGGCAATACCCATGTGTCCACTAAAGGAGATGGTATGCCACATATGAAGAATCTGGGACCAGTGAGCTTTCGGGACGACCAACTGCCCGTATAGGTTGTCTCCCCTTCCGGCTCTAATGTTGGGTATCCTATTCTTCATGTAGTACTGACCCCGTCCTGGTGGATCAGCTCTTTTCTGCAGCTTCTTGTAGCAAGGACGTAAAGTATCATCCTCACTCTGGGCAGTTCGTAGCTCCCCCGGCATTGGGTTAGTCACATTTGCTTCTGCCTCTTCCGTTCTCGTCTAAGAGCGAGTCTGTATTGCTCCCATATGGATTGGCTCCCTGGGTATTCCCAGAAAGACATACCGGCAACCGAGGATTACTGGAAAAATGGGATCGGTCAATACAGCGGCCTTGATGGTGCCGATGACATACCTTGTTCGAATCTCCACATTAGCAATGGGCAACTTCATGGCCACAGCACTCTTCTGTGCAGGCTGTATCTCCATGGTCTCACCTGTGAATTGTTCTGGATGTACCAGATCCGCAGAACTCACGGCCTCCCCGTCCAGTCCTGTGTCGTATAAACACTCCACTTGACGACCGTTAACCTCTACCAATTCCACTACAGGTGGTTTTTCCTGGTCTGGAGTCTCTCCCTCGGCCTCGACCTGTTCGGTGGGCTCCACCTTAGGTTTCCCGGGGCACACGACGAATTGAGTGTCTCCTGACTTTCCCCTGCAGTCAATAGCATTGTGCGTATTTGACTTGCATTGGTTGCACCAGTTTCCTGTCCTAGATTTTCTATTGCCGGACTTGAGTGAGCTCTCCTGGTGGCGAGCTTCCTTGTTGACCTTGGCATTTTCCGTGACAGCCTCCTTGGAAGTCACTTGACATGCTGCGAAGTGAGGGTTCTTAGCCTTCGATTTGCAGTCCCTCGTATTGTGAGAGGGTGACTTACAAATTGAACACCACTTCTCCGACCACGGTCGTTTTGGTGTAGAGCTTGAAGTGCTCTTGCTTCCCTCCTTTTTCTTCTCTGAACTATACTCTTATTTTTGCACATAAGGTTCCCACTTTTTGGTCCCTGAGTTTTTGGCTTTCTTCTTGTCATGTTTCTCCTGACTTTTGGAGTTGGTGGAAAGGTTTTCCTCTGCCTCCCCATGTACTTCGACGAACCGTTCTGCTAATTTAGTCACCAGGTCAATACGTTCCGCTCCTTGTTCTCCCAGGAACGTCCTGAGAGGTTTAGACATTTGCTTCTTCAGCTGGTCGACCACCATGAGCTCTTCCAGACTCTCATAGTCATGTACGAACCCAGCAAAATCCATCCACTTATGGAGATAAGATTTTAGACGCAAACTGTAGGCGGCAAACAACTCCCCCGGTTCTCGTTTCGCTGCTCGAAATTTTTTCCGGTAGGTATGTGACGTAACCTCGAGTCGTTTCAGCAGAGCCGTCTTTAACTCGTCGTAATTGTTCTCATGTCCTGGTGGCAGGCGAGAATAAACCTCGTAGCCGGTCCCGCGTAATCCCTGGGATAGCTTGAGATTCCATTTGTTACGCTCCAGACCCATAGCAACAGACATTGCCTCGAAGCGTTGAAGGTACTGGTCAATATTCTCTTTGTCCTCCTCGTAGACCGCTAAAGGAAACTTCATAGCATGGTACCCATGTCCACCTACTGGTGTTGAGCCTGGGATGGAGGAACCTCCAACTGCTCCCTTAGTTTCCCCATTAGATTGACTCTTCAACTCGAGTTCCCTCATCCGGTACTCGTGCTCCCTTTTCTGAGCCTCCTGCTCCGCTTCCCGTTTCCTAGCTACTTGCACAGCTTCAAATTTCTTAGCTGCTTGCTCAGCTTCAAATTTCTTAGCTGCTTGCTCAGCTTCCAATTTCTTAGCTGCTTGCTCAGCTTCAAATGTCTTAGCTGCTTGCTCAGCTTCCAATTTCCTAGCTTCTTGTTCCAACTCCATCCTTCTCAATTCCAACTCGGCCTTTCGATCTTCCCTTTCTGCTTGACGATACTCTCTCTCCACTTCCTGTATGTAATCCGTTAGGGCAGAACCCGACAATCCCATGTCTTCCCCCTTTGCCTTTAATTCTGCTGTGGTTAGTTTCGGAGTGGCCATTTTACAGAGAGGTAAGCTAGCAGGTTGAGTAATATAACTGCAAATTAATATACAGATATATGACCAAGTACTATAAATCTAGATATTACCACACACAGCACATTCACTCAGTGACAAGAGTAGAATCAGGACCACATACCTATGCAGACGTGTGAAGTGTGAACAGGTAAGATATTTGTCCTAACCCCTATCCACATTCACTCTAGCTGGATTCTCCAATATGATATCTCCGTTTTATAACTAAGGATCCCGTGTCAAAAGACCCCGTTGTAAGAGGATCCCACTGTCCAAAGATCACTTTTACGAGAGATCCCGCTGTCCAAGGATTCCGTTTACGAGAGATCCCGCTGTCCAAAGATCCCGTTATCGAGCCCCTAATAATGTCGTGTCCTCCTTTAACGTGTCGTCCCTGGAGTGAGGAGAGTCAACACCCACATTATAATATTTTTTTCCCTTTATCAATATCCTGGAGAATTCACCAGCTTCCGTCCAACACACTCCACCAGCCCGTGGACACCTTTTCCTATCACTCTCTCACTGTCGTACTATGCCCCCTCTCATACCTCCCCAACGCAACATACTCAACAACTCTTGCTTCCAAAAAATTAATAAAAATTAATTTATTAAAAGAAAAGTGTAACGTATATGAGACGTGTATGCGAAGAAAATGTGTCTCGTGTATTCTAATGTAAATGTATAGGTCAGACCACAGAGTTCATGTTCAGAGTCCACTCATCATGGCAAGGATTACACGACATCACAAGAATCAACACAATGGACCTCACCGAAGTCGTATCCTTCTCTCCAGACATGTCCTCCTCCAGGAGCTCTGATGACCATGAGATCTGAATCCCATGTAAATATAATCCGAGAAAATACTATTATTGTTCCTAACACAATGGTTCCTAATAGTTTTAGAAAAAACCAAGATCTCGTAATTCCGCACAGTGAAAAAATAATGGAATGCTGTCTCATGAACATGACGTTTTCCTCTAGCGAAATGTTCTATATTTTCACTCTTAAACAGTCATTGTATCTAGACTAAAATGGCTTGCTTTATTTACTAGATATTGTCTGACAGTTCTGATTTCCTTGATACGTGGAACAACTACACTTCAATGTTTGGTTTCATCTAATGTGACCATCAGTTCATACTGATCTAGTTCCACGTGGGCTGAACATCCATCACTTCAGGTGTGTTAACGATTGGTATGCACTCATGTAGGATACTTATACCATTCAGCTCCACCGAGCAATGTTTATCAGCTTCTTCCGTTGCGAAAGTTGCTGGCCCATCTCTCTACATCATAATTTATCCGGGATCGGATTTTCCATTGGTTCCGAGTTCTTCATTCCAACCAGAGGGAACCTTAGGCAACACCGCAGTTAGATCAAATTACATCTACTCTTGCCATGACAGGCACGTGTAAAAGTAAATTAACTCAATTCGCACACGGTAGACATATTTCCACGCAGAACCGCAGTGCCGAAGCACGTCCGCCTCAATCAACGGTTTTAGTTCAACTCCCCTCTCCAATCATGGTTTTTGGCAACCTCCTAAATTTGGTCACGTGACGTGGTTGATGTCCTGCAGGTGTTATTTGGGCATATCATCCATTGTCAAGAATCTATCTTCCCTGGCTTAGTCACTGTCAGAGTTGTCATCACTTGTTTTGACTCCCACAACAAACTAGCGAGTTACCGTATGGATACAACAACGGGTTTCCCCAACAAGCTGCCAATCTTCTGTCGAGGGGTGACAATCCCAGCCATCCTTCCGTTTTATGTCGGGAAAATCTAAATGACAGACGGACTGTTTTCTTCCGAGCTGAGTACTTCCGCTCTCAATCCAACCTGTTTATGAACTGTCAAAGCGATGTATGATTCAGCTCACTCACTTCTCCTACACATCTGCAGCTGTTAATTTTGCCCGACCTGTGAAGGTTGACATCTGATTTGTTTTCTCTGTTAGTTAAAATAGTTGTGGCTGTGAAATCATCCCGTTTAATCAGAATGCCGTTTATTCTCATCACGGGTTAAATCACGTTGGTCTATTATGTGACAATCTGTATCACAGTCAGCACTGTGGTAACTTCCAGTTAATGATGTATGGTTCAGATGTTGTCTCCGTGTGATAATGAAGTCCAGCTGATGCCAATGGCCGGATCTTGGATGTTTCCATGTGACCTTATGCATCTCTTTTGTTTTAAAAAAGGAGTTTGTAATACATAGGTCATTTCTAGTTCAATGCTCCAGCAGCCTTTGCCCATTATCATTCATGCGACCGATGTTGTATTTTCCAAGGCACACTGGCCATGAACTCGAGTCCTCGCCCACACGAGCATTGAAATCACCGAGCATATAAATGTAGTCGGATTTTGGAACTGCCTTGATCACAGAGTCTAGCTGCTTCATAGAACGTATCCTTCACATCATCAGAGGAAGCGAGTGTCGGTGCATATGCAGTTAGAATGGTGGCAAATCCACAAGAGGTTGCCAAGCGCAGTGATAATAATCTTTCATTACCTCCAGCTGGGATATCAATCATTCCCAGTAGCGAATTCTTCACTGCAAAGCCCACACCGTGTTGCCTTTTTTCTGCCTGCCCTCTTCCCTTCTAGAAAAAAGGTGTAATTGTTTTCCCTGAGTGACCCTTCGTCAGCGAGGCGAGTCTCCTGCAGGCCAGCAATATCAATGTTAAGACGATTGAGTTCAGCATCAATCACAGCCGTTTTTCTCACATCGTCAATATTTGTCAAGTCAGTGGAAAATCCTGGACACATGGTTCTCACGTTCCAGGTTGCAAGCCGTAGCTTGAGGTTTCTATTATTCTTTTTATTAGTACTTGGTGCATTGGTTTTACAGCCTGCGATTCAGATTTTGTCCTAGCCCCAAGCACCCATTGAAGCAGGCAGGCTGTGGCGGATCAGCACCCAATTGGCCGGGGGCTGCCCGGCTTGACGCGGGCGGTAGCTGATCAGTGACACCTGTAGGTGTCTCCCACCGTCAGAGGCAACGCGTGGCGCCCCATGTCTACGCCAACTGACAAGGACTTATAACCCGTAACAGTTGCCTCTCGCTTTGATTCCAAGACCGGTTAAGACCAGGGATGGAGTTATTGCCTCTCCATAGCACAAAGCCTGGGCTAAAATAAAGAAACCATGTGTTGCCCATGCAGCATGATCCCTGTCTCGGCCTGCCTAGTTCACTCCAGAGGAAAGGTAACACCCCTACATCTGGAACAAAACAAGCTGCAGAAGCTGCTGGATCAGCAAAGCAATGCTCTAACTGTCCGCCTGTGGGAGCTTCGATCCTAGACCAGCTGCCAACCAAGGCTTAGGGCCTGGTCTGCCCTGCCATGACTTATTTTGTCTTTGGGTTGTATTTCCTCGCACCAGGATAAGGCTAGTACCCTCCCAATTGCGCTCTTCCGCCCGAAGCCGTTGGCACAATGTGGGGTGTCGGGTTTGGTAAGCGCCGCCCAACATTCGGCGCTGACAGAAAGCAGGTAGTACCGTCTACTGTCATACGGTAGCTCAGTCATATCTGACTAAGACCTGACTGACAAGCCCTTGCATACGGATTAAAATTCTGCATAAAGCCCAGACACATCAACCGTATTGATTCGCAAGCACAATTTGAAATGTTGTTTGATAAAGTCAATTATAACATGAAAATTAGCACAAGTAAAATAGAGTTAATGACTATAACTAAAGAAGAAAAAAACATCAACAATTCACCTAAACGAACATCCCCTGAAACAAGTAAAGCGTTTCAAGTACCTATGAAGTATAATATCATCAAATGGCAGATCAGAAGACGAGATCGAAAATAGATGCAATAAGGCAAACCAACGTATTGGACAAATGGCACCAATATTAAAGAACAAACATGTTTCAATAACTACTAAGAAAGCACTTTACAATACAATCTTCCTACCAACTCTATGCTACCAATGCCAAACCTGGACAATGACAGAAAAAGAGAAAAGAAAAATCCCAACAGAAATGAGATTCCTGAAAAGAATACTCAACGTATGAAGAAGAGATAAGATCAGAAATGAAGAAATCAGGACCAAAGTGGGGGGGGGGGGTGGAGGTTATAGCAGCACTAGATTTTATTATAAAGCAGCAATTCATACGGTTTGGCCATGCAAGTAGGTTACCAGTCAACAGCAAACCACAACAGGCAATGATGTACAGACCAGATGGAAACAGAAGAAGAGGCCGACCATGTAAACGTTGGACGGAGGGAATAGCAGAGTCCATAGGAATACCGATACATGAAGCCCATAATCGGACATTCTCCGACACCCCAAGGTACAAGAGGCAGATGATGAGATGATGATGAAATGAATGTATTTTTTATTGTGTTTAATTCTTTCATTACCTCTCTTTTCATTCTCAGTCTCTTCAGAAACTCTGTATTTGGTTGGTTTCTGTCATGAAATACGGCATATTCTCACACCAACTCATAATTGCCGGTCTCTCTGGCTGTGGGGTTACAACACTTTCTCTCTGTAATCCCGTTTATCACGCAGAGTCTCGCAGCGGAGCGAGAACTGAGGTGGTTCGACCCCCGCTCGTGACTTGCGGATACTGAGCCGGCCGCTCAGAAAGCAATGGCAAACTACTGAGCGTAATCTTGCCAAGAGATCAACATACAGCTGAAAGATGCTGCTGTTGACAGCTAAGTCCTGTAAAAGGATACGCAAAACATTTAACTCATAATTATTTGTATGTAACTGAAAGAGGCTATTATTATATTTACACAATGTTCTATTCTAATGCTAATGGAACTAATAAATGCATTACACACACACACACACACACACACACACACACACACACACACACACACACACACACACATATAATATCTCACTGTCAAGGTCCCACTTGAGTAGACAAGGGACATAATATAGACATAGGAACAGGGGATGAATAGGGGAGAGAATAGAAGAGACTCGAACAGTCTAGAAAGACGAGTCAGATGCCAATCTACGCAGTGCGCCCAGCCACAACCCGGCATAAGCGTGAAAGGTGAAACCCCACGTGGTGCATGGAGGGGCGAGCACACCGTGTCCACCTCACGAGAGAAGAGAGGTCAGACGGCAAGTGGACATTGACGGAAGAGAGTGTAGCTTCTAGAGGGAGACACATGGATAGACATTACTTAAATCCTTAAGATATTAGTGATAGACATAGTTAAGATGTTGTGTATAGATACTTGTATGCTTTGTGTGATGAATCTGTATGTAATACTGTAAATACTGTGCGAGAAGATTATTCGCCGAATGACAGACATTGTAATAAAATAGTCACTACGATAATCGAAGAGTTCTGTCGTATCTATGCTCGCACTGTTCTACCTGTCTGAACCCAAGTTTTCTATCCCTATTTGTGACACGTTGACACTCACACCAACTCATAATTATTTGTATGTAACTGAAAGAGGCCGGTCTCTCTGGCTGTGGGGTTACAACACTTTCTCTCTGTAATCCCGTTTATCACGCAGAGTCTCGTGACTTATTTTGTCTTTGGGTTGTATTTCCTCGCACCAGGATAAGGCTAGTACCCTCCCAATTGCGCTCTTCCGCCCGAAGCCGTTGGCACAATGTGGGGTGTCGGGTTTGGTAAGCGCCGCCCAACATTCGGCGCTGACAGAAAGCAGGTAGTACCGTCTACTGTCATACGGTAGCTCAGTCATATCTGACTAAGACCTGACTGACAAGCCCTTGCATACGGATTAAAATTCTGCATAAAGCCCAGACACATCAACCGTATTGATTCGCAAGCACAATTTGAAATGTTGTTTGATAAAGTCAATTATAACATGAAAATTAGCACAAGTAAAATAGAGTTAATGACTATAACTAAAGAAGAAAAAAACATCAACAATTCACCTAAACGAACATCCCCTGAAACAAGTAAAGCGTTTCAAGTACCTATGAAGTATAATATCATCAAATGGCAGATCAGAAGACGAGATCGAAAATAGATGCAATAAGGCAAACCAACGTATTGGACAAATGGCACCAATATTAAAGAACAAACATGTTTCAATAACTACTAAGAAAGCACTTTACAATACAATCTTCCTACCAACTCTATGCTACCAATGCCAAACCTGGACAATGACAGAAAAAGAGAAAAGAAAAATCCCAACAGAAATGAGATTCCTGAAAAGAATACTCAACGTATGAAGAAGAGATAAGATCAGAAATGAAGAAATCAGGACCAAAGTGGGGGGGGGGGGGGGGGGGTGGAGGTTATAGCAGCACTAGATTTTATTATAAAGCAGCAATTCATACGGTTTGGCCATGCAAGTAGGTTACCAGTCAACAGCAAACCACAACAGGCAATGATGTACAGACCAGATGGAAACAGAAGAAGAGGCCGACCATGTAAACGTTGGACGGAGGGAATAGCAGAGTCCATAGGAATACCGATACATGAAGCCCATAATCGGACATTCTCCGACACCCCAAGGTACAAGAGGCAGATGATGAGATGATGATGAAATGAATGTATTTTTTATTGTGTTTAATTCTTTCATTACCTCTCTTTTCATTCTCAGTCTCTTCAGAAACTCTGTATTTGGTTGGTTTCTGTCATGAAATACGGCATATTCTCACACCAACTCATAATTGCCGGTCTCTCTGGCTGTGGGGTTACAACACTTTCTCTCTGTAATCCCGTTTATCACGCAGAGTCTCGCAGCGGAGCGAGAACTGAGGTGGTTCGACCCCCGCTCGTGACTTGCGGATACTGAGCCGGCCGCTCAGAAAGCAATGGCAAACTACTGAGCGTAATCTTGCCAAGAGATCAACATACAGCTGAAAGATGCTGCTGTTGACAGCTAAGTCCTGTAAAAGGATACGCAAAACATTTAACTCATAATTATTTGTATGTAACTGAAAGAGGCTATTATTATATTTACACAATGTTCTATTCTAATGCTAATGGAACTAATAAATGCATTACACACACACACACACACACACACACACACACACACACACACACACACACACACATATAATATCTCACTGTCAAGGTCCCACTTGAGTAGACAAGGGACATAATATAGACATAGGAACAGGGGATGAATAGGGGAGAGAATAGAAGAGACTCGAACAGTCTAGAAAGACGAGTCAGATGCCAATCTACGCAGTGCGCCCAGCCACAACCCGGCATAAGCGTGAAAGGTGAAACCCCACGTGGTGCATGGAGGGGCGAGCACACCGTGTCCACCTCACGAGAGAAGAGAGGTCAGACGGCAAGTGGACATTGACGGAAGAGAGTGTAGCTTCTAGAGGGAGACACATGGATAGACATTACTTAAATCCTTAAGATATTAGTGATAGACATAGTTAAGATGTTGTGTATAGATACTTGTATGCTTTGTGTGATGAATCTGTATGTAATACTGTAAATACTGTGCGAGAAGATTATTCGCCGAATGACAGACATTGTAATAAAATAGTCACTACGATAATCGAAGAGTTCTGTCGTATCTATGCTCGCACTGTTCTACCTGTCTGAACCCAAGTTTTCTATCCCTATTTGTGACACGTTGACACTCACACCAACTCATAATTATTTGTATGTAACTGAAAGAGGCCGGTCTCTCTGGCTGTGGGGTTACAACACTTTCTCTCTGTAATCCCGTTTATCACGCAGAGTCTCGTGACTTATTTTGTCTTTGGGTTGTATTTCCTCGCACCAGGATAAGGCTAGTACCCTCCCAATTGCGCTCTTCCGCCCGAAGCCGTTGGCACAATGTGGGGTGTCGGGTTTGGTAAGCGCCGCCCAACATTCGGCGCTGACAGAAAGCAGGTAGTACCGTCTACTGTCATACGGTAGCTCAGTCATATCTGACTAAGACCTGACTGACAAGCCCTTGCATACGGATTAAAATTCTGCATAAAGCCCAGACACATCAACCGTATTGATTCGCAAGCACAATTTGAAATGTTGTTTGATAAAGTCAATTATAACATGAAAATTAGCACAAGTAAAATAGAGTTAATGACTATAACTAAAGAAGAAAAAAACATCAACAATTCACCTAAACGAACATCCCCTGAAACAAGTAAAGCGTTTCAAGTACCTATGAAGTATAATATCATCAAATGGCAGATCAGAAGACGAGATCGAAAATAGATGCAATAAGGCAAACCAACGTATTGGACAAATGGCACCAATATTAAAGAACAAACATGTTTCAATAACTACTAAGAAAGCACTTTACAATACAATCTTCCTACCAACTCTATGCTACCAATGCCAAACCTGGACAATGACAGAAAAAGAGAAAAGAAAAATCCCAACAGAAATGAGATTCCTGAAAAGAATACTCAACGTATGAAGAAGAGATAAGATCAGAAATGAAGAAATCAGGACCAAAGTGGGGGGGGGGGGTGGGGTTATAGCAGCACTAGATTTTATTATAAAGCAGCAATTCATACGGTTTGGCCATGCAAGTAGGTTACCAGTCAACAGCAAACCACAACAGGCAATGATGTACAGACCAGATGGAAACAGAAGAAGAGGCCGACCATGTAAACGTTGGACGGAGGGAATAGCAGAGTCCATAGGAATACCGATACATGAAGCCCATAATCGGACATTCTCCGACACCCCAAGGTACAAGAGGCAGATGATGAGATGATGATGAAATGAATGTATTTTTTATTGTGTTTAATTCTTTCATTACCTCTCTTTTCATTCTCAGTCTCTTCAGAAACTCTGTATTTGGTTGGTTTCTGTCATGAAATACGGCATATTCTCACACCAACTCATAATTGCCGGTCTCTCTGGCTGTGGGGTTACAACACTTTCTCTCTGTAATCCCGTTTATCACGCAGAGTCTCGCAGCGGAGCGAGAACTGAGGTGGTTCGACCCCCGCTCGTGACTTGCGGATACTGAGCCGGCCGCTCAGAAAGCAATGGCAAACTACTGAGCGTAATCTTGCCAAGAGATCAACATACAGCTGAAAGATGCTGCTGTTGACAGCTAAGTCCTGTAAAAGGATACGCAAAACATTTAACTCATAATTATTTGTATGTAACTGAAAGAGGCTATTATTATATTTACACAATGTTCTATTCTAATGCTAATGGAACTAATAAATGCATTACACACACACACACACACACACACACACTCACACACACACACACACACACACACACACACACACACACATATAATATCTCACTGTCAAGGTCCCACTTGAGTAGACAAGGGACATAATATAGACATAGGAACAGGGGATGAATAGGGGAGAGAATAGAAGAGACTCGAACAGTCTAGAAAGACGAGTCAGATGCCAATCTACGCAGTGCGCCCAGCCACAACCCGGCATAAGCGTGAAAGGTGAAACCCCACGTGGTGCATGGAGGGGCGAGCACACCGTGTCCACCTCACGAGAGAAGAGAGGTCAGACGGCAAGTGGACATTGACGGAAGAGAGTGTAGCTTCTAGAGGGAGACACATGGATAGACATTACTTAAATCCTTAAGATATTAGTGATAGACATAGTTAAGATGTTGTGTATAGATACTTGTATGCTTTGTGTGATGAATCTGTATGTAATACTGTAAATACTGTGCGAGAAGATTATTCGCCGAATGACAGACATTGTAATAAAATAGTCACTACGATAATCGAAGAGTTCTGTCGTATCTATGCTCGCACTGTTCTACCTGTCTGAACCCGAGTTTTCTATCCCTATTTGTGACACGTTGACACTCACACCAACTCATAATTATTTGTATGTAACTGAAAGAGGCCGCTCTCTCGGGCTGTGGGGTTACAACACTTTCTCTCTGTAATCCCGTTTATCACGCAGAGTCTCGCAGCGGAGCGAGAACTGAGGTGGTTCGACCCCCGCTCGTGACTTGCGGATACTGAGCCGGCCGCTCAGAAAGCAATGGCAAACTACTGAGCGTAATCTTGCCAAGAGATCAACAGACAGCTGAAAGATGCTGCTGTTGACAGCTAAGTCCTGTAAAAGGATACGCAAAACATTAACTGAAAGAGGCTAATATTATATTTACACAATGTTCTATTCTAATACTAATAGAGCTAATAAATGCATCACACACACACACGCACGCACGCACGCACGCATGCACGCACGCACACTCACACACACACACACACACACATATATATATATATATATATATATATATATATATATATATATATATAAAAGGCTGCGGAAGTTAACGATTAATTAATCGATTAATCGTTAATTGTTTGTAACGATTAATTTTTTTGTAACGATTAATCGAAAACATTTCTCCCAAAACTTATACAATGACCAGGAAGTCTAAAAGTGACAACATGGCAGCGGAGAAATATAAACAAATGTCCTCACGATTACATGAACATTTTGTTTTTAAAGTATTGACTGATGGAACTATTGAAAATGCTGAAAAGGTTTATTGCGTTCATTGTGATAAATCGTTTTCCTACCATGGTTCTAACACCTCTATTGCTTACCACCTTCAAAACAAACATCCACTACAGTATCAGAAACTTAAGCCAAGACGGTCTATTGCATCATCGTCACCTGCTTCGAAGCAGGCTATTTTGAGGTACTTTTGTCGTTCGTCCGATCGTCCAGTTCAAGTATCACTTGCAAACTGGATTGCTAGTAGTGGCAGACCAATATCAATAGTAGATGACGACGGCATTCAACAAGTATTACGCGCAGCATTGCAAAATGCTGAATATAAGCTACTTTCCCGCCCTACTATTGACAAACTATTGACAGCTAAGTATAACAGCAAGATTCAAAATGTTAAAGAATCGGTGAAAAATGCAAAGGGAATTGAGTTAACATCTGATTTTTGGGCATCTCTAGGTAACGAAAGCTATTTTGGAATTACTGGCCATTGGATTGCCGATGACTGGAAATTGAACAAAATGTTCTTGAATGCGTGAATGTTGTTGAACGTCATTATTCTGACAGTGTTGCCCAGTTATATAAACAGGTTGCAATAGACTGGGATATAATGAACAGAATTCAGTCTCTAGTTACTGACAATGCAAGAAATATGCTTTCAGTGGATAAAACCGGTTTTGCACATATTCCTTGTTTGGTAGATAGCTTACAACTGAGCATATTGCATGTATTTAAACCCGCTGATACAGAAATATTTTTTGGGAAATGTCGAAAAATTGTCGGACATTTTAAACATAGTGCTGCAAACACGACCGAGTTGCAAAACTGTACTAAGTCACCATTGTGTAAGCTACAGCAAGATGTACCAGCAACATGGAACAGTATTTTTATTATGCTACAGAGTCTTCTACAGGCCAGAGAAGCATTAGCTGTCTACATGTCACTTGAAAAGATGCAATACAAAGGTCCAAAACTGTCAGATTCAGATCGGGAGAAGATTTCGAAATATGTCAAAGTGTTGGACTTATTCTGTCAGACCGCGGTCCTACTTGGCGGTCAAGATTATGTTTCATGTAGCTGTGTATTGCCACTGCTACCATCGTTGACAAAGCATATGACTGTACACGATGATGATTTGGGCTACATAGCTAAATTTAAGGCAGCGTGTATTAATGACTTCAGCGAACGTGTAGCTAATATGACAAGAATTGAAATACTACAGATAGCAACAGCACTTGATCCACGCTACAAATACCTGAAGTGTTTGTCAAAAGATGCAAGAGAACAAACTTGGTCACGTATTGAACAACAAATAGCAGCTGATGTTCATGATGAGCAGATAGAGACTGACAGAATGATACTGACATTGACAATGAAACTATATGTGAACCAAATGAAAAGCGTATTAAGCTAATGGAGTCGGACTCGGACACGAAAGATAATGTCGTCAGCTCTTCTGATGAATTGCTACGTTATAAAATGGAGAAGAAAGTTGCTGAACTGATTGACCCTCTACAATGGTGGAAACTTAATGAACATCGATATCCAAAATTGGCATTCCTAGAAAAGACCATTCTGTGCATACCGGTTACCTCAGTTCCATGTGAACGATTGTTCAGCTCTTTAGGTTATATTGTTAATAAGACGATATCGTTACTTGAACCAAATACTGTCAACATACTCATCTGTTTGCATAGTTGGTTATTAGATGACATATGAACAAGTCAATCCAGTATTATTTCGATTTTTTTGCTTTAATCGAAACTAATTTATTAATTAATCGTTAATTTTTCAAACGTTAACTATTAAATTAAAATTAATCGGTCGCAGCCCTAATATATATATATATATATATATATATATATATATATATATATATATATATATATATATATTATATATATATATATATATATATGTATTATATATATATAGGAGTCATATATATATAATATATATATAGGAGTCATATATATATATATACCTGTCAATCAAGAGATGAAAAAAAGACTGTCGCTGACTAGTACAATCACTGAGAAAACTTGAGATTGGCATAACCAGAAAGGCCTTTGTTAGGAATCCCCAGGACAAAAGAAATAAAAGATCACGTACACATGCACGGAGAAGAGATGTAGAGACAGACATGAATATGGGCGGAGCTACATCATCCGACAACTTCAGTAAATGGGCTTCCGGTCCCCAACATGCCGAAGGGGCATTTGAACAGTCAAGCTTCTGGAATGTTTATGCTTCTGGCTACGACTTGCAGATGCATTTGCCTCACGTTGGACTGGTAGTGCGTGGTTCCATCGCCCTGCTCTTGAGTTGAGAGCGTGGCGCGACACTGTGACCTGTGAATTTCTTTTGGAATGTTTTTACATCTGTCTGCATTTGTTGTAGCGTGAACTGCATGTTCAGAACCATGGCGGTTGGCCTGTCGCAGTATTGACTAGATTGCCTTTTTCGGTTCACGATTGTATTTTTCTCGGAGACTCCTAGGGGTAGTCGCTGGAGCTACGGTGTTCGTGCTTTGTGCGATGCTTTTAGAGGGCCGCCATGTCGATAGGGACCGTACCATATGGGATAAATCCCGGGCCAATGAAGTCGATGCTCTCGATTTTTAATGCAGTTAAGTGTGGCTGCTGGTTTTCTAGTGACTGCCGCTTCCATCGACGATAAACTGTATTTTCTGTGGAAGACTTTTGTGTTGGCATTCTCACGGCGGCATTATGCACAATGTATCTGTGCGGGCTGCTGGATTGTAGAGACTCCTGTCTATTCCATTGTTCACATGGGGCAGTGAAGAGCATGTCGTCTGATATCCACTGGCACAGGAAAGAGCATAATGGGTTCGACCCGTTGCTGTGAAGTTGGAACCACGACTGCCTAACCAACCAACCAAACAACAAACCAACCAACCAACCAACCAACCAACCAACCAAACAACCAACAAAACAACTAAACAACCAACCAGCGAACTAACTAACTAACTAACTAACTAACTAACTAACTAACTAACTAACTAACTAACTAACTAACTAACTAATTAACTAACTAACTAACTAATCAACTAACTAACTAACTAACTAACTAAACACTAACTAACTAACTAAAAACTAACTAACTAACTAACTAACTAACTAACTAACTAACTACCTATCTACCTAACTAACGAACTACCTACCTACCTACCTACCTATCTGAATACCTACTTACCTACCTATCTACCTACCTACCTACTGACCGACTGGCTGACTGACTGACTGACTAACTGACTGACTGACTAACTAACTATAACTAACTAATTATAACTAACTAACTAACTATAACTAACTAACTAACTGACTACCTACCTAACTAACGAACTACCTACCTACCTACTCACCTACCTATCTGCCTACCTACTTACCTACCTATCTACCTACCTACCCACGTAACTAACTAACTAATTAACTAACTGACAAACTGAATGACTGACTGTCTGACCGACTGACTGACTGACTGACTGACTGACTGACTGACTGACTGACAGACTGACTGACTAACTGACTGACTGACTAAATAACTAACTATAACTAACTAACTATACCTAACTAACTAACTATAACTAACTAACTAACTAACTAACTAACTAACTAACTAACTAACTAACTAACTAACTAACTACCTACCTACCAACCTACCTACCTTTCTAACTAACTAACTACCTACCTACCTACCTATCTATCTACCTGCCTGCCTACCTGCCTACCTACCTACCTACCTACCTACCTACCTACCTAACTACCTACCTAACTAACTAACTAATTAACTAACTAACTAACTAACTAACTAACTAACTAATTTCAATAAATACAGAATAGCTCGGTTAGAACGTCTTGGAGAGAGCAGGTTGCCCCAGTTAAGATGATAGACTGGAGAAGAAGAATTTATTAAACATCGTCAGCATTGAAACTCTTAAATAAACTTTAATTTTGTTGTTGTTGTTGTTGTCGTTGTTGTTGTTGTTGTTGTTGTTGTTGTTGTTGTTGTTGTTGTTGTTGTTGTTTTAGTTTGAAAATGATTTTTTTTACAATTTAAATTTTGTTGCTATATATATATATATAAACATTTATTTTATACAAAACAATGTCTTTTTACATTAACAAATAAAGCGTATACATTTTATGCAAATGTAACAGCATTATCAGTGTCAGGTCTTAGTCAGATATGACTGAGCTACCGTATAACAGTAGAAGGTACTACCTGCATTCTGTTAGCGCCGAACGTTGGGCGGCGCTTACCAAACCCGACACCCCACATTGTGCCAACGGCTTCGGGCGGAAGAGCGCAATTGGGAGGGTACAAGTCTTACCCTGGTGCGAGGAAATGCAACCTAAAGACAAAATGTAATGGCAGGGCCGACCAGGCCCTAAGTCTTGGTTGGCGGCTGGTCTAGGATCGAAGCTCCGACAGGCGGACAGTTAGAGCATTGCTTTGCTGATCCAGCAGCTTCTGCAGCTTGTTTTGTTCCAGATATAGAGTGAATTAAGCAGGCCGAGAGAGGGATCATGCTGCATGGGCAACACATGATGTCTATATTTTAGCCCAGGTTTTGTGCTATGGAGAGGCAATAACTCCATCCCTAGTCTTAACAGGTCTCAGAACCAAAGCGAGAGGCAACTGTTACGGGTTATAGACATGCGTAGACATGGGGCGCCACGCGTTGCCTCTGACGGTGGGAGACACCTACATGTGTTACTGATCAGCAACCGCCCGCCTCAAGCTGGTCAGCCCCCGGCCAGTTGGGTGCTGATCCGCGACAGCCTGCCTGCTTCAATGGGTGCTTGGGGCTAGGACAAAATCTGATTCGCAGGCTGTAAAACCAATGCACCAGGTACTAATAAAAAGAAAAATAGAAACCTCAAGCTACGGCTTGCCACCTGGAACGTGAGTTTCCACTGACTTGACCAATATTGACGATGTGAGAAAAACGGCTGTGATTGATGCCGAACTCAATCGTCTTAACATTTATTTTGCTGGCCTGCAGGAGACTCGCCTAGCTGAGGAAGGGTCACTCAGGGAAAACAATTACACCTTTTTCTGGAAGGGTAGAGGGCAGGCAGAAAAAAGGCAACACGGTGTGGGCTTTGCAGTGAAGAATTCGCTACTGGGAATGATTGAAATTTCAGCAGGAGGAAATGAAAGACTATTATCCCTGCGCTTGGCAACCTCTTGTGGTTTTGCCACCATTATTACTGCATATGCACCGACATTCGATTCCTCTAATGATGTGAAGGATTCGTTCTATGAGGAGTTACTCAAAATCTTACTACATTTATATGCTCGGTGATTTCAATGCTCGTGTGGGCAAGGACTCGAGGTCATGGCCAGTGTGCCATGGAAAATACAACATCGGTCGCATGAATGAAAATGGGCACAGGCTGCTGGTCATTGCACCAGAAATGACCTACGTATTACAAACTCCTTTTTTAAAACAAAAGAGATTTATAAGGTTACATGGAAACATCCAAGATCCGGCCATTGGCACTTCATCATCACACGGAGACAACATCTGAACATATATCATTGACTCTAAGTTACCACAGTGCAGACTGTGATACGGATCATTCTTTGGTTGTTGCAAGGGTTAGACTGAGACCAAAGAGAATCTACACAGCTAAACACAAATCTAGCCCCAGGATTAATATTATTAACACTCACGATCATGAAAAGTGCTTTCAGTTTCAACAGCAACTTGAAGATGCTTTCAATGATACACCAGAAAATTTTACAGTAAATGAAAAGTGGGGTCAAATTAAGGAAACTCTTTATAAAACTGCCGTAGGGGTTTACGGCACTGTGGATCATAAGAGGCAGGACTGGTTTGCGTCAAACAGCGAGACTCTGCAGCCCTTGATTGATAAGAAGAAAATAGCTCTCTTAAGAAACAAGGAAAGACCAACGCGTAAAACTCTGAGTGAGCTAAGAAGGATATGCAAAAGGCTTCCAGGCAGAGTGCAAATGATTATTGGATTAAGTTATGTGAGTTCATTCAAATTGCAAGTGATAAGGGAAACATAAGTAGCATGTATGAAGGAATAAATAAAGCCTTTGGTCCAATGATCAAAAGAAGTGCACCATTGAAAACCTTGACGGGAGAAATCATAACTGATAATAAATAGCAGTGGGACAGATGGGTAGAGCACTATTTGGAGCTTTACTCAAGAGAGACCAAACTAGCGGATGATGCCCTCAACGCCATAGAGGCTCTACCAACTCTTGACCATCTGGACACACTTCCTACCATAACAGAAGTTAAGTGTGCTATAAATGAACTTGCATCTGGCAAGGCTCCAGGTAAAGATGAGATTCCAATAGAGGTTATCAGGAGTGGGCAAAACACACTCACTCTACAGATCCATCAGCTAATAGAGCTATGCTGGCGAGAAGGACAAGTCCTACAGGATTTCAAAGATTCAAGCATCATAACACTGTACAAGAACAAGGGCGATCGTAGCAACTGCAACAACTATAGTGGTAGCTCACGACTGTGTATTGTTGGAAAAGTAAATGCCATAATTGGTCTGCGCAGACTTCAAGTCCTAGGAGATCAAGTCTACCCAGAATCACAGTGTGGCTTTCGACAGAACCGGTCTACCATTGATTTGATATTTTCATTGCGACAAATGCAAGAAAAATGCCGTGAACAGAATCAACCACTGTTTATTGCTTTCATCTATCTCACAAAGGCATTTGATTTGGTCAGTCGTGAGGGTTTGTTCAAGGCACTAAAGAAGATTGGCTGCCCACCAACTCTTCTTTCCATTGTGGAATCGTACCACGCGGGCATGAAGGGTATAATCAAGTTTGATGGTGCAACTTCTGAGGAGTTTGAAATCAAGAGTGGAGTTAAGCAAGGTTGTGTACTAGCTCCCACCCTCTTTGGAATATACTTTTCACTTCTACTGAAATATGCCTTTCGTGATCAGGATGGTGGTATATACATTCACTCACGCTCAGATATTGGCCTCTACAATGCTCAGAGATTGAAGGCCAAGACCAAAATTAGGAGGGTACTGATCAGAGAGTTGCTTTTTTGCAGATGATGCTGCAGTTTCGACCCATTCTGAGGAAGAATTGCAATGTCTACTGTCTACATTCTCCAATGCTTGCTCTGAATTTGGTTTAACAATTAGCAAAAAGGAGACACAGATTATGTCACAAGGTGTACATGGGGTACCATCAATCTTTATTGACGACACCGAACTAGAGATGGCAGACCATTTTACATATCTGGATCAGTGATAAATAGCAAATTATCCCTAGATCAGGAAATCAACATCAGGATTGGTAAGACAGCAACAACAATGAACAGGTTAAGGAAAAGAGTCTGGGAGAACAGGAAGCTTACTGCCAAATCAAAAGTACTTGTCTATCAAGCCTGTGTCCTTAGTACTCTTCTTTATGGCAGTGAAACCTGGACAACTTACTCACACCAAGAGAAACGTTTAAACAGCTTTCATATGCGGTGTCTGCGAAGAATTCTTGGTATTAAGTGGCAAGACAAAATCACAAATACTGAAGTATTGGAAAGATCAGCTTGTGTGATGGTTTATTCCATGCTCAGTCTTCGTAGACTTAGATGGATAGGACATCTTAGGAGGATGGATGATGGTAGAATACCAAAGGACATCTTTTTTTGTTGAATTACTGATGGGTAAGAGATCTCAGGGTTGGCCTCTACTACGATACAAAGATGTGTGTAAGCGGGACATGATTGATACAGGCATTGATAATGCACATTGGGAGCAATTCGCCGCTGAACGTGTTGCATGGAGGGCAAAAATCAGATATGGAATAAAGACAAAGGAGAAAATTATTGCAGATAGGTCACACACCGAGCGTGTGAGACGTAAGATGGTGCATGATGGTGGAAATGACCACGTGTTCACATGCACCCACTGTGAACGGACATTTACAGCGCGAATTGGCCTTATCATTCACATTCGCTACCGCCATAGGTAAAAGTTATTATGCCTTTTTAAAGCACAAACTATCGTCTGTCAAGACGGCAAGGTGCTAATGCAGTATAGTCTTGGCATGGTGTAACCACCTACATATGGTGGTTGAGTAATCAATCGTTCCCATTCAACCCATACCATTTAATAGAAAACCCTTCACACTGTGTCATTTACAGGTACGAAGGATTTATTTTCCGTTCGCTAGGCCGGGAGAAGGTCAGTACAAAGGATTTACCTGTGTCGGCTAAGCAAGGGTTAAAACCTCGATTGACACAGAACACTGATTCCCATAGAATATGTGTGCTTGTGTGTGATAGGGTAAGAGAGAGAGAGAGAGAGAGAGAGAGAGAGAGAGAGAGAGAGAGAGAGAGAGAGAGAGAGAAAGAGAGAGAGATGGGCCAAGAGAGCAGAGGTGGGAGATTGTCACACAATGAATAACAAAGAATGTATTCTGAGTTAGCGGGATGAGAAGTTTAAAACCGAAAAGCTGCCGTGGTCCAAGGTGGTTCCAAAGATTGCAGTTGTGTTGGTTCTTGGCGTTTGGAGTGGGGTAAGGGTTTTTTGTAAAAGGTTTCCACGGAAACAATATAACTTTTCGGTCACGCTATTTATGAAAAATATACGTTTATCCACGCATGACTAGGGGTCAAACATACATCAACACAGACACTAACCACAGAGATATATACATGCCAAATATACATACACATTTATATGTAAATTTCCACCCACCCACACACACACACACACACGCATACCACTTATACGTATATGTACAGACATATCTATGCATGCATGAACCAATACAGATTTCTATGTATCTCTATGTTTGTATACCTTATCCAATTAGTTAGTTAGTTAGTTAGTCTTTCCTCTTGAGCCTAAGGCGGCGCATAGGGCAGAAGTCCTGTCTCTCCATGCTTGGCGGTTCGCTGCTACCTGTTGTAGATCTTGGATATCTACTTGGCCATTGAATGAGCCTACTCTAATGATGGTTCTACGCAGGGTCTCTCTTGGTCTTCCCCGTTTTCTTTTCCCTACTGGTGACCATATGAGGGCTTGATAGGGGAGTCTTGACTTGTCCATTCTGAGTACATGGCCGATGTAGTTCCAACGGCGTCTTCTTATGAAATTGGATACTGTATCTTGCTTAGTCTCTTGTCTTATTTGCGAATTGGTTCTGAAGTCTGTCCAGTGGATGTTTAGAAGTCGTCTAAGACATTTGTTCTCAAAATTGTCTAATTTTTTATCTAAAGCTACCGTTGATTTCCAACTTTCACATCCATACGTTAACACTGGAATCACACAGGAGTTGAAGATTTTAAGTTTTGTGTGTTTGCTGAGTGTCTTTGACTTCCAGATGTTTGACAGTTTATTGAAGGCACTAGATGCCAGTGCGATTATCCAATTGCTACAGGCAAATTTGAAATGTATATATTCCCTTTTGTCTAAGTGATTTTGGATATTTGTCTGATTTTGTTTTGGACCTTGTGCTGTATTATATGTGTTGTACGTTCTGAACCTGTATGTTGCTGCATTTCTACAGGTCCATACCACATACCTGTACTCTGCTAGTGCAGTCAACAATCTTATGTGATTATTTTCTGTGGTTTTGGGTATTGTGTTTAAAAATATTGCCTTGTAATACATATGTCTTCTTTTTGGTGAATATCTCAATTAGCTGTCTTAAAGTGTCTAGTGAAGTCTGTACTGTTAGGCATGTAAAAAATATGTGGTCTTCTGTTTCTTGTATGTTTTGTCTACAGAGTTGACATCGTGATATTCGTTTTGACCTTGTGCGTGTTTTTCGGTAGTAGGTGTCATGTTAAAAATCAAACGATATGTAATTTCCCTCGCCTTGGAAGCTATGTGTGGGTTGTGGAGATTAGTAAATGTACATGTGTAGTCTTGTATGTAGTATGTTTTTCCTCTTTTAATTCTAACTTGTAGTGGGGGTGCTTCACTACAACTACACCTGGGATTTCTGTGTTTATCCACCCACCATGTTGATCGTCTGCTGCTATCAAATTTCCTGCCGTTCCAAAAGAACCGAATAAAAACTTGCGTTCTACGTAATACTACAAAACTTTGTCATGCTTACAGTCTATATCTATACTAATAAACATACATTGAAAAGCGATGTCTGAATGAATTTATTTACATATCAATGCTTAATTAAATCTAACTATGGTAATTAGTATAAACATTCATAGCCATATGATAGACATAGTCTCTATATGCATTATACATTATAGATCAATACAAATATAAGCTATTCGCATATGTGATAAACAATATGTATGGACAATTATTACTAAAATCATTTTCAAGTGCCATTCCAGCAGGCAAGTCTTTCTTGTCTCTCCACATATCACGGTCTTTGGTGTTTTGGATCAACGCTACTGCTGATATTCCTCTATGCCACAGTATCAATCAATTCAAAATCATTTCTCTTGGTCGGCTTCTGTCTTTCTTTCCCTCGATCTTTCCAGTCATCGCAATGTTCTCCAATGCCTCTCTTCTAATCACATGACCAACGAAAGCTGTTTGTCTCTTTCTTGCTTGCTTGCTTGCTTGTGTTCATTGGCTTGAGCTCCAACGCAAAGTCCTGTATGTCGGATGAAGGCATCCTGTTGTCCAACATCAGTGTGATGTCATACAGGACCTGAGGTTTGCGTGAGTATCCGTTGTCCCATGTCTGGCTTATTGGTGTGCAGACTGGTGGTTCCTCGCCATACATGCAGACACTCTCCGACTTCGGAGGAAACGGCGATCCTATTGTCTTCAGCCAGGACCCCGAAGGGACCTGTTGCCCAGGACGCTCGGCGAGGACGCGTCAATAGGTCTTGGCCAGTATATAACCCGGCCCTGGTGCCTTGGAAACACCTCTGCGTCCCATCTCTTTCTTATTGTTGTATATAATGTTCTAGTATCATTAGCCTCGTTCAGACAATCGTTGTTAGTTACTCTAAGGAATTAGCAACATTCGTCTTAGGCACCATATCTCTTTTGCTTCCAAGTTCTTCCTAATTGTTTTTTTTTTTTCATTTACATTCCGAGATTCACTGTCATACCGCAAAACAGGTTCTATATAGCACTTCAGCACTCTATTTCTTTCATTCAATGATAGTTACTTGTTGCATAAGATACTTTTTATTTTCTGAAATGCAGCTTTTGATTGCCCTAATTCTGCTCTTAATATTTGTTGTATACCTTACGTCTGATGTTATAAATGCCCCTATGTATTTAAAATTACCTACTTGGTTTCCCTGCGGTCTCCCTGGCCTAGGTGTTAACGTCTTTCTCCGTAATCCTGTATATTCTCGTGAGTAACGTAGCCTTGGAGAATCGGTATCAGTTCTCGCCGCGCTGATAACTTAGGGGTATGTGAGCCTGTCGCTCAGAAAGCAATGGCAAATTACTGAGCGTAATCTTGCCAAGTACATCAACAGCAGCTACAAAATGCTGATGTTGACTGCAACATCCTGTAAGGGATATGAAAAAAAATAACTTGGTTAAGAATTTTCCTTTCTCTTTCCATTTCATATGACGATGTCACATTTTTCATCGATATCACTATTTTTTCTGTTTTATTCATATTCAAGAGTATTTTCTTTGCACTCTCCGTTACTACAATGTCGAACAATTGTTGTAGATGTTTTTTTCGTTATCCGCAACCAATACTGCATAGCGTATGGTAGTTACATTACAACCAACGATTAGTATTCACGGCTTCTCTTTCATCTCTCTCATTATTACTTCGTTCCATGATTAATGGACAATTATATAACACATAATGCTAAACCATGTACAAGGTGTAATATATGCCCCAGTAATAGCCCAGATGTAATTAGATCTTTGTCATATATGACTGAGCTACTGTTTGACAATAGACAGTACTAAATGCTTTCTATTAGCGGCGGGGCCCACGAAACCCAACACGCCATTTCTAATCAACTGCTTTGGGTGGAGGAGTGCAATATGGAGAGTACAAGCCTTATCCTGGTGAGAGGATATGTAACCTAAAGAAACTCCGACAGGCGGACAGATAGAGCAATGCTGTGCTGATCTGGCAGCTTCTCTAGATTGTCATAAGGTAAACATTCCGCGATATGCCCATGAAACGGTTTTGATCGCTGAAATCAACTGCGGCTACACGACATTATAGAAACAGTAAATGCAATTGCAAGTGTGTGTGTGTGTGTGTGTGTGTGTGTGTGTGTGTGTGTGGGTGTGTGTGTGAGATAGAGCGTGTGTGTATTTGTGTGTGTGTGTGAGTGTGTGTGTGTGTGTGTGTAATAGAAAGTCAAAATAAATGTATAAGGCTAAATAGCCGAAAAACAGAAGTAATAGTAATTGCAATTAAAACTTGTCTTCCCAAATGCAAGCATTAGACAAATTGTAACTAGTTTGAAGGAAGTTAATGTGTTCAAGAATCTGGGTACTGTGATAACAGCAGATGGGTTGTGTAAAGGCGTGGGCAGTCATGATTCGCCATCTTACACGGTCACGAGATTCTCGAATCAGGTCTGTGTTCCATTCCCGACCATGCTATGTTGCCAAACCAAGAAGGTATTTATCTCTTTGTCTCACTCTTGCTCTATTCCCATCGAGTTTGCCAGTTGTGACTAAATTTTTAGTCTCTTTCTTATCAAAACATGTCCAAAAAATCTTGACCGTCTACTTCTAATTTATCCAATCAATATCCGTGTTTCATTTATCTCTTGTAAGACTATCTCATTTGATTTTCTGTCCGTCCATGGTATCCTTTGCATTTTCCTCAAAAGCCAAATTTCTTCCGCCATTAGATGTTACTCAGCTTGTCTGTTAATTGACCTTGTTTCACACGCATACAACAATTTGGCTTCTTCATAGCTCTTCACCATTCTTTTTCTCACTACAATTGACAACTTTACTTTGGTAAACATGTTTTTCATTTTGCAGAAGTCTACCTCTGCTATGACTGTTCCGAGATAGTTATTTCTATTCATCTTTTTAATAATATTTATATTTACTTGGATGGCACAATTTGATATAAATATAGACCAGCCCAAGAAAAAGCAGCATTTCACAAGTTTGAGAATATGCAATGCAATATATCTTTGTCAATGGAAGTCAGAACAAATAAAAGAGTTCATAAAAACTATATCAAATTAGTACTGATATACGCAAGATCTTGCAAAAGTTGATAAATGACACCTGATGTTCGAGTGATGTGATAATATTTACGAGTGGTGCTCTGGTGTGAGGAAAATGAAGTGGGTCGGCTTTACTGCAAAATATAAGAGGCGCTGTGTAAATAAAAGGAGAGTCTGGTATACGATATCATGACTTTGAGTATGAGAAAGAACGCAGGTGATGTAAACGACAGTATCCCGACTGCTTAAGAATAGTGCATAGTGACATATTGAGTTTGTGTCATACGTACAAAGAATGCTACTTAAGAATATGATAAGCGTAAGGTGTTAAGGTTCTGTAGGATCCAGTGAATAGTGCAGCAAAAGAAACAAAGGAAAGAGCCCACGTTTGACATTGGTAGCATAATGTCGGCCATATAATAGTTCTTATGAGATTTGCTTTAGTATTTATAGATATCTTTCTATGGGACTAATAGCGCTAATTGTCCCAGTTCCTGCTTTGCGTTTGCACAAAGTGTGTTGATTTCTCTATCCATTCCCCAATCTGAAGTGAAAAATGACCCCACATATTTACATTCGCTGGTGTGTTTTAATTTCGAGTCCTTTGTTTTTATTGACAGGGTTCCTGACTGTCTGCCTGTCACCATTTCAATAGCAATTTTCATAAAATCCCACATGGTTTTCCCTCAAAGTTTTGGGTATTTATCAGCCCCTTTATTAACTCCTTTCTGAATTACTCTTTCCAGTAGCCTCAGTTCTCCACCCTCTATTCGATCTCAGAGAGAAATAGTTCACCACACAACATTTATCATAAAGTAGCCCCCCCCCCCCCCCCCCATCCTATCCAAGAGAGCCTTCACTGTTATCAGTTATCAGTTATCAGTTGGGGTATCTTCACTGCACTCCGGACATGTCCATAGGTGCTCAGACCCTCCCCCCCCCCCCAGCATATGCATCAGCGTCCGGTGGCTAATAGTGCCAGTTCTGTGTTGGTTGACGAGGCGCCTTGTTTTCCCGATGTACCTCTCGCGTCTGGCCGTGCCGATTCTTACTACCAAGTCTTTCATCCTGGACAGCGATGTGGATTCACTGACGTCAAAGTCCTCTGTTCTCGTCATATCTTTGAGGACGTTAATAACATCGGCACGATCCATAGGCTGGCCATCTACAGGGGGTGCAGAGCCAGCCAGTTTGTCAGCTCGTTCATTTCCCTCGTCTTCCGCATGCCCCGGGACGAAGATGAACGTGACTTTACGGACAACAGACTTCCGCAGCGACTCAGCCCACTGTCTACGTACAGATCCAGCTTCGACCTTTTGAATCATGCTCATTGAATCACTTAGTACAAACACGTTAGTATAATTCGGTGATTCCAGCCATATGAAAGCCTGTGTGACTGCCATCACCTCCATCGTCATGCTGCTAGCGGTCATAGAGTGGGCACCACTGGATTCTTGAACGCTTCGACCCGCTGAACGGGCTGTAAATGCCTACGCACTTCTCCGCTGCTTTACAACAGATCCATCTGTATAAATGAGCACTTCGGGGCTATCTGAGTGTTCATAGATGAGCGCGTTAACCTCTGCATTGACAGCGGCAGGTTTCTGCTATCTGCACCGTCTGTGGAGTGTGATAATGCAGGAGAAAGTGCACTTAAAAGCTGGAGGCACCGGCACCCATTCCTTGCCGGGGTTGATACTGGTAAGACTGCAGACCAGTCTGACGACATCTTCCGCCCGACCCATCCATTATTTGCCCCTCTTTAGCCGGTCACCCTTTTCTCTGAATATAGCGTCATGCAGAGGGTGCTGCGCATCTGCTCTTATTTTTAAGTATGCACGAGCTCTCCAGATCTTGATCCTGTGTTCCATTGTCGGGAAGTCAACGAGGTATCTCATTGCTACACAGCTTTCTTGATCAGGATGACACAAGGATAGTGGTCACTATCGTGGTCACTATCGAGCCTTCACTATATCACCTTTATCATAAGGTAGTTCTCCAACTCCCTCCCCCATCCTATCCGATAGAGCCTTCACCATATCACCTTTGCTAAAAGCAGTTCTCCACATTCCATCCTATCCCAGACTGCATTCACCACATCACCATTATCATAAAGTATTCTCACATTCACCACATGACCTTTATCATAAAGTATTCTCCACCCTCCATCCTATCCCAGAAAGCCTTCACCACTTCATCTTTATCATAAAGTACTTCTCCACCCTCCATCCTATCCCAGAGAACCTTCACTACATCACCTTTATCATAAAGTAGTTCTCCGCCCAAAGGGGCAGTAACAACTAAACTATCAGCCTGTTCATTGCCCCGCACACTTGCATGCCCTTGAGAACATTCATATTCTGTGAGTCCGTTCCAAGCACAAGTCTGGATGTGCTATCCTCCAACCATCGGATGCAGTAACAGCCTCAACTTCCATTCCCATTCTAGACTGTTGCAGCAAATTCCAGACTCCCCTTCTTAAGTGTAATTTTGCCGTTGCAATAAACCCCACACAATCTTTTTTTGTTTAAACCTCTTGTGTTAGACCCGCCAAAACAAATATTACATATACCGGGGTGTGAGTAGTCTTCGGTCAGCCGTTGCACCGAATTTCACCCGCTGCTCATTCTCAACCCCCTCAGCCCAATGTAACTATATAACTGGGATCGCACGGCTGAGTGGGGTACTGGTGCAAGTGTTTTGCTGCATGTGTTTTACCCGACGTCGAAATCAGCCCCAACATTTATTGGCTGTTTGAGTTGGAAACATTACGTTCAGTAGTTTATCATTGCTTTCTGTACGACCGAAGCTCATATCACAGTTAAAAATCAACGCAATCAACTTCCAAATTGGCTGCAGCTAGTTTCGAACCCGGTATGCGAGAGTATGAAAGGCGTTCGCTACCTCTTGGCAACAGACGCTGGAATAGTCTGGAAGAAAAGATAAATTATCATAATCTGAAGAGAATGGTGGGGCAAGGGTGACTGCAAGACCTGACAAACACTCAATATTCCGATGACAGGCCAGACGGACACATAATCAGAATGTAAAGGGTACCATTAGTATTGGGACCCTTCGCTGGTTGTTGAAGATGATAACATAGCGTGTATGGGATGTTCCGAGTGCTGTGTTGACGGCTCTTGACTCAACGCAACACAACAATGCATCAATGTAATTCTTCACGCTTTGGGGGACATGAAAATGAAACTACACGCTAATAATAGAGGCATTAACGTAGAGGTCGGAGTGCGAACAAGGTCGAAAATGGAGAAGTTCATTGTTAGAGCAATGTTTGTTTTCGATTATGCTTCTACTATACCAGTCAACACACCAAAAAGCATATGCAGCAGAGTTATCTGATTAATTAAGATGTACGTGCAGAGGTGACGCCACAAAACCTGTATATACTTCGGAGTGGCCACATGATATACATTTGATGAACACGTGATAATACATCAGGCATAATGTTCGCAGATTGACCTGGGAGATTGCTGTCAGAAAGGTATGAATACACTATTCACATCGTTATATGGCTGGGTTCAGGGGCGTCTCAATGGTGTGCAGCCTGTACCGACATTTGCAGACAACGCACCACCGACATTGCTATCTGGTATTTATGAAGAGACTGGAGGCAATGGAGTTGAGTTTTAGAGAAGAATGTTGGAATATCGTGGATAGCGAAAGGAACAAATGCTGGCGTAATCTTCTACTTCTTCTATATATTTTTTTTCATGTTTACACGAACAGACGTGTTCTCTTGATGCAGTCAACAGATATTTGAAGCTTCCTATTTGTTCCATACAGTTGGTTGTGAATGCAGTACCGTCTCACCAGGCCAGTATTCCCTTCTTGCTAGCTGTACTGAGGGAGATCCTGGAGAACTTGCTGTGTAGTCTGATCACACAGCCTGCGTAACCTTAGCTGTAAGTCGCTCAGACAGAGCGTGCATGTAGCGGCGAATCACTCAGACAGAGCGTGTACATATGATTGTTCGGTATGTGGGTCCTGGCTGGGTTATATATAGCTAATAGTGTTACACGATGACTCATCAAATTCACAAGAAGAAATACACATGGAATGTATGTAGGGATATCAACAGAGAAGGTGGAATAGAGAACGTCTTATGTGAGGAAATACTGGACAAGAGAGGGAGTTCAAGGCTGAAGAGGATGTAAATGGGAATCTTAAATATTTGGACAACGAACAATAGACAGACACACAGAGAGATAAATAGCCATAGAGACAGACAGACAGACAGACAGACAGACAGACAGGCAGGCAGGCAGGCAGGCAGGCAGGCAGGCAGACAGACAGGCGGGCAGGCAGGCAGGCAGGCAGGCAGACAGACAGACAGATACCATATTAGTTACAGATTTCCTAATGTGGGTTACTCCTTGAATTACTGCTTATGTTGAGTTGAGTTAAGAACCGATATCACTGCACAAGGGGCATTTCCAAAAGCGCACAGTCCGTATCTACAACAGCCAGCGAAAAGTTCCAATACAAATAGTGCCCGTTGCAATCTTATTATACATCCGTCTTGTTTTACCTGTGAATGACTACTGTCGACCAGATCCGCGACCACCACCTGCTCCTGCTTTCTATCTAGACTATGATAGTCTATTCGTTCTTCTGCAGTAATCACATTCTCCCGGAGGGCCTTGACCACATCTGCCTTATCATGAAACAAATCACCCCTTAATGAAGCGGCACCAGCCAATCTGTCTGCCTGTTCATTTCCAACGACACCAGTGTGTCCTGGAGAAAAGATCCAGCGAATGCTGACAACCCGCCACCTCTGAATCGACACATGCCATTCAGCACGAAGCATGCCAGTCTTTATCTTTTCCAGCATGCTTTGTGAATCAGTCACAATCACAACATGCTCATACAGTTTGTTCTCCAACATCCAGAATGCGCCTCCACCTAAATTCTCAGACTTGAGGTTGTGGTATCATATAGCAAGCTCTCCTTTGCCAAACATTTGTCATTTTCTTTTGCTATGAATTCCCAGGCACTTCTTTTGCCTCTTAACACAGAGCCATCGGTATAGATAATCACATCATCAGGACGAAAGTAGTCATGAATTAATTGCTGAATTTCTACTTCCGTAGAAACTGCTGACTCCTCACACTCACGGCCCAATGTGATTATAACCCCATACCTCCCCCGATGTGTCTCCACCTTGCCGTGGTGGGGGTGCTTGCGTGTCCCACTGACCCCATGTGCTGTGTCGATGGATAAAAACTACATATCCGACAGCTTATGGTATAGGGGCCAGACTAAGCGAGACACAACCTGCTGCTCTGCAGGTAGACTGAGGATGGCAGTCAAAAGTTTAAATCAGGCGCACGAAGGCAGAAGTTCTTGGTCCGAACACATACTATAAGGCTCTCTGTCGAGGGTTGTGGCTGAACGTCTCTAAGCCATAAACCTCGGATGTGAGAGCCTGGTCGATACCCACCTACCGAAAAAATGGAGGTAGGATTCTGAGCACGCTACATGCCCAGTCTAGATGCTTGTCCAAAGGCACTCAGTCGGGGGATATGAGGGATTCCTGGATGAGAGGGCCTGGCCATTTCTCGCTCATTTCTGCACGAAGGTAAGGTGCTGAGCCGGCAGCACATGTAGCCTACCTCGTGAGCGAGTACAAAAAAAGTAGGAGAAGAGCCCCAGTCAAAATGGTTACGAAAACTGTCTGTATCTACATCGTAGAGAGTCTAGACAAAGGTGGAAAAACGTCTCAATAACACAAAATGGAACGCACGGCTAGCGAATCCATTGCGCGGCCCGAAGTCCAAAGTGAAAGCTTACCTAGTGGATATCGCCCGCAGACTGACCGTTCCTGGTGTGTCCTTGAGCGACCAGTGGCAAGCGAAATGCCCAACACATGGAAGTGAGGATTTAAAGCAGCCATGAGCAGGACGTGGCAACTCCTCGGGTGAGCCCAGTCTCAGAGCAATATGTGCGGGCTCTGCAATTATGGAAGCCTCCTTGGATAGCAGGGGAATGCCCATGGTCTGCCCCTGCCTTCCCTTTAGGGTTTACCGTGATGTCGTTGACCGTTCTACTTTGACCAGCTGAGATGTGGGCGATACCACAGCACAAACAGTCTAACGTCTCTCGAAACCCAGCCAAGGCTAACCCGTAAAAATGCCTGCTGAAGTCGGATGTGCCGGCCTACGGGTGCAAATAAATCAGGCACAACGAGTGAAATTTCTTTCGTGCTAGGAACAGCTCTGACTACCTAGTTTCCGAATACCGCTCTTGTTCGGAACAGCTCTGACTAGGTAGTTTTCCGAAAGTCCGTCGTGCCTGGAACAACTCTGATGGGCACAAAGACAAGCACATGTCCGAACCGAAAACTCGCTGAGTGGATACCGTCTGCAGACCGGTCTGGTTTGTGCGGGAACGGCCCGTGGTGAACGAAATGCCCAATATATTGAAGTGATGATTTAAAGCAGCCATGAGCAGGACGTGACGATTCCCTCGGTGAGCCCAGCATCAGGGCGATATGTGTCGGCCCTGCAACTGTGGAAGCCACCTTGGATGGCGGAAAATGCTATGGACTGTCCCTTCCTTCCCTTGAGGGATGACCGAAGTCCTCGACTGTTCCAACTTGACCAGCTGGGATGTGGACGGTCCCACAAAAGTGAGAGTCTTCCAGGAATGCTAACCTGGTCAAAACAGCATGCTAAAAGTCGGATGTGTTGGCCTGAGGGTTTCGACCCAAGGGTGCCTAACTAGACACCGCAATCACATCTGAAAAAAACATTCCGGATGAACGCAAAGAAGATAACCCCACAAGAGTCTGAATTTTCAGTCTGCACACTGGCCTAATCCTTTCCTCTGTCAGTATTCTCAAGTGTGCACAATTCTCTGATGGTATCTTCTACTTAAGCCCTCAATGATCTTCCTCTCAATAGCCTTTGGCTCTTGACTGCATATAGAGAATCATGCAGGAGGTATTCCTTGTCTGCAGTGACCTTGAGGTATGACCTTGCCTGCATCATCTTGCGTCTGTCTGCAATGGCCGGCAACGTTAGGATGTATCGCTTACACACTAATTGGGTGTCCCTTGTCCATCCTAGAATCACCCTCATGGCTTCTTTCTGTATGTGCTCTAGTTTCACTAGCTGACTCTTTGAGACAGTGAGCATTCCCAGTCCATACTCAGCCACTGAAATGATCAAGTGCTTAACAGGCGTTTTACATGGAGAGCGTTTTAACAGGTGCTTAACACGTCTTCACATGCACCCACTGTGAACGGACATTTACAGCGCAAATTGGCCTTATCAGTCACACTCGCTACCGCCATAGTTAAAAGTTATTATGGCTTTTTAAAGCACAAACTATCGTCTGTCAAGACGGCAAGATGCCAATGATAACAGGCGTGAATACCATTTTCTGCTCATGTCCTTTGCGACCATACCCTTCAGTGCAGTGAGCCCCTTCTGACAGTTTATAACCACTACTTCAACGTCATCCCTAATTAATTCGACTTTCTCTATTCACATTACTACCATTTATTGTGAGGCTTGGGAGGTCAGCTTTAACAATCCTATTGTGCGGCTAGCATTACAAGACAGGCGCCTTTTCTGGACGCATTCATCTCCTTATACCGATCCATCATTTTGTCCTTTGTCGACTGCATCTCTTGAGCTGTTTGATTCCCGCCGCTTCCATGCCTGTATGCGAGAACATCATCTGCACATGTTAGTATCCTTCCAGCACTTAGTACTTCGTGGCTTGCAATCTTGCTCGTAAACACATTGAAAAGCACAGGTGACAATGCGGACCCACGTGATAGTCCGGGGACTATGATACGTGGCTTGGAAGTCCATGTACCCAGCGGGAGAATCACTCCACGAGAATACAGAACAGCTGCAATCCAGTTCACAAATAATGCATGTTGTTTCACCACCCACAGTGACGCCTTTGGATGGCACAGCGGGTGAGCAACACTGAATACATAACACTGCAAATGTTACAGACAGAAATGTAATCAATGTGCGACATAGCCAGATTCGTAAAGGAAAGACACCTACAGTAGGAGATCTCAGAAATATCTACTTCTATGAATGCCGATCAGTAACGTGAATTTATTTGTCAGAACTAAAAATTGTGAAGAAAAGTGTCTTAGGCTTAAATAACCTCACATTTAACCAGGTGAATTATTTACCATAATACTTTTTGGTTTTATTACAATATCACATTTTAGGATTTGTGCACGAAGTGAAACTGTGTTAGTAACTTGTAGGAAAGATACGTGCGTACTAAGAATAAACTTAGCTCACTTTAAACTATTTTTCCAAAAAGAGACATAAGGATACCAGGAGAGACAAAATGAGTACGAAAGCGTTTTGTGTTGATTTCTTTGAATATGACACGCCGATGATAGTTCATATAAAAAATCGGACAGTTGGAGTCATCAATAGACTTATCGAGTTCATCATATTGGTTTACATTGTCTTGTGAGTATTTGTCTTGTGTGTTAAATGTTCAAATCGCATACGTGTTATATATGAAGATTATTTTACTAACTGAAGGTATTACTTTTCCTCTGGAATAAACTAGGCACGCCGAGAGAAGGATAATGCAGCATGGTTAACACATGGTCTCTAAATTCAGCCCACGCTTTGAGCTACGGAGAGGTATAACTCCATTTTATAACACTATCGTCTGTCAAGACGGAAAGGTGCCTGTCAGTCTGTCATGTTACTAAATGGAGCAAAAAAGACACCGTTTTTAGCAACTGGAAAGCTCTCTAGTAAGTTCAGAGCAGGGTCAAATGCCTTAACATCTGTGACATAAATCTGTTGACAGAGGAAAATAAGGAGAAGCAGATGCAAAGTCAGGTGTTTCAATACTGAACAGCGGAACTAGGGCACAGCTAGCAAACCAAAGGGTAGCTCTATGTGAGATATGCCAGACATTCAATAGAGTTGTAGTACAATTGATTCGTTCACATTGCAACATACCTGATGAAATGTGCATGATAGTCACCTTAAATTTACCATGGTAGACAATTGAAATTACTGTGCGAATATGTGTATATTTTAGCTTGACGGATTTATCTAGTTACTTTAGCTTATATTGTGTGCTTTCTGCAGTATGGACCTGACGAGATGCCGCGACATATGCCAGGCAATAAATCGTTTAATCTATTGTTCGTGTCTTCGTTTTTCAAATTCACTACGGGATAACATTGTTTTGAGTACCCGAAAAACCCGGTATTTGGCAAAGGAAGGTGGAAAGCTAGCCTGATATAGGCATAACCAGTGATGTGGCCAGGAGATTTATAAGATGTAATTATAGAACAAAATGGCAATCAGAGCATCCGGGCCACCAGAAAGGTTATACAAATTATCAACTCAGCCGAAATTCGAGTCAAAATCTTCAGACTTCACACAGGAGACAAAAGACTGAAGAGCCACATATTTAATAAACTAAAGACATGAGGTACTGATGAATGTATACGTGGAACTGGTAAAACGTCAGCTAAACATTTATTGTATGAGTGTCCAACATGTTCAGAACAGAGAAGAGTACTCTGACCTACACCCGCTCCAATTGAGAGTTACGATGGCAACAAGCTGAAGTGGACGTATTCTTTCTTTGGATTAATTCACGTTGATATCTGAAGGTGAAAGAAGAAGATCTTGCTAAATGGTATTCCAATCTCACATGGTGAGAACTCGTCAAAAGCTGTAACCATAAGCCTATTTATATTGCTAATGTAGACAGCAAAAACTCCATGAAGTGCTAACTGTGATACAGATCATCAGTTATTTGAAGCAGACGTGAAAGTAAAACTCAAAACGCTTACTCGAAGACCAAAGCAATGGCGTTTAGATCTCAGATGCATACAGCGTAGAAATAAGAATCGTTTGGGGTCTTGATGTCTATATAGGAGGAGATGACACCTGATGAATTGGCAGTAAATAGCAGTCAAAGATTTCATTCCTTAAATTCCAAGAATAAGCAAAACAATCCACGGATTACACCAGGCACGTTAGAATTAATAAAACAACGAAGTGAACTGAAACAGAAAGGAAGAGAAACCTATAACAGCCGATTTCTCTTTAACACGAGAAATAAGAAAGAACAAAAGAAAAGGCAAACACCAATAAATACTACCCCAATCCCCCCTCCCTTAGTAGGGCTGGTGGATCCGATATCTACCCATATCATGTAAGGGCGACAACTCGGAGGCAGGGTCATCCAGGGTCATGTTGTTTGCAAAGTGACGTAGGCGTTCATGTCTTGCCGCTAATTTATGTTGTCGTTCTGGATTCTTAATGTTCAAAACAAAGCTTTGGAGGCAAAAAAGATCGATTTAATTGCACCGGTTTTCCCCCAGCGTATTTCCAAAAGGCGGAGCGCCGAAACCGTCTCACAAAGCATGAATTCTATAGCTCCAACGACGACACCCCCCCCCCCCCCCAGTTTATCCCAGAAAACTATTGAACCGATTGATGGAATCCGGAATTGAACCCAACATCTTCTGAGTGCGAATCAGGCCGCCTGATCTATAGTCCATATAAACACTAAACATGACCAGCAACTTCGACCACAGGAAAACTACGGGCGAACGCTTTCCACAGAAGTTCCTATCAACGAACAAGAAAACACAAAAATAAAAAAGGCACACACACACACAATGAAACAAATAAACAAACACATACATATGCATGCATGCATATACAAACCAAACGAATAAATAAACAAAGAATTTGTTTTCTCGCCATAATTTTAATCTCGATCTGCTACATCCTTCAGATCCCTATTTAAAGTATCATCATCATCTTCCACTTTTGCCGTCAAGCGGCGTTGGGAGGAATAGTTAACGTGCTCGATGGGCGAAACTGGATAGTGCCATTCTGTGTGATTGTACAATGTCTTTGATTTTGTCAATCTATTTTCTTCTGGGGCGTCCTCATGGTCTCATATCAGATCTTCTTTGACGTAGCGCCACTACTGGTAGTTGATAGTGGTACATTCTGACGAGAAGGCCGAACCATTTGATCTTTAACCTTTAAATGTATGTGGCACAAGTTGTCGATCACACTGTTTGTCTGAAAACATCCTTTCTTATTTGATTTCGAATAGTAAAATTGGCAGCTCTTCTCAAGCGTCTCAACACACGTGTTGATAGTGCGTAATTGTGATGTTTATAAAGTACAAATTTGATATTGGTAGTAGCATAGGGATGGTATGAATATGTAATTAATTATCTGATGTTTTGTGAAAATAGGTACAAGCCGATGTTTCAATATTAGTGGTAGTTGACATGTAAAAACAATTGTTTTTGACATCTGATTTCGATTTCTCTGTCCGTTGTCTCAGCTTCTGTGATCATACATCCTCGATAAATACATTCTTTAATTTGTTTGAAAAATGTAATATTTATTAGTATATGTTATGTACCAGGAGACATGCTAATTATCATTACTTAATTTTTTTTTTAAATATTTTTTTTATTTACCGTTAAGCAATCTTGTTTTATGCCTGTCAATCTAGCATTCAATCAAACTGTCAATCAGTCTGTCAATCAAGCTATCTGTCTGCTGTCTATTTATCGGAGAGTGAAGACGTGTTTTCGTATCTCTCACTTCTTGGATTATTATTACTGCAAGCTAAATTCACCCATCATGGTTTCTGATATCAATGTGCTCGTTGTGATTCTGTGGATGTGGTTAAATAGTTTTTAGATTAATACAAGTGTTGATTATCGCAAAAATGCTTGTTATATGTAATATTCATTTTAAGTGATAGTTGAACACTAATAAATTTTAACTAATCAAGTGGGAGCACGGTGGCAACTTCGAGTCAATGATATATAATTCAGATGTTGGCTCCGTGTGATGATGAAGTCCAGCTGGTGCCAATGGCCGGATCTTGGATGTTTCCATGTGACCTTATGCAGCTCTTTTGTTTTAAAAAAGGAGTTTGTAATACATAGGTCATTACTGGTGCAATGCTCCAGCAGCCTTTGCCCAGTTTCATTCATGCGACCGATGTTGTATTTTCCAAGGCACACTGGCCATGAACTCGAGTTCTTGCCCACACGAGCATTGAAATCACCGAGCATATAAATATAGTCAGATTTTGGAACTGCCTTGATCACTGAGTCTAACACCTCATAGAACGAATCCTTCACATCATCAGAGGAATCGAGTGTCGGTGCATATGCAGTAATAATGGTGGCAAAACCACAAGAGGTTGCCAAGCGCAGAGTTAATAGTCTTTCATTTCCTCCTGCTGGAATTTCAATCATTCCCAGTAGCGAATTCTTCACTGTAAAGCCCTCACCGTGTTGCCTCTTTTCTGCCTGCTCTCTTCCAAAAAAAAGGTGTAATTGTTTTCCCTGAGTGACCCTTCCTCAGCGAGGCGAGTCTCCTGCAGGCCAGCAATATCAATGTTAAGATTATTGAGTTCGGCATCAATCACAGCCTTTTTTCTCACATCGTTAATATTGGTCAAGTCCGTGGAAAATCCTGGACACATGGTTCCCACATTCCAGGTTGCAAGCCGTAGCCTGAGGTTTCTATTTTCCTTTTTATTAGTACCTGGTGCATTGGTTTTACAGCCTGCGATGCAGATTTTGTCCTAGCCCCAAGCACCCATTGAAGCAGGCAGGCTGTGGCGGATGAGCACTCAATTGGCCGGGGGCTGCCCAGCTTGAGACGGGCGATAGCTATCAGTGACACCTGTAGGTGTCTCCCACCGTCAGAGGCAACGCGTGGCGCCCCATGTCTACGCCAACTGACAGGGACTTATAACCCGTAACAGTTCCCTCTCGCTTTGATTCCGAGACCGGTTAAGATTAGAGATGGAGTTATTGCCTCTCCATAGCACAAAGCCTGGGCTAACATATAGAGATCATGTGTTGCCCATGCAGCATGATCCCTCTCTCGGCCTGCCTAGTTCACTCCAGAGGAAAGGAAACACCTCTACATCTGGAACAAGACAAGCTGCAGAAGCTGCCGGATCAGCAAAGCAATGCTCTAACTGTCCGCCTGTCGGAGCTTCGATCCTAGACCAGCCGCCAACCAAGGCTTAGGGCTTGGTCTGCCCTGCCATGACATTTTGTCTTTAGGTTGCATTTCCTCGCACCAAGGTAAAGCTTGTACCCTCCCAATTGCGCTCTTCCGCCCGAAGCCGTCGGCACAATGTGGGGTGTCGGGTTTGGTAAGCGCCGCCCAACGTTCGGCGCTCACAGAAAGCAGGTGGTAGTACGGTAGCTCAGTCATATCTGACCAAGACCTGACACTAACAAGTCATGCATCCTTGCGTAATGATGTACGCAACGAATTTCGGCTTTGAGACCAAAACTATTTTATACAAACATGAACATTCAACTTAATATTCATACTAAATATATTGTGGGAGAGGAAATGCGGATTCTGTGGAAATTTGAAAGAATATCATAAACGGTACAAAAACGAAAGCATCAGTTCTATAAAACACAAAATAAAAGGTGAATTGATTAGAAAAATTACTGCAGCCAGTCATGACTTTTAGACATGTAAAGAAAAAAATATATATATATAACAAATGTAAGTTAGAAAAATTAGTAACAATAATTTAACTTGATAGGGAACATGAAAGAGTAAATAAAGTGGACAAGAAAGGGCAGATGGACACATATCTTGGTGGCTTGGCCACATGGCATAGTAGAAACAGGAACACAAACCTGACCCGAAACTCTGGAGATCATGTGAGATGGCGAACGATGATCGCCCTCGCTTGGCACGGCACGTAATGATACATTAAAATAAAATCTCATAGTCACACATTTATAATCGCCAGCTATAGTATGAGACCATACTATTTTAATAATAGTTTAATGCAGACATAAGAATTAAAACGGATACTGCTAAATTGGACTTAAACGTTGATTTCTCATTCAGAAAGTACTGATAACGTACTGACCTTTACCTTACCTAGATTTATCGCAACGGTCAGCAAAGGACATGCAACAATGATACTAACTGATACGAGAGTTAAAAGGTTGTAGAATTCATTGTATAACTCTGCTGCCTTCCCCCTGTGTGTCCCTATCTGGCTGTTTGCACACTTTCGGCTCCACATTTTCTTGTTTAGCACCTATCGCTACTGAACTTTTTCTGCTCGGCCTTCCAAGCAACGAAGTATGTGTAATAATGGCCTAGAAAAGCGTTATGCCTAGACATTTTTGTTTGTGTTTTAATGTTATTACATTTTCTAATGTCATGTTTTTCTGTAGCTATGTTTGTGCTGTTCCTGAGGTATATTATTATAAAAAGTCGCTTAAAAGTCGACGAACTCTGCAGCTTTTAGCGACGACCCACAGGAGTCTCCGAAACATTTATCTCGTAAACCGAAGGACGCGGCCCGGAATCGAACCCACAACCTTCGGAGCACGAGTCAAACGGCTTGACCACTTCGCCACAGAGACATAATCGAGCCTAGTCGGTTATAGTCGATTCATTGTGTTGTAGTATTTTTTATTTTAGTTTATTTTATTATTATTTTAAAAGATTTATTTTGTGACACCATCATCGATATTCCCCCTGTGATTTATGTTTGCCGTAGTGGAGTTCGTTGTAAAGTATGTATACTGGGTCTGTGTTTAGTATCTCTCACTTTTTCGCAGAAGTTACACATACCAAACTGTTTATATTTCCTAGTGATAATAATACGCCGTCTTAAGCCACACGTTTACAACCTCCAGCTATGGTATTCTATATGAGAAAGTAATAACATTTTACGGAAACATGAGAATTAGAATAAATGATCATAATAAAACTACACAAGCCACACATTACTTTTCTCCAGCTTTGGTATTATCCACGAGAAAGGGTATCAGGAGTTTGACGACATCAGAAGTTCAGTGACCACTAAATTGAAGGGAATACTGTACGAGGAAAGCGGGGTCTACGGCCGGATGTCTTGGGATGTCGCTGATTACGTCATTCCACCACAGGTAAGTTATTTCCAGTTATCACTATTGTGTGGAGAGAAGATATTATTTTATTATTTAGAAAACTTCATTTAAAAAAGACACATGCCAAAAGGCAGAAATTGGGATATAAAATGTAAAATGATAATTTCATTGCATCGGGTTTTATACCATATAGCTCGGATTTTCCCCCATAGAGCGGCCTACCGTAAGCGTCGTCGAGTGCACGAACTCCGTAGCTCCAGTGGCGTGCTCCACGGGTCTCCGTAAAGTCTGCACTCGTGAAAGGACAGACTGAGTCCGAAGAGGAAATTACGATATTTGGTTCGAAAAAAAAAAAAAAAATCAGACGCATCTACTGACTATAGTACCTTGCGGTGTTGAACATGGGGGTCTTGAGCCTAAGTAATTATTAAAACCGAATATATTTAGCTTAATTTTTCTATTTCCTTCTTGATTTTTTTCTAACTGTCCATTCTGGCTAAATTTCTGACACTCCAGGTACCAATAGTTAATGTAGTTTAAACATTTAGTTTGCAAATTAGAAAAAAGAGTTCTAGCATGGTACATAGAACAGATGTTAACATAATACTGAGAACCCTGAGAACTAGTAAACCGGCGATAAAAATCTTCCTGGAAGCCATGGAGATATTGTTTCATAGAAGAATGCTGAAAATTAATTGTACAGTCAAAATGAGCAGTCTGGACATTTTGAGGGAAACTGAGTGGCAAAGACAACTTATCACAAACATCAGAAAGAAGCAGTCATCATTTCTGACCACTTTATGCGAAGACAAACACTGGAACATGTTGTGGCAACAGGACAAATTTGCGGAAAGAGAGATAAAGGAAGACAGCGAGAAAATTCTTGACAGTCTCCTGTCATGGCACAGAGGGGAGTCAACACACGAATTGATCCATGCCGTCGGAGATCTCAACTTGTGGAGAGACATAATTGTCCATGACAGTCGTCAAGGCACTGGATGATGATGATGAGTTTGCATACAGTCACAAGATGATGATAGAGTTTTACTTGTAGTTTACGGTGCTCTGTATCGGAAGAAGATATTCCACTACCATCTCCAATAACGTAGTTATCTTTGTCAATTTATCTTTGTCAATCACAGTGTCGCTCCATACGCTTCACTCAGTAGCAGGGCGACAGAACCATGCACTACCAGTCTGGCATAAGGAAAATGCGTCAGTAAACCGTAGCCACAAGCATAAACACCCCAGAGGCCTTACAGCTCAACCGCTTATCCTCCATGTTGTGGGCCTCAATTACCGTATGTAGAACACTACAGCGGGCTTATTAGTTTGCCTTGTTCTGAGGTATGTGCTCTATTTGGAGATAAAAGGCACAAACGGGAAGAAGGATGTTAGATACGTGCTAGATCGTAATATTCTCAAGAATATGCAAACAAACTTTAATTGTCGCAACAGCAATTCACAAAAAACTCTCCTAACGCTATTGCAAGCCACGTTATTTGTTTCACATTAATTGAACGATTAAATTAGACATGTATTAATAAACAAAAATATAGATAAAGTAATAGAGAGCGAGAGAGAGAGAGAGAGAGAGAGAGAGAGAGAGAGAGAGAGAGAACGAGAGAGAGAGAGAGAGAGAGAGAGAGAGAGAGAGAGAGAGAGAGAGAGAGAGAAATACACATATAGACAAAGACGTTGATAGACAGACACGCAGACAGAAAGACCGACAAATCTGACTCAGCAGTACACACACTTGTGGATGTGTTTACTGATTAACTTGTAATTATTCACCAGGAAGCAAACGCATTTTTTGTGATTACCGGCGTCGTTACAACACCAATGCAAAAGCAGAGTCACTGCCCAGAGGTAAGCTATTTGACCTTTAACAATGCGTCATTCATGGATCTCGGAGTTATTAGTCCAAATTACACACACAATATTGCTAGGGAACCCGAGGATAGCTGAAACACACACAAATACAGGCGCGCATTTCCACCAGTCTTTATCAACAAGCAAACAGATTATAAAACTAAATCCAGACAATAAACAAGAATACTTAGTTAAAGATTTTAAAACAATATGATAATAAACAACTGAGAACGGACAATATGCAAATGGATCTGGAAAGGGGTTAAACATGTTAGTTGCCTATCCTTTACAGGACGCCGTAGTCAACACCAGCATTGTTTGCTGTTGTGATCTGTTGACAAGTTTACGTTCAGTAGTTTCCCTTGCTTTCTAAATGACCGGCACCCATATCATTTCTTTAAAAAAAAACCAACACGAGACGGCTTATTGCCAAATCGTCCGCAGCTGTGTTCTACAAATAGGTGCCGGAAGTGAAAACAGAAATAGAAACTATTAACCGATCTGTGTGTTTATGTGTGTGTTTTGCGCATTCGTTTGCGTGTGTGTGTGTGTGTGTTTGTGTGTGTGTGTGTGTGTGTGTGTGTGTGTGTGGATTGTTTAATGCGGGTATGTATCAAGGAATAGGGGAGAATTTCATTGTCACTTATGAAGTGTTTATTTCGGACAGAAGCTGTTTTCAAAACAGAATCTTCTTCTTCGTGCCGCCTTGCATTGGAGTGTGTCACACGAAGTTATACACCTCAAAGATCTGTGTGTCCGATTTGAGCATGCAGTTGTTTCATATGTGTTTCCTCTAGGTAGATTTCATCCAAGATTTCGGGTTCTATCTATCCGTGGCTAGATTTTCTTTCCTAACAGGGCTTTCTCTTTGCGATGTCCAGCTGGCATGGGATTTCCTGCATGCACAGATGACGCAGGTAACCAATCTCACTAGTCCAGAGATGGAGATGGTCGGAGCGTGGAGTATCGTTAGATGTCCCTGGTTCTTGGAAACACTTCCAGCCCTGTGCTGAGATCAACCCGGTACCGCCTGAGTCGGACACTGTAATAACTCAGCCATAGCTCTCCTCACCTTGGAAACAAAATGAAAGTAAAAGAAAGAGGACAAGGGAGAAGAATAGAAGTGAAATGCCTCCCAATGAATTATAAAAGTAACGAAAAGAGAGACAGTTAGAAACGAGGATTTCGTGAACCGCATAGAGGTGGCACAAATGTTAGAATAGACCTATGTTCAGGAATTATCATTGTACTCGGGACATACCCTTACATGTCCCGACACTTTCTTAAGTAGCCAACGAAGAGTGAGTGCTCTGTACTCGATGCTGTCTTCAACAGCCAGCAAAGAGAGAAAGAGAGTGTGTGAATGAGAGAGAGGGAGAGAGAGAGAGAGAGAGAGAGAGAGAGAGAGAGAGAGAGACGAGGAAAAAGCGAGGTCTTTACATGGAGAGAATGATGCGGTAGTTAGTAGGGAATCCGGCCGACACTTAGTACTCCGAGGAAAGGCCAGAGAGACATATAATCATATCGTAACTTTTACTGAAACTCTTTACTGGTTGTTGAAGGTGAGCACGGAACACGTATGCGAAAGTCCCGAGTGTTGTGATGCGGGTCCTTGACCTATCTGAACTCAACAAAGAGTTCCCATGCTAATGCTGTCTAGGGTGGGAATGAATCACTTGTGGGAATATCCCGAGTATCATAATGTCACTTATTAATTCCATATTCATATTCGCCATGTCATTTGATATTTCCATTTAAATAGTGCGCTTATGTTATGTTATTTTTATTATTTACTGGCCAGCTGCTTACATTGTTCCGATATATCCTTCTTTGTCTTCCTATGCCTCTCTTTCCCAGCACAAAATAATGCTAAGCTTTGATTGTATGCCACAGAATCCAAACATCAAAGCTGCCTTGTGTGATACCGATGCTGATTGTCAACCTAAGATTGGCATAATTACACCAACCGGCAATGGTATGTCCTTAGTGTGTGACCATTGTCTGGGAGCGGAAATGTGACGTATATGTTGACTAATTGTTTGTGAATCAGTCGGAAGATTTGGTTAACTCTTATATCCAATGACCTTGATGATAAGATGGTCTATGTCCCGGAAATGGTTTGCAGTTATCACAGTGAGGCTGGTGTAGAGAGTTCTCTTCCAACTATCGGAGTCAGGCTGGTGTAGAGAGTTCTCTCCCAACTATCGGAGTCAGGCTGGTGTAGAAAGTTCTCTTCCAACTATTGGAGTCAGGCTGGTGTAGAGAGTTCTCTTCCAACTATTGGAGTCAGGCTGGTGTAGAGAGTTCTCTTCCAACTATCGGAGTCAGGCTGGTGTAGAGAGTTCTCTTCCAACTATCGGAGTCAGGCTGGTGTAGAGAGTTCTCTTCCAACTATTGCAGTCAGGCTGGTGTAGATAGTTCTCTTCCAACTATCGGAGTCAGGCTGGTGTAGAGAGTTCTCTTCCAACTATCGGAGTCAGGCTGGTGTAGAGAGTTCTCTTCCAACTATCGAAGTGAGGCTGGTGTAGAGAGTTCTCTTCCAACTATCGGAGTCAGGCTGGTGTAGAGAGTTCTCTTCCAACTATTGGAGTCAGGCTGGTGTAGAGAGTTCTCTTCCAACTATCGGAGTCAGGCTGGTGTAGAGAGTTCTCTTCCAACTATCGGAGTCAGGCTGGTGTAGAGAGTTCTCTTCCAACTATTGCAGTCAGGCTGGTGTAGATAGTTCTCTTCCAACTATCGGAGTCAGGCTGGTGTAGAGAGTTCTCTTCCAACTATCGGAGTCAGGCTGGTGTAGAGAGTTCTCTTCCAACTATCGAAGTGAGGCTGGTGTAGAGAGTTCTCTTCCAACTATCGGAGTCAGGCTGGTGTAGAGAGTTCTCTTCCAACTATTGGAGTCAGGCTGGTGTAGAGAGTTCTCTTCCAATTATTGGAGTCAGGCTGGTGTAGAGAGTTCTCTTCCAACTATTGGAGGCAGGCTGGTGTAGAGAGTTCTCTTCCAACTATCGGAGTCAGGCTGGTTTAGAGAGTTCTCTTCCAACTATCGGAGTCAGGCTGGTGTAGAGAGTTCTCTTCCAACTCGGTACCAAAGTATAGGGTGTATTTTTAACAACTGTGCATTGTTTGAAAATATTGCTGGTCCAAGTTTTGCATTCACCCCCTGTAAAGTTCATGCAACATAATAGGTAAATACAAAACTTGGACCGGCAGTATTTTCAAACACTTTACAGTCATTAAACGTACACCCTGTACCATTGCCAAAGTGACAACTGTGTTGCCGAGCTGTTCTTGTCCTGCCTACGCTCAGATACAAGCGAGGTATGCAGTACTCCATGCAACAGACGACTCATTGATTCCTACGTACAAGACAAAACAGCGTACTTCAAAACAACCGGTATAACAGAGATGATGGTTAGAAGGCGCTTTTTCTTTGCATATCCTTTACAGGACATCGCTGTCAACACCAGCATCTTTCAGCTGTATGTTGATCTCTTGGCGAGATTACGCTCAGTAGTTTGCCATTGCTTTCTGAGCGGCCGGCTCACATACCCCGCAAGTTACCGATGCGATTCGAACCACTGCTGATTCTCACCGTCATCACGTTACCGACGAGAGTATACGAGATTACGGAGAAAAGTCATAACCTCTAAGCCACGAAGCCAGCTAGAAGGCGCTAGCAAGTGTTTAATCTAGTCAGTGTCCATCAACAGCCCAGTTCAGTACAAGACTGCAATACGTCGCTGACGTTGGACAATGCTACATCCAAATACATCTTTCCTCTACACAAGCACATGGGACATATACATATATATATATATATATATATATATATATATATATATATATATATATATATACATATATATATATATATATATATATATATATATATATATATATATGTGTGTGTGTGTGTGTGTGTGTGTGTGTGTGTATGTGTGTGTGTGTATACTGACCTCGCCACAAGCCGGCCAACTTCACCGCTACATAACAACTGTACTGGAACTTCACATATTCCAAGAGAGAGGCTTATTTGGTTCTAATGACATCATGATTTAGCATAGCACACGAGTGTTTCATCGTCTCATCGACCTTCTCATTTTTTGTAAGTTGCCCAATCCTAAAGATATTTGTATCATTTGTGAAACTGGTAACGAGTGCGGATCCTCGTTGATGAGATGGGGTTTGTGTAGTGTGCTAAAATTCTCTTTGAATCGTTTATTTACGTATCCACCCATTTACCCATCCACCCACCCATCAATCAATTCGTGTAGCCACCATAAGCTACACTGAACATTTACAGGAAATGATACCTTCCGCATATAGGCTGCAGTTTCAGTTTTCGTATTGAGGGACCAATCACACCCAAACAATTATCAAATATGTGAGCGTTTTTGAGTAACAGATATGACGTTGCGCTTGCAATAGCAAGCGGATGCAAATTGTTGTAATTGACTTGTGCTGCCATGTCGAACTAGCCTAAAATATGTACCAAATAAAAATCGTTGAAATAAAGTTGCCCGGAGAGATAAAAGCACATTACCCAGCGAGCGCTGATTGGTGTATGCAAATATCGGACTAGCACCAGATATCGTCCTGGCCTCGAGATGTGGAAAAGGGTTCTTGAATTGTATTTTAAATATTAATGAGATATTCTCATTGGTCTGTCCTGAGTGCGGTTATATCGAATGTAGTAAATCAATCATTCAATCAATATATCAGTCAGTCAGTCTACATATCTGTCAATGAACTTATCACTCAATCAACCTGTCTTCCTTGTTACGGCAGAGCTATGGGTTTCCACTGCCTAAAGATTGCCGGGATAAGTGTCTTAATAATTTTTATTAATTATAAATGCAAAACAATGTTTTCCCGTAGTGAATTTGAATAACGAAGACACAAACAATAGATTGCATGATGTAGTGCTGTGCTGCAACTCCGGATATCAGGCACAAAACCACACCGTTCCCCATCCCAGCAGTTAAAGAACCTGTAGCTTTGTACACCAAATCGAATTGTATTTACCAATTTACATGTAGGTGCGAGGCCATCTACATAGGTAGAACATAGCGACAGTTACATAACAGAGTGTTGGAACACATTCCGAACTGGGTGGACAAGATACTACACACAGAAGATGGTAGCCTAGGCAAGCCGACACACCGGAACAGTCCTGCTTCATCGGTCGCAAGATACGTGCTCGAGAGTGGTCATGTGGTTGAAAGAGACAGAGCCTTCCGTGTGTTGTTCAACACACAGAGTAGTCGGTTGTTAAGTTTTGCTGGAGCCATAGTGATCAACCCGCGTAAGCCGGCCGTGTGCAAGCAGAAAGACATGTTAGTCAGTTTAAAATTACCGTGGTAGACAATCGACATTACTGTGCGAACATGTGTATATTTCAGATTGAAGGATTTATCTAATTATTTCACTTTACGTGGTGTGATTTCTGCAGTATGTCCTGACGAGATGCAGCGAAATATGCCAGGCAATAAATCATGCAATCTATTGTTTGTGTCTTCGTTATTATAATTATAAATGGAGTATTATGGCAGCAATAAAATATCATCATCATCCAGTGTCTTGTCGGTTGGCGTGGGCAATCATGCCACTCCACAAATTACGATCTACGACGTCACGGATCGATTCGTGTGTTGGCTACCTTCCGTGCCATGACACAGACTGTCAATAATCTTTTTACACTGTCTTCCTCTATCTCTCTTTCCGCAAATATTTCCGGTTGTCACAACATATTCCAGTTTTTGCCTTCTCATAACGTGGCCAAAATACGAGGACTGCTTCTTTCTTATGTATGTGATATGTTGTCTATGCGACTCAGCTCCCCTTAAAACATCCTGACTGCACTTTTATGTGAACTCCTTTATAGAGCTATACTTTATATAAACGTTTGCGACGCTCTAACACGCACATTACCACAGTTCTCCACAACACCATCAATAATGTTAAAAATAGGCAGCGTCTAGGGGAATATTAACTGATTCTGTGTTAAACATGGTAGACAATCAAGTGAACACGTATTATCATGTACATTTCTGTACATGAGCATTACAATTCCGTAAGTACCGCCAAACGACACAATTAACACTATGACCATAGTGCGGAGATATAACGCCCTTCGGTCCAAATAGTCACATTAGGCGATATATTAAACTTCGCCACTACATAAGTTGCCGACACCGTGACGAAGGTGTTACGGACGTGGTTCGCGATCCCGTATACGGACGGTGGCCATGGAAGTCGGAACCCGCTAAGGAGTGTGTAACAACTCACCTGCCGAGTCAACCAGCCCTGAAAATGGATGGCACCTTTGCTTATGACCTAAACCAGGCCGTACCTGCTGCTCTGCAGGTAAGACTGCGGATAGCAGTCAAAGTCTAAATCAGGAGCACGATGCCGCTATTTCGAGGTCCAGACACATACTCTAAGGCTCCAATTCGAGGGATATGACTGAACGCCTCTAAGCCATAAACCCTCGGATGTGAGAGCCAGGCCGATATTCACCTACCGAATAATGGAGGTGAGATGCTCAGCACGCTACATGCTCAGTTCAAATACTTGTTCGAAGGCTCTCATCTGGGGGATATGTGGGATCCACATATGAGAGGGCCTGGCTGTTTTACGCTCACTGGTGCACGGAGGTAAGGTGCTGAGCCGGCAGCACATGTAGCCTACCTCGTGAGCAAGAACAAAAGGTAAAAAATGTCGCACGAAATGGTTACGCAAAATGTCTGTATCTACATTCACAGAGAGTGTAGTCAAAGGTGGAAAAACGTCTCAATAACACGAAATGGAACGCTTGGCTAGCGAACCCATTGTGTGGTCCGAAGTCCGAAGCGAAAGCTTACCTAGTGGATGTCGCCCGCAGAATGACCGTTCCTGGTGTGTTCTGAGGGTCCAGTGGCAAGCGAAATGCCAAATACATGGAAGTGGGGAATTAAAGCAGCCATGAGCAGGACTTGGCAACGCCTCGGGTGAGCCCAGTCTCAGCGCAATATGTGTCTGCTCTGCAATTATGGAAGCCTCCTTGGATAGCGGGGGAATGCCCATGGTCTGCCCCTGCCTTCCCTTGAGGTTTGACCGTGATGTCGTTGACCGTTCTACCTTGACCAGCTGAGATGTGGGAGACACCACAACAACAAAAGTCTAACGTCTCTCGAAACCTCGGGAAGGCAAACCCGTAAAAATGCCCGCTGAAGTCATATGTGCTGGCCTACGGGTGCAAATAAATCAGGCACAACGCATGAAACGTCCGAGTGAAATGTCTTTTGTGCTAGGAACAGCTCTGACTAACTAGTTTTCCGAGTAGCTCATGTCCGGAACAGCTCTGACTAGTTAAGTTTCCGAATGTCCGTCGTGCCCGGAACTATAAAGTCGTGCTCTGACTATATTGTCCCCGGGCACAGCGACAAGCATATGTCCAAATAGAAAACTCGCTGAGTGGATACCGTCTGCAGACCGGTCTGGTTTGTGCGGGAGCGGCCCGGGGCGAACGAAATGCCCAATATATTGAAGTGAGGATTTAAAGCAGCCATGAGCAGAACGTGACGATTCCCTCGGTGAGCCCAGCACCAGGGCGCTATGTGTCGGCTCTGCAACTATCGATGCCACCCTGGATGGTGGAAAATGCCATGGACTATCCCTGCCTTCCCTTGAGGGATGACCGTGAAGTCTTCGAATGTTCCAACTTGACAAGCTGGGATGGAGACAGTACCACAAAAGAGAGAGTCTCCCAGGAATGCTAACCTGGTCAAAAATGCACGCAGAAGTCGGATGAGTTGGCCCAAAGGTTTTGGCCCCAGGGTGCGTAACAACTCTCCGCAATCACATCTGAAAAAAACACTCCGGATGAAGAAGAAGAAGAAGAAGAAGAAGAAGAAGAAGAAGAAGAAGAAGAAGAAGAAGAAGAAGAAGAAGAAGAAGAAGAAGATCCCGTTTACCAGCGTTATAAAAACAGCTGCGCACGATTTGGCAGCAGACCGCGTTGCATTGATTTTTTACGAAATGCAATGGATGCCGGTCGTTCAGAAAGCAATGGCAAACTACTAAAAGTAAACTTGCCAAGAGATCACAACAGCAAAAAATGCTGGGTTTGACTGCAACGACCTGTAAAGGATATGCAACTAACTAAACTAAATAAGTAAAAATTTGAAACACTGATACAGGCGACACAAATACACAAGTGTTAGACAGTGAGAGCGAACTATTCACAACACACGGCACGCGTTCGTGTCATGACTAATCACGAGAAACACCTGCACGTGATTGAACAGCACCTCCTGTCAAGAACAGTTATGACTTGTAATCTTGAACTGTAGATCGGACAGATAGGAAGACAATACCCCCTCTGTAGCGAAAGGGTTGCGAAAGCAATCTGAAATACCACATCCATCCATCCATCATGTGCCATGCCGGTAAGCGTGGGCGGTCATGTTTTGCCATCTCACTCGATCTCCAGAGTCGTGAATTAGCTCTGTGTTCCATGCCACGTGGCCAAGCCATCCAGGTATTTACTTCTCGGTCTTCCCCTTGGTCTCTTCCCTTCGATCTTGCCAGTTGTCACCAAGTTCTCCAAGTCATTTCTTCTCATAACATGCCCAAAAAATTGTGACTGTCTACGTCTAATGACTCTAATCAGTTTACGATCTTCATTTGTTTCTTGAAGGACTTGTTCATTAGTTTTTCTGTCTGCCCATGGTAATCTCACATACCGCGTTCAAAACACAGCTGCGGGAAATTTAGAAGCAGACCGCCTCGCACTGGTTTTCATGCAATGATATGAGTTCCGGTTCTTCAGAAAGCAAAGACAACTTCATAACATACACTTGCCGATAAATCACAAACAGCCGAAAAAAAAAAAAAAAACGCCTGGGTTGTCTGTGAGGTCCTGTAAAGAATATGCAACCACCTGTAAGAAGATCAACGTTACAGAAACCCCTTCAGCCCAATAAATGTCACTGGACAAAAAAAAAATGTTTTGCATATCCTTTACAGGACATCGCTGTCAACATCAGCATCTTTCAGCTGTATGTTGATTTCTTGGCAAGATTACGCTCAGTAGTTTGCCATTGCTTTTTTAGCGGCCGGCTCAGTTATCCCGCAAGTCACCAGCGGGGGTCGAACCGCTCCCAGCTCTCGCCCTGCTACGAGACTCTGCGTGATAAACGGGATTACGGAGAAAGTGTTGTAACCCCTCGGCCAGAGAGACCGGCCACTGGACAAAACCATGGATTAATCAAATTTTACGGTGCCTGCGATACTGGATCTTCAGCCTTTAAGAAAGTCAAATTAGATGAATTATCATCAAGACTAGAATGTTTCTGTAGTAAGTGGAGCGTGGATGTTGTAGTGAGTGGTTATATGTTGTAGTAAGTGGTGTGTGTGTGTTTTAGTGAGTGGTGTGTATGTTGTAGTGAGCGGTATATATGTTGTAGCGAGTGGTGTGTATATTGTAGTGAGTGGTGTGTGTGTGTTTTAGTGAGTGGTGTGTATGTTGTAGTGATTTTTGTGTATGTTGTAGTGAGTGGTGTGTGTATGTTGTAGTGATTTTTGTGTATGTTGTAGTGAGTGGTGTGTGTATGTTGTAGTGAGTGGTAAGTATGTTGTAGTGATTTTTGTGTATGTTGTAGTGAGTGGTGTGTATGTTGTAGTGATTGGTGTGTATGTTGTAGTGAGCGGTATATATGCTGTAGTGATTGGTGTGTATGTTGTAGTGAACGGTATATATGTTGTAGTGATTGGTGTGTATGTTGTAGTGAGCGGTATATTTGTTGTAGTGAGTGATGTGTATGTTGTAGTGAGCGGTATATATGTTGTAGCGAGTGGTGTGTGGATGTTGTAGTGTTGGTGTGTGAATGTTGTAGTGAGTGGTGTGTGGATGTTGTAGTAAGTGGTGTGTGGATGTTGTAGTAAGTGGTGTGTGGATGTTGTAGTGAGTGGTGTGTGGATGTTGTAGTGAGTGGTGTGTGAATGTTGTAGGAAGTGGTGTGTCTATGTTGTAGTGAGTGGTGTGTGGATGTTGAAGTGGACACCTTAACCGGAACCAGGTTTTGAGTCACCTGATTGGTGTCCACTCTTGAAAGAACTCTGACGAATGATTTAAATTGGAATAAGATTTATTAAGAATTTGAAAAAAAAAGCTGTGCTCACATTCATCATAACCCAACAATCCGATCCTTACATAGGTCCAGTAGTACATATTGAGCTTTAACTTGGTTGCACTATGTGCGGATGTTGAAATTTATAACAACGATATTGTATTTATTCAGTTGTAAAATAAATGTTATTTGCATTTCCTTTACAGGATCCCATTATTTTTTGGCTGTTTGTGATTTCTTAGCAAGTTTACGTAGTAGTTTGCCATTTATTTCTGAAAGACCGACATACATACCGTTGTATAAAAATCAGCACAAGGCGGTCTGCTGCCTAATCGCCCAAAGCTGTGTTTTTAACGTGGTATGCGGGATTACGAATTGCGCCTGTGACGCCTTCGCCACACAGTCGGCTGCAATAAAAAAGGGTTTCCTGTAACAAAAGGAATATGTCCCGGAGGTATTTTAATCTGCTCACCCACTCATCCCACCATTACTACATATGTTTACACTGCTATATGCTTGTGAATCCTGGACTGTTTATCAGCGACATGCCAGGAAATTAAACCACTTCCACACAGTCTGCTTTGGGAAGCTATTGAAGATTAAATCGCAAGACAAGATCTCAGACACTGAAGTTCTAGAAAGGGCGTCCATGCCTAGTATCCACACACTCAATCAATCAATCATGTGCCATGCTGGAAAGCGTGGGCGGTCATGACTCGCCATTTCACTCGATCACCAGTGATCCACACACTACTAATGAAGAATCATATTCGCTAGGCTGGTCACTTAACTCGCATGCCAGATCACAGGCTAAATATACGATTTTTTTACGACGAGCTGCATTGTGGTAAACGCTAGCAAGGCGGCCAGAGGAAACGCTTTAAAGACACTCTGAAAATCTCACTGAAAGCTTTTGGAATTCATCATGACACACCGGGGACTGCTGCCAGAGACAGAAATTCGTGGCATACATCATTACGCAAGGGTGCAGCCACTTGTGAACCAACCAGGACTGCAAGAGCTGTGCAGAAAAGGCTCGACAGAAAAACAACTGCAGAAGATCCTCCTCCTGGAACGTCAAGCATTCTTTGCCCACATTGTGAAAGAACATTTCGAGCCAAAATAGGCCTTATCAGCCATCTTGGAACTCACGGCTCCATACTTTAAACCCCACTGAATAAAATGAGTGGTCATCATCATTCTTGATGGACAAACAACAATACATATGTGTTCTTAAGAATTACGAATAAGAGAAGTTTCTCTCCTAGATGATCCCCACGAAAGACAGTATAATATACTCCATATAGATGTCATGAATTTATCCCATGCCCAGAACTGGTTCTCAGAGTATATTACAAGGACGATACAGCCAGTAGAAGAATAGCGCGTCCTTATGAAGCAGGGCATACAAAGCTCAGGGTTTTGACACAGTCACATGATACTAAGAATATGAACTCCACTAAATTCCCTCAGAAATTAGTCAAAACATTTCTAATTACTTGACTAGTTAGATTACAATTGAATTCTTAAAACATACCACCCTACAAACCATATGATCCAAAATAATCATAGGAAATTATTTGATCAGCACGATCTCAGAGAGATCGCCATCTTCCCGTTTCTCCCACCTACGGTCGCTCCAAAAAAGCTGATACGACACGAGAAACTTCTTCTTTTTTTTTTTTTTTTGGCTGTAGTACGTTCATTTTAAACAGATATAGGCATTTCCACCTAACACCCACACAGATTAAATTATCACCTGTAGAATATAGTAGAATTCCGGAATAGATCTCAATGTAAAACCATTGGAAATTCTAGATAAAGACAAGACAAACCAGAGTGATCATGCATGATCAATATTGGACAGGTCTGAAGGTCGCGTGTTTCGTGAAATTCGTTCAAATGTTTCTCTCCAGGACCTTTTACAGGGAAGTGTGTTCAGTCAGACGTCCCAGGATATCGGAATGTGTGCGAGATTTATGGCTGGTGTCCTGTCGAAAATGATAGGTAAGAGGAACGTCACTGCTGACTCTATTCATTATTACTATCATGTTCCATGACGATACGTTTGGTAGGTTATGTTTTGCCGTCTCATGCGATCACAACAATATGGTGGCGTAGACCTGTGATCTTGTCTCGGTTATGTCATGTGACAAACGGATATTTATTTATGTGTCTTCTTCTTGCTGTGTTCAATTCACATGTGTGTGGAACCATACAAGGGAAGTCAATAAAGTAAGTCACACATGGCTTTAGAGACATAATTAACTATGATAACAACTTGAACCAGTTTATTTTTATACATATATTGTCCCTTTATTTCTCAACATAATTTCCACCAACATTGATGCACTTATCCCATCTTTTTATGAGTCCTCCCAAACAGGTTGCATAGAACTTCGTGCTCTGTTTTCTAAACCCGTTTTCACTTCACATTTAGCTTCGGCGTCATTCGCGAAATATCTCCCGCTAAGGTGAGTTTTCAGTGGACCAAAACGGTGGCAATCGCTAGGGACTACGTCTAGGCTGTAAGGTGGATGTTCTAGAACTTCCCACTAAGGTGGTTAATTTTCTCCTGAGTTAATCGCGCCGTATGCGGTCTGGCATTGATTGTCATGAAGAAGCATCACTCCTCTAGTCAGCAGTCCTGGGCGTTTTCTTCGAATTGCATCATGAAGCATCGATAGAACTTCACAGTACGATTCAGAATCCACATTGTCACCTTTCTTCTTAAAATTGGTTAAAAGCACTCCTTGACAATCAAAGAACACTGTCAGCATAACCTTCCCTGCGGATGGCGTAACCTTGAATGTTTGGTTTTTCTACCCAGCTATGCACCGCTTTACGGGAAAAACATGTGTCAGCATAAACAGGAAGCATTTCCTTATGAATGTCCTTTGCAAGCAGTCCTATTGCCCACAAAAAAAAATTCACAACAGCACGTTGCTCTTTGATTATACACTTCGTAAGTACAATCGCCATTTGTTCATGCGCTGCGCATGCGCTTGAGACACCTAGCGCGATCTGACGAACGGGAATATAAATTTCGATGTTGCTGTCACCCAATGACACCTGTAGAAAACACCAACTACATTTACCTGCCATCCAACAGAACTGTGTGACTTACTTATTGACTCGCCCTCGTCCTTCTACTTAGTACCACTAATGATGTCCGTCTTTCCTGCTTGGCAGTGACCATACTCGTCGGTGACCTTATCCATTGTTTCTATAAAGAGATCCTTTACCTCATAATCATTATCCAGTGTCTTTCCGATTGGCGAGGGCGATCATGCCTCTTCACAAATTATCGACGGCATGGATCAATTCGTGTGTTGACTCGCTTCTGTCCTCGACAAAAGACTGTCAATAATCTTTTCACGTTGTTTTCCTCTATCTCTCTTTCCGCAAATCTTTCCGGTTGTAACAGCATGTTCCAGTTTTTGTCTTCTGATAACGTGGCCAAAAACTGATAATTGTACTAGGCATTATTAAAGATCTTTATTAGTTTCCTTCTTGGTAGTGGCCATGCTAGTCGGTGATCGTATCCATTGTTTCTTTAAAGAGATCCTTTACCCACCGTGGCGGATTTGAGACCACAACTAACAGCTATCTGGCGACTGTTCCTAAGATCTAATAATGATGTCCACAAACTATATTTGGGAAGATTTAAACTTGGATGTTATGCCTTCTTCTTTCTTTTATTCTTCGTTTCTCCATTTCTATTTCCTGTAATGCTATTTAAATGTGAGGCTAGGAAGATCTTTCTGTGGCAACATCTTTCAGTAATTTGTGAAGGTCTCTGGTTCTGCTGTTCTGCTCGTTCATGGCTTGAATAATGTTTTATCATACCAGTAGACAAACATCCCTCATTTCAATCCTGCGCTTGAGGTCTTCAAGCCAGAAATGGGGATGGACATAAAAGTAGCCTTCACAGACAGACAGAAAAGAAAGAAGAGACAAACACAAAGGAAACCACATCGGCCGAACTGCCAACTGCACATCAGCTTCACAGAAATGTCAAACAACTGGCACAGAAGAAAAAAGAATCTATACCCGCGCTATGAACCACCGCCATTATAACCAAGGCTGAAAAAGCCTGCTGAGAGTGGTGGACATCTGTCCCCCATATTTCATATGGGATCGGAAGGAGTGCATGGGCAGCCTGGGCATCTCTCTTCCCCCCCCCCCCTCCCATGACTGAAATGTTAAGGGAACCAATGGTAGTGTCTCTACAGCAACAAGCAGCATGTCAATGGAAGTGTAGACAGCAACAAGCAGCATGTCAATGAAAGTGTAGACAGCAACAAGCAGCATGTCAATGAAAGTGTAGACAGCAAAAAGCAGCATGTCAATGAAAGTGTAGACAGCAACAAGCAGCATGTCAATGAAAGTGTAGACAGCAACAAGCAGCATGTCAATGGAAGTGTAGACAGCAACAAGCAGCATGTCAATGAAAGTGTAGACAGCAACAAGCAGCATGTCAATGAAAGTGTAGACAGCAACAAGCAGCATGTCAATGAAAGTGTAGACAGCAACAAGCAGCATGTCAATGAAAGTGTAGACAGCAACAAGCAGCATGTCAATGGAAGTGTAGAGAGCAACAAGCAGCATGTCAATGAAAGTGTAGACAGCAACAAGCAGCATGTCAATGAAAGTGTAGACAGCAACAAGCAGCATGTCAATGGAAGTGTAGACAGCAACAAGCAGCATGTCAATGAAAGTGTAGACAGCAACAAGCAGCATGTCAATGAAAGTGTAGACAGCAACAAGCAGCATGTCAATGGAAGTGTAGACAGCAACAAGCAGCATGTCAATGGAAGTGTAGACAACAACAAGCAGCATGTCAATGGAAGTGTAGACAGCAACAAGCAGCATGTCAATGGAAGTGTAGACAGCAACAAGCAGCATGTCAATGAAAGTGTAGACAGCAACAAGCAGCATGTCAATGAAAGTGTAGACAGCAACAAGCAGCATGTCAATGAAAGTGTAGACAGCAACAAGCAGCATTTCGATGGAAGTGTAGACAACAACAAGCAGCATGTCAATGGAAGTGTAGACAGCAACAAGCAGCATGTCAATGAAAGTGTAGACAGCAACAAGCAGCATGTCAATGAAAGTGTAGACAGCAACAAGCAGCATGTCAATGGAAGTGTAGACAGCAACAAGCAGCATGTCAATGAAAGTGTAGACAGCAACAAGCAGCATGTCAATGAAAGTGTAGACAGCAACAAGCAGCATGTCAATGGAAGTGTCTCTGCAGCAACAAGCAGCATGTCAATGGAAGTGTAGACAGCAACAAGCAGCATGTCAATGAAAGTGTAGACAGCAACAAGCAGCATGTCAATGGAAGTGTCCTTGCAGCAACAAGCAGCATGTCAATGGAAGTGTCTCTGCAGCAACAAGTAGCATGTCAATGGAAGTGTAGACAGCAACAAGCAGCATGTCAATGAAAGTGTAGACAGCAACAAGCAGCATGTCAATGGAAGTGTAGACAGCAACAAGCAGCATGTCAATGGAAGTGTCTCTGCAGCAACAAGCAGCATGTAAATGGAAGTGTAGACAGCAACAAGCAGCATGTCAATGGAAGTGTCTCTGCAGCAACAAGCAGCATGTCAATGGAAGTGTAGACAGCAACAAGCAGCATGTCAATGGAAGTGTCTCTGCAGCAACAAGCAGCATGTCAATGGAAGTGTAGACAGCAACAAGCAGCATGTCAATGAAAGTGTAGACAGCAACAAGCAGCATGTCAATGGAAGTGTAGACAGCAACAAGCAGCATGTCAATGGAAGTGTAGACAGCAACAAGCAGCATGTCAATGGAAGTGTCTCTGCAGCAACAAGCAGCATGTCAATGGAAGTGTAGACAGCAACAAGCAGCATGTCAATGGAAGTGTAGACAGCAACAAGCAGCATGTCAATTGAAGTGTCTCTGCAGCAACAAGCAGCATGTCAATGGAAGTGTAGACAGCAACAAGCAGCATGTCAATGGAAGTGTAGACAGCAACAAGCAGCATGTCAATGGAAGTGTAGACAGCAACAAGCAGCATGTCAATGGAAGTGTAGACAGCAACAAGCAGCATGTCAATGGAAGTGTAGACAGCAACAAGCAGCATGTCAATGAAAGTGTAGACAGCAACAAGCAGCATGTCAATGGAAGTGTAGACAGCAACAAGCAGCATGTCAATTGAAGTGTTTCTGCAGCAACAAGCAGCATGTCAATGAAAGTGTAGACAGCAACAAGCAGCATGTCAATGAAAGTGTAGACAGCAACAAGCAGCATGTCAATGGAAGTGTAGACAGCAACAAGCAGCATGTCAATTGAAGTGTTTCTGCAGCAACAAGCAGCATTTCAATGAAAGTGTAGACAGCAACAAGCAGCATGTCAATGAAAGTGTAGAAAGCAACAAGCAGCATGTCAATGAAAGTGTAGACAGCAACAAGCAGCATGTCAATGGAAGTGTCTCTGCAGCAACAAGCAGCATGTCAATGGAAGTGTAGACAGCAACAAGCAGCATGTCAATGAAAGTGTAGACAGCAACAAGCAGCATGTCAATGGAAGTGTGTCTGCAGCAACAAGCAGCATGTCAATGGAAGTGTCTCTGCAGCAACAAGCAGCATGTCAATGGAAGTGTAGACAGCAACAAGCAGCATGTCAATGGAAGTGTAGACAGCAACAAGCAGCATGTCAATGGAAGTGTAGACAGCAACAAGCAGCATGTCAATGGAAGTGTAGACAGCAACAAGCAGCATGTCAATGGAAGTGTAGACAGCAACAAGCAGCATGTCAATGGAAGTGTAGACAGCAACAAGCAGCATGTCAATGGAAGTGTAGACAGCAACAAGCAGCATGTCAATGGAAGTGTCTCTGCAGCAACAAGCAGCATGTCAATGGAAGTGTAGACAGCAACAAGAAGCATGTCAATTGAAGTGTAGACAGCAACAAGCAGCATGTCAATGGAAGTGTCTCTGCAGCAACAAGCAGCATGTCAATGGAAGTGTCTCTGCAGCAACAAGCAGCATGTCAATGGAAGTGTCTCTGCAGCAACAAGCAGCATGTCAATGGAAGTGTCTCTGCAGCAACAAGCAGCATGTCAATGGAAGTGTAGACAGCAACAAGCAGCATGTCAATGGAAGTGTCTCTGCAGCAACAACCAGCATGTCAATGGAAGTGTAGACAGCAACAAGCAGCATGTCAATGAAAGTGTAGACAGCAACAAGCAGCATGTCAATGGAAGTGTAGACAGCAACAAGCAGCATGTCAATGAAAGTGTAGACAGCAACAAGCAGCATGTCAATGGAAGTGTAGACAGCAACAAGCAGCATGTCAATGGAAGTGTCTCTGCAGCAACAAGCAGCATGTCAATGGAAGTGTAGACAGGAACAAGCAGCATGTCAATGAAAGTGTAGACAGCAACAAGCAGCATGTCAATGGAAGTGTAGACAGGAACAAGCAGCATGTCAGTGGAAGTGTAGACAGGAACAAGCAGCATGTCAATGGAAGTGTAGACAGCAACAAGCAGCATGTCAATGGAAGTGTAGACAGCAACAAGCAGCATGTCAATGGAAGTGTAGACAGCAACAAGCAGCATGTCAATGGAAGTGTAGACAGCAACAAGCAGCATGTCAATGGAAGTGTAGACAGCAACAAGCAGCATGTCAATGGAAGTGTAGACAGCAACAATCAGCATGTCAATGGAAGTGTAGACAGCAACAAGCAGCATGTCAATGGAAGTGTAGACAGCAACAAGCAGCATGTCAATGGAAGTGTAGACAGCAACAAGCAGCATGTCAATGGAAGTGTAGACAGGAACAAGCAGCATGTCAATGAAAGTGTAGACAGCAACAAGCAGCATGTCAATGGAAGTGTAGACAGCAACAAGCAGCATGTCAATGGAAGTGTAGACAGCAACAAGCAGCATGTCAATGGAAGTGTAGACAGCAACAAGCAGCATGTCAATGGAAGTGTCTCTGCAGCAACAAGCAGCATGTCAATGGAAGTGTAGACAGGAACAAGCAGCATGTCAATGAAAGTGTAGACAGCACCAAGCAGCATGTCAATTGAAGTGTAGACAGCAACAAGCAGCATGTCAATGGAAGTGTCTCTGCAGCAACAAGCAGCATGTCAATGGAAGTATAGACAGCAACAATCAGCATGTCAATGAAAGTGTAGACAGCAACAAGCAGCATGTCAATGGAAGTGTAGACAGCAACACGCAGCTTGTCAATAGAAGTGTCTCTGCAGCAACAAGCAGCATGTCAACGGAAGTGAAGACAGCAACAAGCAGCATGTCAACGGAAGTGTAGACAGCAACAAGCAGCATGTCAACGGAAGTGTAGACAGCAACAAGCAGCATGTCAATTGAAGTGTCTCTGCAGCAACAAGTAGCATGTCAACGGAAGTGTAGAAAGCAACAAGCAGCATGTCAATGGAAGTGTAGACAGCAACAAGCAGCATGTCAATTGAAGTGTCTCTACAGCAACAAGCAGCATGTCAATGGAAGTGTAGACAGCAACAAGCAGCATGTCAACGGAAGTGTAGACAGCAACAAGCAGCATGTCAACGGAAGTGTAGACAGCAACAAGCAGCATGTCAATTGAAGTGTCTCTGCAGCAACAAGTAGCATGTCAACGGAAGTGTAGACAGCAACAAGCAGCATGTCAATGGAAGTGTAGACAGCAACAAGCAGCATGTCAATTGAAGTGTCTCTACAGCAACAAGCAGCATGTCAATGGAAGTGTAGACAGCAACAAGCAGCATGTCAACGGAAGTGTAGACAGCAACAAGCAGCATGTCAATGGAAGTGTAGACAGCAACAAGCAGCATGTCAATTGAAGTGTCTCTGCAGCAACAAGCAGCATGTCAATGGAAGTGTAGACAGCAACAAGCAGCATGTCAACGGAAGTGTAGACAGCAACAAGCAGCATGTCAATGGAAGTGTAGACAGCAACAAGAAGCATGTCAATTGAAGTGTCTCTGCAGCAACAAGCAGCATGTCAATGGAAGTGTTGACAGCAACAAGCAGCATGTCAACGGAAGTGTAGACAGCAACAAGCAGCATGTCAACGGAAGTGTAGACAGCAACAAGCAGCATGTCAATGGAAGTGTAGACAGCAACAAGCAGCATGTCAATGGAAGTGTAGAGAGCAACAAGCAGCATGTCAACGGAAGTGTAGACAGCAACAAGCAGCATGTCAACGGAAGTGTAGACAGCAACAAGCAGCATGTCAATGGAAGTGTAGACAGCAACAAGCAGCATGTCAATTGAAGTGTCTCTACAGCAACAAGCAGCATGTCAATGGAAGTGTAGACAGCAACAAGCAGCATGTCAACGGAAGTGTAGACAGCAACAAGCAGCATGTCAACGGAAGTGTAGACAGCAACAAGCAGCATGTCAATGGAAGTGTAGACAGCAACAAGCAGCATGTCAATTGAAGTGTCTCTGCAGCAACAAGCAGCATGTCAATGGAAGTGTAGACAGCAACAAGCAGCATGTCAACGGAAGTGTAGACAGCAACAAGCAGCATGTCAATGGAAGTGTAGACAGCAACAAGCAGCATGTCAATTGAAGTGTCTCTACAGCAACAAGCAGCATGTCAATGGAAGTGTATGCAGCAACAAGCAGCATGTCAACGGAAGTGTAGACAGCAACAAGCAGCATGTCAACGGAAGTGTAGACAGCAACAATCAGCATGTCAATGGAAGTGTAGACAGCAACAAGCAGCATGTCAATTGAAGTGTCTCTGCAGCAACAAGCAGCATGTCAATGGAAGTGTAGACAGCAACAAGCAGCATGTCAACGGAAGTGTAGACAGCAACAAGCAGCATGTCAATGGAAGTGTAGACAGCAACAAGCAGCATGTCAATGGAAGTGTAGACAGCAACAAGCAGCATGTCAACGGAAGTGTAGACAGCAACAAGCAGCATGTCAATGGAAGTGTAGACAGCAACAAGCAGCATGTCAATGGAAGTGTAGACAGCAACAAGCAGCATGTCAATGGAAGTGTAGACAGCAACAAGCAGTATGTCAACGGAAGTGTAGACAGCAACAAGCAGCATGTCAACGGAAGTGTAGACAGCAACAAGCAGCATTTCAATGGAAGTGTAGACAGCAACAAGCAGCATGTCAATTGAAGTGTCTCTGCAGCAACAAGCAGCATGTCAATGGAAGTGTAGACAGCAACAAGCAGCATGTCAACGGAAGTGTAGACAGCAACAAGCAGCATGTCAACGGAAGTGTAGACAGCAACAAGCAGCATGTCAATTGAAGTGACTCTGCAGCAACAAGCAGCATGTCAATGGAAGTGTAGACAGCAACAAGCAGCATGTCAACGGAAGTGTAGACAGCAACAAGCAGCATGTCAACGGAAGTGTAGACAGCAACAAGCAGCATGTCAATTGAAGTGTCTCTGCAGCAACAAGCAGCATGTCAACGGAAGTGTAGACAGCAACAAGCAGCATGTCAACGGAAGTGTAGAAAGCAACAAGCAGCATGTCAACGGAAGTGTAGACAGCAACAAGCAGCATGTCAACGGAAGTGTAGACAGCAACAAGCAGCATGTCAACGGAAGTGTAGACAGCAACAAGCAGCATGTCAATGGAAGTGTAGACAGCAACAAGCAGCATGTCAATGAAAGTGTAGACAGCAACAAGCAGTATGTCAATGAAAGGGTAGACAGCAACAAGCAGCATGTCAATGGAAGTGTAGACAGCAACAAGCAGCATGTCAATGAAAGTGTAGACAGCAACAAGCAGCATGTCAATGTAAGTGTCTCTGCAGCAACAAGCAGCATGTCAACGGAAGTGTAGACAGCAACAAGCAGCATGTCAATGAAAGTGTAGACAGCAACAATCAGCATGTCAATGGAAGTGTAGACAGCAACAAGCAGCATGTCAATGGAAGTGTAGATAGCAACAATCAGCATGTCAATGGAAGTGTAGACAGCAACAAGCAGCATGTCGATGGAAGTGTAGACAGCAACAAGCAGCATGTCAATGAAAGTGTAGACAGCAAAAAGCAGCATGTCAATGAAAGTGTAGACAGCAACAAGCAGCATGTCAATGGAAGTGTAGACAGCAACAAGCAGCATGTCAATGGAAGTGTAGACAGCAACAAGCAGCATGTCAATGGAAGTGTCTCTGCAGCAACAAGCAGCATGTCAATGAAAGTGTAGACAGCAACAAGCAGCATGTCAATGGAAGTGTTGACAGCAACAAGCAGCATGTCAATGGAAGTGTAGACAGCAACAAGCAGCATGTCAATGGAAGTGTAGACAGCAACAAGCAGCATGTCAATGAAAGTGTAGACAGCAACAAGCAGCATGTCAATGGAAGTGTAGACAGCAACAAGCAGCATGTCAATGGAAGTGTAGACAGCAGCAAGCAGCATGTCAATGGAAGTGTAGACAGCAACAAGCAGCATGTCAACGGAAGTGTAGACAGCAACAAGCAGCATGTCAATGGAAGTGTAGACAGCAACAAGCAGCATGTCAATGGAAGTGTAGATAGCAACAATCAGCATGTCAATGGAAGTGTAGACAGCAACAAGCAGCATGTCGATGGAAGTGTAGACAGCAACAAGCAGCATGTCAATGAAAGTGTAGACAGCAACAAGCAGTATGTCAATGAAAGTGTAGACAGCAACAAGCAGCATGTCAATGGAAGTGTAGACAGCAACAAGCAGCATGTCAATGAAAGTGTAGACAGCAACAAGCAGCATGTCAATGGAAGTGTAGACAGCAACAAGCAGCATGTCAATGGAAGTGTAGACAGCAACAAGCAGCATGTCAATGGAAGTGTCTCTGCAGCAACAAGCAGTATGTCAATGGAAGTGTAGACAGCAACAAGCAGCATGTCAATGGAAGTGTAGACAGCAACAAGCAGCATGTCAACGGAAGTGTAGACAGCAACAAGCAGCATGTCAATGAAAGTGTAGACAGCAACAATCAGCATGTCAATGGAAGTGTAGACAGCAACAAGCAGCATGTCAATGGAAGTGTCTCTGCAGCAACAAGCAGCATGTCAATGGAAGTGTAGACAGCAACAAGCAGCATGTCAATGAAAGTGTAGACAGCAACAAGCAGCATGTCAATGGAAGTGTAGACAGCAACAAGCAGCATGTCAATGGAAGTGTAGACAGCAACAAGCAGCATGTCAATGGAAGTGTAGACAGCAACAAGCAGCATGTCAATGGAAGTGTCTCTGCAGCAACAAGCAGCATGTCAATGGAAGTGTAGACAGCAACAAGCAGCATGTCAATTGAAGTGTCTCTGCAGCAACAAGCAGCATGTCAACGGAAGTGTAGACAGCAACAAGCAGCATGTCAATGGAAGTGTAGACAGCAACACGCAGCATGTCGATGGAAGTGTAGACAGCAATAGCCACAAATGTTTGGTTTACATCACACAACTACGCCACACTTTCTTTCAAAACAACTTTCATTGGTGACCAAAGCATTATAAACTCATTCTTCACGCGGGTCAGTTGACTTAAATGTTGATTTCTCGTCCTTGACTTCGAAACGTAAATAACACTTACCTTAAATGTTGGAATGCATTCGCCTGATGGCTAGGAACTCTGAAAATATGGAAGACTAGACCACACACATCAGTCCGGTGCACTCACATGTAGTAACATCTAATAGTGGTAGTAGCACATTCGTGGACTACACTTTATTTCACACTTTTAACGTCTCGGCCACGTCGACCTCCAGTATCAGCAGTGAGAATGCAAGCATTCGAGTTGGAGATCTTGTGGCAAGAAAGCAGCAGTGTTCAAACTTTGCAAGGAAGCTCGTTAGTCAACATCGGAACAGCACAGCTAGTCGCTGTAAGCTGATGGATTTACTTACGGAGGAGATCACAGCACCAAGTGTCGTCTTCTTCCTCCATACAGTGATGCCAAACTGCACATTTTCTCTCTTAGTCCCCCCTGCCTCCCCCTTCTAACATTCCCGTTGTGACGACATACTCCAGCTTTCTCGTTTTCTTCGTAGTCATTTGTTTGAGTGTGTTCTTGTGGTAGTCCCAGTACAACTTAATGCATTGAGGGCTATGGCAGCAGCCGGGGTAGATCAGAGGATGCTGTAAGGCTCTTTCAGCAGTTAATAATTTCTGTTATTGAATATGGTTTGGGGATGCTGACAGTATCAACGAGCCAGTTTGAAAGGTTGGAGCGCATACAGAATGCCGCCATGCGGTTAATCCTGGGGTGCACAAAGGACACACCAATTATATGCATGAGGCATATCCTGGCGCTACCAACAATGACGGACATGCTTAGCGTCCTTCAGGCCAAATGGTACCCGAGAGTTGCTGCAGATAGGGATCACCCGCTGCATGCAGCCATTGATATGGTCAAGGGTCATAGACTAAGACGAGGCAGGTCCTGGATGGCACAGGCAAAACTTTCTATATGTCAGGTGTGTGATCTAGAGACCATCAATCGTGAAAGTGAGTGGGTTGAAGTTCCGGAAGACATGACGGACTGGCACAATGTAATAATAACACTGGGCCGTGAGTGCAGAGAATGGGCAGCGAGCAGCACTGAGTTTAAAGTACAACAGCTGATCCAGGTAACACACATAAAGGTGACATAGTCATCTACACCGATGGGTCAGTGGTGAGAAACGGACGTAGTGGTTGCGGCTTTATTGCAAAGGCTAATGGACGAGTCTTTAAAAAGGAGATTCTGGCATATGAGACTACGACCTGCAGCATGAGAATGAAGGTGGAGACAGTAACAGCGGCATTCCGTTAGCTAGAGGAGACTACTGCAACACACGTTGTATTCATTACGGATTCAAAGAGTATGCTTAGTAAGGTGGAGAAAGGAATGTTTAGTGTGGAATGGCACTTGTCTCTTCAGAGGTCACAGATTATGAGAACTGTATGGATATTTTGCCCTGGCCATGTGGAGGTGCGGGGGTATGAACAGGCTGATAGGCTAGCAGGGAATGCACCTCTTGGTGGCAGATTGCCTATGGACAAGGGGGAGATGGTCGTGCGCTTGTGGGACCAGGTGGATAAGACGGACGAACAGAATGAGAACCCATATGTGGAAAGAATGAGATTGCGGGGGATCGGCAGGGGTTCTGGAAGAATCTCAAAACTGAGAGGGAAGACCAGGAGAACTTTTAATCAGATAGCGGTGGGAACGATTAGTCGTGTGACTCTTCGCTGCCTGTTGAACGAGGGAACAGAGTACGTATGGGAATGTCCTGAGTGCAGTGATGTCGGTTCTTAACTCATCTCAACTCAACTCAAATCAACTCCCAGTACAAGCTGGCCAGCCGGCCCATGTTACGGATACGCGGATACAACCACATACAACATGTGCACAGGTTACTTGAAGGAAACAATTGTCCAGAGATAGTTTCCAGTTATGGGTCTGTGACATACAGATTGTGTGGGCCTGAATCCGGGGGGAGGGGGATAGGTGACCAATCTTTCCCTCATCTTAGCAGGCGACCAGCCAGGCGCCTATCCCGCGTCCCGTCATCTTTATGATATTAGCGCAGTCGTCTGTTCATTCCGCTATCGCGCCCCGCTAAACATTACTTAGTTGATGTTGATCCGCCATCTGTACAATTGGACTGCAGCCCAGTATTGTTCGGGAGCTGACGAAATTTCCAGCCGAGGCGTTCGTTTTGTCACTTGTGATTGTGTTCTAGTGATGCTTGCTATTTCTACGTCTCGTTCCCGGTGATTTAATTATTGTAAATTTGCAGCATTACTCCAGTAGCACCAGTTTCGTGACTCATAAATATAATTTTGTCCGAGAATCTGAAATATGGTGGCCACATTGTGCGTCTATTCCATCATGTGCCATGCCGGAAAGCGTGGGTGGTCATGACTCGCCATTTCACTCGTTCACCAGAGTAGTGGATAACCTTAATGTTCCTGTCTCGACCATGCCATGTGGCCAAGCCATCCAGGTATCTACTTATCTGTCTTCCTCTTGGTCTGTTTCCTCCGATCTTGCCAGTTGCCACCAAGTTCTCCAATTCCTTTCTTCTCATAACCTGTCCGAAAAATTTTGACTGTCTACGTCTAATTTCTCTAATCAGTTTACGATTTTCATGTGTTTCCTGTAATACGTGGTCATTGCTTTTTCTGTCTGTCCATGGTATTCTTTGCATTCTCCTCAGAAACCACATTTCTACAGCCATCAAATGTTTTTCAACTTGACTGCTTATTGTCCAGGTTTCATATCCATACAAAAGTACAGGCTCTATGTAGCACCGCAACACTCTTTTTCTCGTTTCAATTGACATCTTTTTATTGGTCAGTATGTTTTTCATCTTGCTAAAGGCTACTTTCACCATGGCGATTCTTGTTCTAATTTCTTCAAGGCATCTCTCATCAGCTCCCCCGATGGTGTTTCCACCTTGTCGTGGTGGGGTAGCTTGAATTTCTCAATGACCCTGAAAGCTATGCCGGCGGTAGCGTAGCTACCAGCAGGGCCTCCCATCCGAACAGGTCAAAGGGTAGAGAACAGACAAAGAGAAACACCCTGGTCCTCCAGGTTGGGGGTTGAAGCGTGGGGTTAACATCCCCACCTTTGTAAAAACCATTTTTGTTACGAAACAGATACATGAGCCTCGAATTCGGACTGAAGAACTTGGAATCAACGACTGGCAAGAGAAAGTCCACCAGAGAGACGAATGGAGACGGATTGTATCTGCAGCAAAGAACCTCAATGGCTCGGAACGCTGAAGAAGAAGAAGAAGAAGAAGAAGATCTCTCATCAGTTGTTATGACTTTTCCGAGATAATTGTACTGATTCACTTGTTATTGAATATTCCCATTTACTTGTATATTACATTGTGGCATTTCTTTCTTCCTAGTGACGACCATAATCTGCATCTTTTTACAATTTAGTCCTAAACCCATTTGTTCACTGTGTGCAAAAATCGCATCTACTAATTGTTACAGATCCTGCGCATTGTCTGCAATCTATACTATATCATCTGTATATCTAATATTATTGATGTTTCGTCCTCCAATGTTGATTCCATTTATATTTTCGACATTTCTGAAAATATTTTCACTGTATAGAGAAACAAGATCTGTGCGTCACAGTTAGGAAATAACGGTGATTTAAGGCATGTTTGTAGAAGAATAATCAGTAGTCGATCAGCACGAAGATGGCACCGAACATTGGAGACTCCTTGGACATGAAAATATCTACAGGCAAAGACGTCAACAAAGGAAAGACACTTTCCCACCGACGGTGTTAGAGGGGTGTTCAACAAAGGCTAGAGACACTTTCCCATCGACGGTGTTAGAGGGGTGTTCAACAAAGGCTAGAGACACTTTCTAAACGGTCGTGATAGAGGGGTGTTGAGCAGAGGAGCTGCCATGCTAATCTCCTCATTGTTGTTTATTTATGTTTAAGGAGGTGACCAAGATATGTTAGTCTTCGGTTCCGCGTTACATTAAGATGTCTTTTAACACACATAAAGGCAATACAATGTTACAAGTAGTAATGGTTTGTTTGGTTTGCGTTTCAATTCAAAGTCCACAAATGATATCCACATTCAATGACTCGGAAGGGTTCACGGTGCTAATCAAGAACAACATAGAATTCCCGAAATTTAACTTCAGAAAGTAAGTATATGTTTAATTAAAACTATTTGGTGATATTGTGTGCATTTTAGCTATCGTTTGTATACGTTATTTTATGTTATTCTGTCTTGATCTATTTATGGTCTACAGGGTGTTGACTGCGCCTGGCCCAGCAGCCAGCAGGGTTAGGATCGGCTAGCCTCTCCAATGAGGGGTGAAAAGTGAAAATTAGTAACCTGTCGATGACCCGTAGACTACAAAAGTCAACCCACACCTCCACATGGTGTAGACCGCGAGGTCATGGGTTAACGGGGCTATGGCTCACCATAGGGGATGGACTCCCTATGGTCAGATTTTTGTCCTAAACCTGCGACTGGTCTAGCAAGCCGACAGGGGATCTTCATACTACTCGTAGAAAAACTAAGAAGTATAAACAGACTGACCCAACTGAAATAATTAACAACGAAAATGGTTAAGTAATAAGTGAAAAAAATCAAATCCGAATAAGATGGAAAAAGTACTTCGAACAACTTCTCAACTTCCCATCAGATGTAACAGGAATTCAAGAAACCTACACAGAAGCCACCGAAGAAATAGAACCAGACATACTGAAAGAAGAAATTATAGAAGCCATCAGATTAACGCCATTGAACACATCACTGGGACAAGATGAAATACCAAATGAACTAATTAAATCAGCAAAAGAAGTACTAACAGTATGGCTACATAGACTATTCAACCATGTTTGGGTAGAACAACAGACACCACGAGACTGGGGAAACGCCACAATTATTCCAATGTGGAAAAGCAAAGGCAGCAAAGGAGATTGCACACAATACAGAGGCCTTTCTCTTTTGAGTCATACGGGGATAATAGTTTGCAAAATTCTTGAGAAAACATTATGAACTACTATAGAACCCCAGCTAAGCGAAACACAAATTGGATGTAGGAGAAACAAAGGATGCACAGATGTCATTTTTGCTCTTAGACAACTTATAGAAAAATCAATCGAATTCAATGAAACACTATATCAAGCCTTTGTCGACCAAGAAAAGGCATTTGATAGAGTAGATAAAAACAAGCTGCGGGGAATCCTTAAACAATATGGAGTGAGTACACATCTAACAAACCTATGTAGAAGCTTATACAACAACAGTGAATGCATAGTGAGAGCAGCTGGAGGACACTCAGAACCCTTCACCACAAGATCCGGAGTACGACAAGGTTGTGTCCTGTCCCCTCTCTTTGTTCATAAAATATATAGGCAATATATCCAAGGAAACCAACCCAACAGAGACAGCAAGAACATCACATGACGAGAACACAGAAGAAGAACCATCTTCAAATTACACCATTAGAGAACTTCTGTTTGCGGATTACCAATCACTAATAGCAAAATCAGAAGCTGAATTCAAGACCCCATGAATAGTCTAAACGAAATGTGTAGGGAACATAATATGAAAATTAGCACAAGTAAAACAGATGTAATAATTATAACTAAAGAAGAAGAAACAACACAACTCACTTAAACGAACATCCCTTGAAACAAGTAAAGAGTTTCAAGTACCTAGGAAGTATACTATCATCAAATGGCAAGTCCGAAGATGAGATCGAAAATAGATGCAATAAGGCAAACCAACTCATTGGACAATTGGAACCAATACTAAAGAACGTGGGGGGGGGGGGGGGGGGGTGATAGCTGCTTTAAATTTTATTAGAAGGCAGCAAGGCAAATATGGTTTGGCCATGCAAGTAGGTTACCAACTTACAGTATGCCACAACAAGTATTGATGTACAGACCAAAGGAAGAGGCCGGCCACATAAACGATGGACGAAGGGAATAACAGAGTCCGTGGGAATATCGATACATGAAGTCCATAAGCGATAAGTGTTTATACTTCACCTCGACACCGCAAGGTACTAGAGGAATATGATGAGATTATGAGATGAGATCTATTTCTATAGTATGCACGTGACGAGATACGGCGAATCGTGCCAGACAATGATTTGCGCAATCTATTCTTTGTCGCTTCATTATTGTAATTTACACAGAAAACACTACTTAGAATTAAAAAATAGTCACATTCTCGGAGAAGTTGCAATAAGTTTCAAGTAATTCACTGATTAATTGCCAAACAAAAAGTGAGTTTAGACCAAACAACGCACACAGTCAATTCAACAAGTATTATAGTGTAGATTTCCGTTCACTGAGCATTGATATTGGACAAGATCAATCAATCAATCATGTGCCATGCCGGAAAGCGTGGGCGGTCATGACTCACCATTTCACTCGATCACCAGCGTCGTGGATCAGCTCAGTGTTCCTGTCTCGTCCATGCCATGTGGCCAAGCCACCCAGGTATTTTCCTCTCGGTCTTCCTCTTGGTCTGTTCCCTTCGATCTTGCCAGATGTCACTAAGTTCTCCAATCCATTTCTTCTCATAACATGTCCAAAAATGTTTGACTGTCTACGTCTAATTTCTATAATCAATTCACGATTTCCATTTGTGCCCTGTAGTACTTGGTCATTGGTTTTTCTGTCTGTCCATGATATTTTTTTAATTTTCCTCAGAAACCACATTTCTGCAGCCATCATATGTTTTTCAGCTTGACTGCACATTGTCCAAGTTTCACATCCATACAAAAGAACAGGCTCTATGTATCCCCTCAACACTCTTTTTCTCGTTTCAATTGACATCTTTTTATTGGTAAGAATGTTTTTCATCTTGCTAAAGGCTACTTTCGCCATGGCGATTTTTGTTCTAATCTCTTCACTGGACAAGATACAACAAAATGATACGATCGCCCTAGTATAGCGATATATCGTCCTCCTGTTCAAATGGGGGTGGGGCGGGGGGATGGGGCGTCACATTTGGCGATATATTATCCTTTGACAATGAATCAGTTAAAAGAAAGCGAGCGAGAGTTACACAACCTAATGGAACAAGTATAACAGGCATCGTCCAGAGTGTGGCTTAGATATTAACTCATTCAGTAACACAGGATAACAAATGTAACCTCCCATTTGAACAGAAGGGCGATATAGCTACATACAATAGTCATCGTGTTATTTCTTACGTTTCACGGCATCCTCCACAATTTTGTGGTCGGTGAATGGAAATCTGCACTTGAATACTTGGTCCTTTGATTTTGTTTCACATTTGGTCCAACCTACTTATTTATTTGGTAATGCATCCATTAACACACTCGCACACACACACACACACACACACACACACACACACACACACACACACACACGCGCGCGCGCGCACGCACGCACACAAACGAAAACTGTGATAATTAGCAGTGGGAAAGAAAGGTCATCAATGAACATCACTGTAAACGGGGAGATACTAGACCAAGTAACACGTTTCTCCTGTCTTGCACATGTTGGACGAAGTGAAACATACATCAACAAGAGAATAGGAATAGATACAAATGATTTCAACATCATGAAATCAGTATTATCATCTAGCGAGATTAACAACGCATTACAAATTAGAACTGACATATTGTTTGCATATTCAAAATTACTGTATGGCCGGGAAGCCTGGACATTGAACGCGCAATTGTAAAGTCGAATAGAGGCCCTGAAGATGTAGTTATACAGAAGAGAGGCAAGTGAAATATTTTCGCCACATTAAAAGACATAACATTATTATGAAAATCACACTGAAGGATAAGGTTGAAGGCCAGCAAGCAAGAAGCAGGCAACGCTACAATCAAGGGATGGACGAACAGCATAGTGGAGACGGCACCTGATATATATATATATATATATATATATATATATATATATATATATATATATATATATATATATATATGTGTGTGTGTGTGTATGTGTGTGTGTGTATTTACACATACACACATCACACATATTATTTATATACATAAATAGTAGCCCGCCTTTCGTTGCTTTTTATATAATGGTATGAATTCAGTCGTTCAGACAACAATGGCAGACTCCTTAACGTTAACGTAACAAGAAATCACAACAGCTAAACACGCATGGGTTGACTGCGACCTCCTGTATAGGATATGCAACAACTTAATTTTTTGGAATGATTAGATTTAGACTTGTACTGGACTCCACAGACACGCGTTTATATTGAGAACACGTTCTCACGCCCTGCCTGTCTGGAGTACCATCTTTAGCAACGATGTGTAGCAATACTGTAATTCAGTAGGACATTTTTTTTCTTTGTTCTTCTTTATAGGATAATGGGACCACACCATGTCATACTTTTCAGATGTCAATGTGTCCGACTTCAGCTTGAATTTGTGTTAGGTTTTCTTCCTCTGTGTAGATTGCATCCATTAGCGAGCTCTTTCTGCCCGTGGTGGATTTGCCAAGGCATGCAGAAATTGGACACAGGACCACCTTTTTTGTTTTTTTTACTATGTCCGAAAAGACTAGGGATCGGATACGGGTATACAGAAGTACGTGTGATATCATTAGATACCAAAGGTTCTTGGGAACATTTCCAGGACAGAAACTCTTCTTCTTCTTCTTCAGCGTTCCGAGCCATTGAGGTTCTTTGCTGCAGATACAATCCGTCTCCATTCGTCTCTCTGGTTGATCCTCTCTTGCCAGTCGTTGATTCCAAGTGCTTGTAGGTCTGTATATATGTTATCTCTCCACCGTCTTCTTGGTCTGCCTCGGGGTCTACGGTCATTTATTTCCTGAGTGTAAGCGAGTTTTGTTTCCCTATTATCTTCCATTCTTTCTATATGCCCCAGCCATTGTAGTCTATTAGCCTTCATGATACCAGTGATTAGCGAGGACTTAAACAGATCATAAATGTCTTTGTTACTTCTTCTTTTCCACTCTCCACTTTGTGTATCCCTAATGGGTCCATTTTTAGAGAAATTAGATATGGGCATGCAGTATTTGTTAAAGACATTATCAGGAGAAATACTCTGAAATGCATAGTGAGATCTAACAAATTTGATGAGAAAAGATTAAGGGAATGCAATCAGATAAATACCTGGAAAGCGTGTCCATATGGCATCACGGGGGCAAGAACACAGACCCGATCCACGACTCTGGTGATCGTGTGAGATAGCCAACCATGACCACGGACGCTGATGGCTTAGCACATGATGATGATGAACTCGATATAAACATGTGCATACATAGTGCACGACACATGTTCATCGGCTTTCACATATGCATACGGGTGGGTGTAGGGCAAATGCCATATTTCCTACAGCCCAGCTGTAATGAGTAATTAGCACAACATTATGTGGTGAGTGTTCGTATTACGCACATGGCTTTTAACGATACAGTAGCAAAATGGCAACGCACATTCTTTCCTTACTGTATCTGTAGGCAGTCTGTCCTATCTGAACACCAAACACCCGTTGATTGTGCATTCAACTCTACCAATATAAATTTCACAAACAATGTTCTTCGATTGTTCCAACCGTTCCCTTGTTTGTAACGCTTGACACATGTTCATTTTTCTGTTGTTAGTTTAAGTTGAGTTGAGTAAAGAACCTACATCAGAACAATCCCATACGTGCTCTGTTCTCATTTTCAATAGCCAGTGAAGAGTCCCAATACTGATAGCACCAGTTAGTTGAGTCAAGAACAGATATCACAGCACTCGGTACATTCCCATACGTTCTCCGTCCTCATCTTTAACAATCAGCGAATAGCCCCAACACTATTGCCAGTTGTAATCTGGTTATGTGTTCGTCTGGCCTTTCCTCTAAGTGCTGAGTGTCGCCAGACGCTCTGGTCACTCACTGCAGCAGCATTCTCTCAAAGCCAGGATAATATATCTATTCTTGCACACACTATTAATAAGTGTTTCCCAACCTTTTTTTGTGCTATGCCCCACCAAAGCCTTTCTAAAATTCTTATGCCCCCCCCCCCCAACATATACATAATTTTTAATATTCAAAACTTGAAATGTTCACTAAAGAAATTTGAATGATAGGTTTTAGGAAGAAATCACTAGGAAATTATTGAGCAAACAGTAAGTAAATTTTCAAAACATATAAAGGAGAACTGAAATTCAACTACAAAATAATTTTAATGAAAGATTTTTCTATATTATTTTAATTGTTAGTAATTATTTATTATTTAAATTTAATGAGATCCTTGCGCTTGATGTTTGCTGCAAAGAGATTTTATGTCAGGTTCAAATTTAGTTAACTTAAGTCTCAAGTCTCCCCGTTTTGTTGTATCCAGCCGATTTCATTATTTTTTTTTAACAGCAAATCATTTATGGCACTAAATCCGCATTCAGCTAAATATGAAGATGGAAACGGTAATAATAGTTCTCTTGCACATTTGGTTGCATCTGGATATTTGATTTCGGTTTCCTCACAAAGTCATGCCATCGCTCCTTTTATATTAAATAAAGTTTTAATTGATTCATCATTTTGCATTTCTGCGAGGTCTTCTTACTGCATATTTGAAATATCAGACAAATCCACTAACATTGGCTGCATCATCCAAGTTGGGAAATCAATTTGTTTCAAATCAGAAAATCTTTCTTTTACATCAGCCGATAAAATTTTCAGATGATTGACAATAATATATATAGCGGTATCAGTCACTTCACATTTTTAGAGCCAGTGAAACTTTTCAAAATTGTTGTTGTAAATATATGTCTGACATAATTCAATAAAGGTAATGAAACCAAATATCTTCGTTTTTGCGTCGACAAGAGTTTTGTTTGTTCCTTGAAGTTGTTTATTTAATATATTTAGTTTTTCAAAGATATCGGCTAAATAACTCACAAATGCCTTACCATCGACCGTTAACAGATTTTTCATTTAAGGTTTTTCGCTTAAAAAATCACTAAGAGTATCAAATAATTCCATAAATCTTTTTTCCATTTTCGAATTGCCCCCCTTAACAATCGAATTGCCCCCTGTGGGGCGTGGGCCCCACGTTGGGAAACACTGCTATAAATGATCTTAAGGAGCTTTGACCACATCTGCCGTATCTTGCACAAATACCCCACCTAGCATTGCAGACCCAGCCACTCAGTCCGCTTGCTTGTTTCTCAATGCACCATCAAGGTATAACAGATACTCCCTGTATTTGATTTTTAAATTGAAGTATGCTACTCTGAACGAAGCATACCTATTTAACCCTTATCAGCACGCCCCGTGTGTCCCTTACATGACGACAAGAATATGACGTTTGTCTTCCAGTCAGCGGAACGTATACTTTCGTTTTTTTTAAATGCCTTCATACACATTCGGTGGGGGTGGGGGAAGGGTGTGGTGTTATTGTTTTTGTGGGCCGCGTTGAGACGCCCAAATAGTAGTGTGTAAGCCAATGTTCAGTCTACATTTTCGAACCATGCTACAGGTTTGCAGAATATTTTGTGATAGCTGTTATGCAGAGCGATGTGGGATTAAACACGGTGCAGTAGGTCACCATGGCCGAATGGATAAGAACGCGTGTTCTTAAACATGAGGTGTGCAGATGCCGAGGTAAGGGGTTCAACCGGAGACCGGACAGCTGCACTAAAATGTTGCTATATCGTCCTTGACATGGGGACGTAAATTGCACGTACTCCTGAAGTCGAAGTGTGTTCGCCTGATGGCGAGGGACACAGTTATTAGGGAAAGCTAATGTAGTGTGCATGGAGTACGCTTGAGTTCAAAGCCAGCGAGCGCGCTCAAAAAATAAAACAGCGGTGCAATGAAGTGGATTCTCTTAACTTCAAGCCTCTTTCTTGCAGACATAGTTTGTGTTTTCAACACTGCTGGCTGTGTTTCTCACTGGAAAATCACATATAACGATATCCCGACTTGCTGGAAGCCAATTCCAAACATAACGTCGTTAAAAATATTTCCCGGATTTTTTTTCCCGTACACATTGTGGGAAAGCTGGAGTATGTCGTCCAACGGGTAGGTTGCAGGGAAGAGAGGCATGGAGAGACTAAGAGCGACATTGCTTGACAGTTTAACAACATGGCATCGAGGAATGTCGTTATCAGGAAATTATTCGCAGTACAAGAGACAGAAGGCTTTATTCAGACATGATCACCAAATCCACATGGCATAAAGGCAACATGTTTGTCTGCCAAGATAGTATTCAGTGTCCAGCGGAGTCAATATGATAGAATTGGGCACCTGGCGATTTCCACAACTTTCTGAGAATTGCCGCATATGAAGTTCGCCGACGAAAGGAACTGAAAATCGCACGTCATTTCACCGGGTTCCGAATATGTGAAGTTCGAACACCTCACACCTCAACGGCATACCTGCTTTAGAAACACCTTCAAATTTTAATATAACTGAGTACAGCACACTTATGTTCAACGGCATACCTGCTTTAGAAACACCTTCACATTTTAATATAACTGAGTACAGCACACTTATGTTCAACGGCATACCTGCTTTAGAAACACCTTCACATTTTAATATAACTGAGTACAGCACACTTATGTTCAACGGCATACCTGCTTTAGAAACACCTTCACATTTTAATATAACTGAGTACAGCACACTTATGTTCAACGGCATACCTGCTTTAGAAACACCTTCACATTTTAATATAACTGAGTACAGCACACTTATGTTCAACGGCATACCTGCTTTAGAAACACCTTCACATTTTAATACAGCTGAGTATAGCACAATTATGTTCACTGCCGTTTCTTCGAAGTAATTCCCTTGAGACAAATACGAACTGTTGGAACATTTCTGAAACCCTAAAATTCTGAAACCAATGCTGTATACTTCTCTCTGTTCGATTATTGCATTGATTATAAAGATTTCAGCAATCTTGAATCGATACTCTTTCAGTTGCGCTTTGAGTAAATATCAAGTTGTGCCAGTTGGGGAGAACACGGAGAATATTTCATAGTCACACTGTACGTCGCAAGGTAGTGTTTCACTAGTACGAATTAACGTTTGCTTTGTTGATCGAGATAGGTAGTCGTTCTCTTTTGTCAGGTATTAGTCAGATATGACTGAGATATGGTGTAACAGGAGACGATACTACCTGCTTTCTGTTAGCTCCGAATGCTGGGCGGCTCTCACAAAACCGACACCCATCATTGTGCCAACAGTTTCGGGCGAAGGAGCGCAATTGGGAGGGTACAAGCTATATCCTCATGCGAGGATATGCAACTTAAAGACTAAATGTCATGGGAAGGCAGATCAGGCCTTAAGCCCTGGGTGGCGACTGGTCTAGGATGGTAGCTACGACAAGCGGACAGTTATAGCATTGCTTTTCTGATCCGGCAGCTTCTGCAGCTTGTTTTATTCCAGATGTATTGGTGTTACTTTTCTTCTGGCGTAAACTAGGCAATGTCGTAAGAGGGATCATGTAGCATGGGTAACGCATGGTCTCTACAGTTCAGCCCAGGTTTTGTGCTATGAAGAGGTTATTTTTTGTCTGAAGCACAGTAACCATAGTCTATCAAGATGTCAAGGTGTCAGTAAAGTCCCCCGCTACGTGTATCATCATTGTCATGGACGTTATCTTCAATCCAACGGTTATGGCGCTCAGAAACTTGCGATTTCCTCTTTATGATATCGCTGTATGGTTTTCAAAAGCAAAGTTAATGTACCTTAGAATGACTTCTTGAGCAAAGCAGAAAAACCGCACTTCTTCATTACATTAAATCAAAGGCGGTTTAAACGTCGGTAACGCGACGTGCCCAATTAATAAGCAAACTTTTGTTCCTGAGATTTAAGAGGAAATGAAAAGATTTAAGTACAATATAATTGTTTCCACAAAAAAAAAAAAAAAAAAAAAAATAGGAATCTCATAAATCCACGATTTCCAAGAATGAATAATTTAGTTAGAAGTCAATGATTCTGAAACCGATATGAAGCTACCTTGTTTTTATCAACTACATTTTGTAATTCTTGTTGTTCTTGATGCAATCCAGGCGCAACATTATGAACTGGTATGCCAGTAATTCAGAACTTGGGAAATGTCGATGGAATCCAGATGACCCTCGTGATAAATACTGCCCTATATTTGTGCTTGGAGACATTGCCAAAGCTAGTGGAGTAGTGTACTCATCGCTATTAACAAAGGTATGCATTTCGATGTGTGTCCAGGTTTCTCTAAGCTGGTTGTTCTGACATAAATGGCAACGAGTTGTTTATTTCATTACTGATGCTGATTGTTAACTGTTAATTATTAATTTGAAGGTTATTGGCGTGTTTCTTTGAGTCTGCGGGAACTAACAGTAATATATCCACATTTTGAATTCAAACAATCAAATAGCAAACTATTTGTTGCACAATATGTTGCTTGACAAGTTTCGTTGCCTCTTGCCAGGTATGAAAATGAGGATAGAAAATAAAAACAAGTACATGTAACTCCTATGAAAGAGTGGGAGATAATTAGTTAATTAGACGCGTTTTAAACTTAACGACAAAGGGTTGCCCCGTTATGCTCCGTTCTTGTGTCAGTAGATATTGAGAGATAATAAACATAGACACACACTTATTCGTAGGTTTTACACGTACCTAACTGTTGTTATTTTCTGTTGTTATATCCTAATGCGGCGGTTATTTCTCTTATCTCTAGAATGCTCGCGTTCTAGGAGGAGGATCTCTGCAGTGTTGTTTTTGTCCAGCCTTATTTTCACAGCTCTTACAGTCCTGTTTGCTTCACAAGTAACTACACCCTTGCGTAATGATGTACGCCACGAACGTATGTCTTTGGAAGCAGTCTCCCAAATGTCTTCATGAATTCCAACAGCTTTAAGTGATATCTTCAATGATTTCTTCACATGTCTTCAAATGCTGGGTAGGCATACCCTAGTTCACCGATTGTTTTTACTCCGAATCGGTTACCCTCCCCTGGTTTTTGCCGGCTTGTCATAGCCGATCCCCCAGGTGGTGGGGTTGGGGTGGGGGTTGCAGCTGACGCATGTTGACATCAACAAGGAACCACATGCAGTGATGGTATAAGTTTAACAACCATCAACAAAAGTCAAACATCAACCGATATCTAACCTAAAACCCAACACCAAAATAATTCAAACTGAAACAAAACCCCAACCCCAATACAAAAGAATGCATAGCACTAACCATATCTGTAATCCAAATCTAAACATTAGTCTAATATACCCTAATACTTGCTCAAATTTAACTCTATCCCTAATCCGAATATTAACATTAGTTTAATAGATCGTAATACTAGCTCTAATTGATCACTGGCCCTTATCCAAATCTAAACACGAGTCTAATATATCCTTATGCTAGCTCTAATTCAACTCTACCGCTAATCCAAATCTTAACATTAGTTTAATAGATCCTAATACTTGCTCTAATTCACCTCAATCCCCCAAAATTAAAAACACAAGTAAATGTCCCCTTTATTAGCCTTAAAGAACACTGGGCATAGGGTGGTACAACCATAATTTTAACGACCATTCTGTACTCGTTGGGTGATGTGGTCAGTATAACTTTGGCTGTCCTTACTTTATAACATATTTCCTGGTTAACATTTTCGACTGGATCCACCTGGGATCCAAGGACATGTTTAAAAATTAAAATTCGCCCATGTGAATCGAACCCTGTCTCTGATACAACACTTGTACTATCTTTAATCTCTCTCTCTCTCTCTCTCTCTCTCTCTCTCTCTCTCTCTCTCTCTCTCTCTCTCTCTCTCTCTCTCTCTCTCTCTCTCTCTCTCTGGCGTCGTGACCACATAATAACACTATATCATCAGGAAAAAGTTCATTAACTATGAATTGTCTGTAGTACGTACGGCTCGGCCATTAGCATCCGAGATTATTACATTTCTACAGTACGTGTATATAAAAACCCTAAATGGACGATATTCGTCAAATCATATTAGGTGCCATAAGCTGTCGCTATCTGCATTTGAATTTGTATTGTTTTACTTGTTATAAATATTTTAGTGTTCAATTAGCTTCTCATAAGTCTTTAGCCTGACCATGAAGAAGTAGGCGAAGAAAATTGAAATTTAGCACAATGCTCATTCACGCTCAATGTAGCCACACCTGAATTTATGCATTTCTGCCATCTCTGCGTGACCTTGAAAAGACCTTCAGAATAAAACAACCTAGTTTTCAAACTAAAGCAGTTATCACAAGCCAGTGTGACATCTTCGTCACTGTCAAAACGATTTCCTTTGAGCTGTTTTTTTAAGATTAGGGAAAAGAAAAAATGTCTGACGGAGCCACATCTTGAGAATATGGTGGGTGTGGAAGAATTTCAATATTCAAATCTTTGGCAGTTTGCAGCACAAGCCGTGCTTTATGGAAGGGCGCGTTGTCTTGAAGCAAAGGCAGAATTTGCGTACGCGCTATCCCTCGTTTTCTGGTCACATCCTTTCTTAGTCTGATAAGAAGATCTGCATAGTACTGCCCATTAACTGTGTTACCATGAAGTATGTAATCTTTTAATATGACACCTTTGACGTTCCAAAAAACAACCTTGGCTTGACATGTGTTGGGGAGCCCGGGGTTTTCCATTGCATTCTGTCAATTTTGGATTCTGTGTCATAATGGTGAATCCAAGACTCATCTACCATCACCATGGTCGTCAACATGTTTTTCGACCGCCACATGTTGAGCAACTGGCCACTGCAACCAACCCGTGTTTGTTTCTGTTCATATGTCAGCAGGCGCGGGACCCAGCGGGCACACACTTTTCTCATGTTCAGTCGGTTGTGGAAAGTTCTAAAAACTGTACTGTTACTCAGTTTTGCTGAATCCAATATCTCTGTAATTGTCATTTTCCTATCCTGGTCTATGATTTTCTTTACTTTTACAGCATTTAGCATCATTGCACTCTGAGGACGGTTGTCCTGATCTTGACAGATCAGCAACTTGGGAACAGCCACACTTAAACTGCAAACACACTTTGCTTTTACAGAAGCATACGAAGGACAGACTTCCTCAAACACTGGCTCCATCTCCCTGTGTATTTCTATAGGTGTTGTCCCTTGTATCATCAAGAATTTTATCACAGTCCTGGCGTCTGATTTCTCCATTGTTCTGACAAACCGTTGGATGTGCAGATCTGGTCAATAGGGTGTGTTGTGCCATGCACCATATCGGGAAAACCAGTTGAGGTGGAAAATTCATAATCCAAAAGTCCATTACGAATTGAATAAGCTATACATGTGCCAAAGTTCAATTTTCTCCGCCTAGCCCTTCATGGTCAGGCTAAAGACTTATGAGAAGACCCATGTAAAATTGTTAATTTTTGAAATTTTTCAATTGTTAAAAATGTTGACAAATTTTTAATTTTTATTGTTACTATTATATATTAAGTAACATATATATTATATACTACTGGCACCCGTAACCCTAATCTGCACCCCTATTTCGTAACCTAACCGTACCCATAAACCTAACACTAGAAGCATTGAATGATCTGGCATATTAATATTCATGTATCTATTTAATAAGACCCACCAGCTATCACTATCTGCAACCACAAACAGCTAATTAACAAAAATTAATTAATAATTAACAAAAAATAATTAACACCTAATTAATCCACCTGGGATTATCCTTACATTAATACATTTTCAAGGCTGTATAAAGTGACGTCACGGGAATATTATAGTAAGGCTATCTAAGGCAGCTCTCGGCGGCTTGGATCCGCAAATTATGCCGCAAAACTACAGTATACACTACTCTGTCGTCGCTAGGGGCGGGAACAGCTGGGGCAGATAAATAACTTGGTGTGCTCATGGAGGAAGCTGCAGAGAATATTAAACAATTTAGGGTGATTTGGTTGACGAGCTATGTTCCAGTTGAGAATAAATGGAAATAGAATAATACGAAGTCATATCACGTATTTAACATAGTGTCTGTCATCTAGGGCGGCATTATAAAGATTGTCATAGACTGGGATTGCAACCTGGACTTCGACGAGGATTACTGCATGCCCGAGTACTCATTCCGATGGCTGGATAGTGGCAACTTTACTGTATCTGTGGGCTTTAACTTTAGGTAAGTAAGTGTTTGTCTTCTTGTAGATTTTCTTGTTGTGTGCATATCGGTTGTTTGTTGTTGTTGTTTGTGAATCCCTAGGGTAATTGTATCTCTTAAGCCCAGTTGACGTTCAGTTTACGTCCTCCGAATCTATAGTCAGGTTGATTAAGCTACCCTATGACAGTAGACTGTACTGCCTGCTTTCTGTTAGCTCCGAATGTTTGGCGACGCTCACCAAGCCCTAGATCTCACATTGTTCCAACTGTTTCTGGCAGAGGAGCGTGATTGGGAGAGTACAAGCTTCACCATAGTGCGTGAAAATACAACCTAAAGACTGAATGCCACTGCAGGGCAGACAACGCGCAAAATGCTTTTGTAGGAAACTGGTCTAGGATTTGAAGCTCCGACAAACGAAGCACATGGGGTCAGAGGGACGCACAAGCTCCCCCACCGCGGCAAGGTGGAGACACATCGGGAGAATTTTCAGTGTTTAACACTGAACATTCGTCTGCAAATAGATCACAGAACGACAAAAGAAACAAGGGTAGATAGCTAATATATGCGGCGAACAATAGGGGAGCCAAGGATAGAGCCTTGAAGTACTCTAATATTGAAGTTAGTGGTTTGAGACAGAGATGTATTTGTAATACTACCCGCTTTCTGTTTGACATAAACTATTTTATTAGAGTCACTACAGAAGGGCCCACTTTCATTGCTTCTAGTTTAAAAAAAAATTAGAATAACGTAGTGTATCATATAACATGCTATTCTGAAATCGACAAACATCGCTCCACATAGACTGTTGTTGTTTATATTCAGGTGCCAATTTTCTGTCATGCTTGTTAGGGACGTATGACAAGAGTATTGTAGGCGAAATTCTGATTGATTGTCAACTATAGACTTGTTGCAAACTAACTACTGTAAGGTTGCTTTATGAATGTGATATTCTAGTAGTGATGAAAGTAAGGAAATGAGCCTATAATTGTTCGGAAGACTATTGTCCAATGAGTCACATTTGAGAAGAGGATGCACTTTAGCGATTTTGAGATCTGATGGAAAGTGGCCTTTGGCGAGACACTGGTTGTATACATATGTTAGTGACACACCGATCATTGGTGTAGCACAATGGAGAATGCGATTTCTGATGCAAATTGTATACATATGCTAGTGACACACCGATCATTGGTGTAGCACAATGGAGAATCCGATTGCTGATACCATCTAACCCTGATGAGTACTGTGTTTAGGTTACTGAGGTCTTAATCCAGTGGTTGTTATTAGCGGTATAACGGAAGGAATATCCATGTAGCATCTATTCTCGCAACATGATGATAGTAAACATAAGTTGCAAGGAGAATTTGGCATTGTAGCTTTCAGCTGGTCAATGTAAGTTTGAAAATAAAAGTTACTGAATTGGCCTCGTGCTACATAATATGATTGGTGGTAGTGATTTGGAAGAGTTATATTTGTTTGTCAAGGCGTTAATTGCCTTCCATATATCCTTACTATTTGTTTCATCCATTACTGAGTTATTAAAATATTTTTTTTCTTATTTCTTCGTATGATATATTGCACTTTGTTTATAAGAAAGTAGTCATAATAAGTCATACCGCCAAATTGACGGAGTAGCCATGGGGAGTCCTCTTGGTCCTATTCTAGCGGACATCTTCATGGCACATTTAGAAGAAAAGAGATCCTCAGACATCAACAACTTGACCTTTTACCGTCGTTATGTGGACGATATACTAATTATCACCACAGACGAGCTACAAACAACATCGTTCCAGGCCACAATGAACAAGACGCACAAAAACATCTCTCTGTCTATGGAACACGAACACAGCGAAGCGTTACCGTTCCTAGATACCCTAATGAGACGTAGAGCAGACTGCACAATTCAAAGATCGGTGTATCGCAAAGGAACATGGACTGGCCAATACCTAAATTTTCAGAGCTTCACACCTGTCCAGTACAAACGGGGCTTAGTACGGACCCTGTTTGACAGTGCTAGAAAGATATGGACCCAGGACACACTGATTGAGGAATTTGAAACTCTGAAGAATGTCTTAAACCTGAATGGGTACTCCACAGAATTTATAAAGCGCCACTGCCAACAGCCCAAACCAAAACCAGACTTAACTACAGTCCCTAAACTCAAGGTATTCATCCAGCTAACCTTTCGAGGGGATGACGTAATGCAACGTCTACAAGACCGGCTTACTACAGCAGTAGGCCGAACATTCTGTGCTGCAACTCCAGTCATTAAATATAAAACCGTACCGATTCCTACACTAGCAGTCAAGGAGCCTGTTCCTCTGTACGCCACAAACAATTGTATTTACCAATTCACATGTAGATGCCAGGCCTTATACATTGGTAGAACAGAGAGACAGCTTAACAAACGAGTGTCAGAACACATACCTCAATGGGTCAACAAGATACAACACACAAGAGATGCTAGCCTCGTGGGGCCGACACACCGGAAGCTCCAGGCGTCTTCAATTGGTAGGCACATTGTCGAGAGCGGCCATGTGGTTGACAGAGACACTGCCTTTCGCGTGTTGTTTAACACACAAAATACTCGCTTGTTAAAATTTGCAGAAGCAATTATGATCAATCAACGCAAGCCAGAATTGTGCAAACGGAAAGACATGTTAGTCAGCTTAAAATTGACATTACTGTGCGAATATGTGTATATTTCAACTTGAAGGATTTATCTAGTTAAATCACGTAAGTTGCGTGATTTCTGCGTTATGTACCTGACGAGATGCAGCGAAATATGCCAGGCAATAAATCGTGCAATCTATTGTTTGTGTCTTATTTATTCAAATTCACTACGGGAAAACATTGTTTTGAATAATTATCGTAATATTATCTTAACCTGAAATTAACTGGAAATCATATTATGTGCAAATTTAGAATACTATCATCCAGTCACGCCATTCAACCTTTGTATATATGCATTAATATTTAGTCTGTAATGTTCTGTGTGTTTGTTGTTATGAAATGAAATCGTGTGTGTATCATTTGATTGTGTTTTGCAATTAAAATTATCTCTGCCATACCAAACAACAATCTCTGTTGTCATGTATTGACATTGTAAAACGTATATCCAACTGTACTAGTATCACTCGTTCCATGATGCATGAATGATAAGTGAATGATACGTAAAATGTATGACTGACATGACCCTCTCATCGATGTTGTGATGAGTGAACCATGTCGTACATAATGCCTCTGTGTGTTCGTGGAATGAAAGTATGATAATGGTCGTTGATGCTATATAAGTATGGTTTATGAAATTAACGTGACTAAGGATGTAAATGATACGTACAATTAATATAATAGAGTTCGTCATCTCGTAGTGTAGATGCCCGTTGGTGTAGCCCAAACTCTCGCTTCAGCCTAGATCACGATCGACTCGAACTCAAACAAAAGTCTGACACAACTATAACACAACACTCGGAGTAGTGTCGAGCTGACAAGGTTCGACTGTCTTTCCATTGTTCGGACGTTTCTGTTGGTAATATATATATATATATATATATATATATATATATATATATATATGGACGAGTTAATTAAAATGACGATATATCAAAATATGACAGCAGGCTGTCGACTAAAATGCAGAACACTTAATATTGACTGACACAAAACACAATATGGTTATGGTCTGGGCTGACATGATGTAGTTGATGTAGGCGGTTAGTTGATGTAGGCGTATTGTTGTTGATGGCTTCTCCACAGAATTTTAGGATCCGGTGCTCCAGAAATTAGAGCCGCTCATCTCTGCCGTATAGTTGTTGAATATTATTCCAGATCGTCGTCAAGAACAACCGTCCAACAGAACTACTGGAGCAACGTCAATGAATATATAATGATTAAAGGCAGGCCGACATTTTCTGGTAATGCAATGTTTATTGCTACAAAATGGCTTGTAGCGTCCTCAACTGTTAATATACACCGGTCCCATGTTGCTGGGAGGGTCGGTGTGACGTAAATAGGCAATACGCACAATGCTCGTTATCTATAATTAATTAATGGGATATCTAGATAAATGATTTAGCCGCTCAGAGTTATTTCAAATTGTATCGTTGCCACTTAACATAACTATACCGACTAACAGTGGTTGTTGACATTTGCTACCTTTGAGCCATTCCGTCGATTTCTGGTTTAATATCAGTGGCCATTCGTCTGTCGCGACTGTGGAGCATGCCTTGATCGTGTATCCTCTATGAACGATGGTTCCCTGTTACTCATTCCACCTTCCAAACCGATTCACGTTGATAATTTGTCTCGGAGAATATTACGCCGCCTGTACTTGTTGTCAGCCCAATTATCGTTCTCTGACTAGTTGCTAGGGTATCACGCCGTGACGTTTTTCACATCGTGACGTCACTTGGCGATGTTTGCCGCTTGCTACTTTGAGATTAACTCTTTGGTTTCTTTCTCACTTATAATTCGTGTATCTCATTCTAAATTGCTACGTGGCAGTATGTTTCAATGGGAAAGATGCATGCTCTTAAAACTCTTAAGTTTTGTAGTTCTGTCTGTCCCATTTCATAATTTATTCAGTTGTTTTAGTCTTTGAAGAGCAATTAATAGTCGTCGTTTAATTTCTTTCATTGTGTCACCGTTGTTGGTAATTAATGACCTAAGATATTCAAATTTGTCCAATACCTCCACTTTTTCCTCATTAACATATATTTCCTTCTCCATAGTAGTTTTATTTGTATGCATTATCTTTGTTTGTTTTTGCTATGTTAAGATATTAATTGTGATTTTCACTATTCAGTTGAGTTGAGGCTATTAGGTTTTCTATACCAGTCTGTGTTGTGGATAGCAATACTGTATCATCAGCATACCGAATCTCTGGTATGTCATGACCACCGATATTAAATGCTACACTGAAATATGTATATATGTAATAGTACTACACTGAAAGCTGTATAATTTGCTATCTCCAGATACGCAGACCATTTCTTTATGAGAGATAACGACGGCACAGTCAGATTTCGCAGAAACTTGAATAAAGCAATCGGTGTGCATTTTGAGGTGGAGGTGCGGGGTCGTGCTGGCAAGTTTTACCTTGTGAACCTGATGTTTAACATCGGCAGTGGAATGGCATTGCTGGGCATTGTAAGCGATTGTGTCGTTCTTGCTTATCTATTTAATGTAAATTATGGAACGTGTGTGACAGAAGTGAATGGGAAATTAAGCTAAGGAAAAGCTGCATGTGTCTTTTTGAGGCGCGAAATTAGACTGATATGTAACATTATGTGGCTATCATAATATATCAAATATGATCATCGCGTTAAAATGTTTCTTTAATTTCTAAATATCGAAACCTGTCTATTTTAATATTACTACACTGAAATCTACTATAGTAGTAGTAGTGAATCGGTAAAATTATCTCGGAACAGTCATAACATCTGATGGGAGATGCCTTGAAGAGACTGGAACAAGAATCGCCATGGCGAAAGTAGCCTTTAGCAAGATGAAAAACATTCTGACCAATAAAAAGATGTCAATTGAAACGAGAAAAAGAGAGTTGAGGGGATACAAAGGGCCTGTGGTTTCTTAGGAAAATGCAAAGAATACCATTGACAGATAGAAAAACCAATGACCAAGTACTACAGGAGACAAATGAAAATCGTAAATTGATTATAGAAGTTAGACGTAGGCAGTCAAAATGTTTTGGACATGTTATGAGAAGAAATGGATTGGGGAACTTGGTGACAACTGGCAAGATCGAAGGGAACAGACCAAGAGGAAGACCGAGAAGTAAATACCTGGATGGCTTGGCCACATGGCATGGACGAGACAGGAACACTGAGCTGATACACGACTCAGGTGATCGAGTAAAATGGCGAGTCATGACCGCCCACGCTTTCCGGCATGGCACATGATTGATTTATTGAGTAGTAGTATATATAATTAATTAATCACCACCCATAACAGTGATAATTAGATTGTAAGCTATACTACAACACGATCACAAATAACCAAATGGACGTTGCTGGCACAACTTTCGCCATATATGAGAGGAAGTCAATAAGTAAGTCACAAATGCCTGTAGATAATAACTAAATATGATAACAACTTGAAACCAGTTTATTTGTATAAATACATTGTCCTTGTATTTCTCAACATAATTTCCACCAACAATGATGCGCATATCTCTTCATTTTAACAGTAAGCCAAACCGGCAACATAGAACTGCGTGCTCTGTTTTCTAAACCACGTTTTAGCTTCACATTCAACTTCGGCGTCATTCGTGAAATGTCTCCCGTCAAGGTGGGTTTTCAGTGGACAAAAAAGGTGGAAATAGCTAGGGGCTAAGTCGGGGCTGTAAGGTGGATGTTCCAGAACTTCCCACCTTAGTTGGTTAGTTTTCTCCTGAGTTAATCGAGCCGTGTGTTGTCTGGAATTGTCACGAAGAAGCAACACGTCTCTAATCAGCAGTCCGGGACATTTTCTTCGAATTGCATCATGAAGCATCGATAGAACTTCACTGTACGATTCAGAATTCACATTGTCACCTTTCTTCCTGAAATTGGTTAAAAAGCACTCCTTGACAATCCCAGAACACTGTCATTGCATTGAAGCACGGTTTGATTCGCGTTGGTAGTGATGCACCCATGATTCGTCCTCAGTAACAAGCCTGTTCAGCATGTCTTCTCCTTCATCTTGGTATCAACAGAGATGATGTAAGGAAAGGCCAGATCGGTTCATTTTGTGTTCCTCCTTCAATTGTCTGGGTACCCACCTTGAGCACACGTTCTTATATTTCAATCGATCATGTATTATGCAGTATGATGAACCATGTGAGCACACTATTGCAGATGCTACAGAGTCTATCGTTACTCGTCTGTCATATCTAAGCATCTCCTCTACCCGCTGCACGGATGCTTCTGTTGCAATCTCAACAGGACGACCAGATCGGATTTCATCAACAATTTTAGAGCGTCCTTGAGAAAACTTTTCTACCCAACTATGCACCGCCATAGGGGACAAACATTTGTTAGCATAAACAGGAGGCATTTCCTTAAGAATGTCCTTTGCAGGCAGTCCTTTTGCCCACAAGAAAAAAAAGGGCACGTTTCGCTTTGGTTGTAAACTCCGTAAGGACACTCGCCATTTTTTTTATCCTCTGTGCATGAGCATGAGACAACTAGCGCCACATGACAAACAGGAATATAAAGTTCGGTGTTTCTACCATCTAATGACACCTGTAGAAAACACCAACTACATTTACACATATGTATGTGTGTGTGTGTGTCATGTCTCAAAAGGAGAATGGTAAGACTGTAAACGTCCTGTCTATTTCAGAAAGATTGACTAAACAGTGTGGTCTGACAATGGCTATTTCAAAACGTGGAAAGAACCAGCGAACATTCAACCAACCGTGAACTGGCACACAAAGGGATTAGCATGCATGATTGTAGCCCTTTTCTGTAATCCACAAGGCGAACAAATAATTTTTTTTTAAAGTTAGTAGCATATCCTATACATGACGTTGCAGTCAACCCCATCATGTTTGACTATTTGTGATTTCTGGGCATGTTATGCTCAGTTATTTGACATTACTTTCTGAACGACCGGCACTCATATCATTGTATGGAAATATAGTGTGTGTTTTTAAGGACCGTGCAGTGTTTGAAAATATTGCCGATAGAAGTTTTGTATTCACCCTCTGTAAAGTTAGTGCACCGTAATAGGTAAATATAAAACTTGGACCGGTAAAATTTTCAAACACTGGACAGTCATTAAAAATACAGCCTGCTGCTTCCAAAAAGCCAACGGCTGTGTTTCGAACGCGGTATGCAGGATCACGAATTACATTCGTAACCTTATCGATACAGTGCCAGAATAAACAATTTGGAGACTTAAGGATAAATAGAGAACTGAATTAAAGTCAGAAATGAAGAATATGTGAAGGTCGTGAAGGGATATGCAGTAAAAAGGAAAAGACAGAACGGATGGCAGGAGTTGGCTGTGGGAGTCTGCTCAGGTGGGAATAATGAATGAAAGAGGACACATTTACCGTGTATTTTTCGCGTACAAGTCCTACAGAAATGCTTAAGTAAAAGTCAGTTATTACTCCAAGGACGATAATCGAATACAGTAATGCTTTCTCTTCTTCCACCCTTTACAGTTATTGACTTAACTCATTTGACCCAGTGAGTCGTTATTGGGAAATTAACTGACTCAGTGCACACGGATAATCTCTTCGCGTATTGTTCATCTTTCCATATTGTTCATCTTCCCATATTGTTCATCTTCCCATATTGTTCATCTTCCCATATTGTTCGCCTTGTTATCACCAAATGTGATCTCCCATTTGGACAGAAGGACGATATATCGGCATACTAGGTCATCGGTTACAGCATGCACGTTAGAATTAATAAAAAAAAAAAGAAAGGATAAACAGGTAACAGTAGAACTGTAAAAAAAAAAAAAACAACAACTGTCATTTACTGCCAACATAGTACCTTGCGGTGTATGGCAGAGGGGTCTTTGAGCCTGAGGAATTAAGGCCGCCTGGCTAGTGCAGTCGCCGCGAACTGTGCAGGTTAGAATGATAACAGTAGAATGAAGCATAAATATTTAACACGAGAAATAAGAAAGAAAAACAAGAAAGGACAAAAATCAATATACACAAGATTGTTGTATTAAAATAGAGCAATATCATAAGGCCGGTCTCCCTGGCTAAGGGCTTAACGTCTTTCTCCGTAATCTAGTACATCCACGTAGGGTAACGCAGCTGAGAGAGATTACGAAGCGGATCGCGTCGCGCTCGTTACTTACGGGGTATGTGAGCCGGGGCTCAGAAAACAATGGCAAACTACTGAGCGTAATCTTGCCAAGAAATCAACAACAACAGTAAAATGCTGGTGTTGACAGTGATGTCCTGTAAATAGGATATGCGGGAAAAAAAGGAAAAAAAAAAAAAAACAAAGAAAAGAAGAATGGAAGAGATTACTAAATGTTAAAAAAAAATTAATTAAGTTATTGACAAGAAATTTTCAAGCTCAATTAAATGTTATCTGTGACAAGTTGGGAAATACCCTAACAGAATCCAAACAAATTCTAGAATGATAGCAGGAATACTGCAGTGGAATGTATGATATGAATGACTGTGAGTATATGAATGATATTCATGAACCAAAGACAGAAGAGACAGAACCTGAACTCTCATTAGATAAAATTGCATGAGAATAAAGAACCTGAAAAATTGTAAATTAGCAGGAAATGATGATATAGCAGCTAAACTAACTATAGCGGGAGGAGAAGAAAGCATACCAATCTCTCACGCATTATTTAAAAAGATATGAAAATATGGTATATGGCCAAAAGATTGGAAGAGAACAATCTTCATTTCAATACCTAAAAATGGGGGAACCTGAAATTATGCACCAACTATAGAACAGTTTCCAAGATCAGTAATGCAAGTACAATTCTATTAAAAATCATAATGGGAAGACTTCGTAAGAAAATGGAAGAAGAAATTAACGTGGTTCAAGCTGAATTTAGACAAGGAAGAGGAACAAGATATAACATAATTAACATACGATTAATAACAGAGATGTGCAGAGAATTTAATGTAAATATATTCTCGTGTTTTGTGGATTATTCAAAGGCATGTTACTACGTACAACATCAGAAACTTTGGGGAATTATGAGGAATATGGGCTTTCCATTACATGTGGTACACCTCATAAAAATACTCTATCTAGACCAACAAGCAGCGGTTAGAATAGATGGCGAGGCATCAGATTGGTTTGACATCAAGCAAGGAGTCCATCAGGGCTGTGTGCTGTCGACCTATTTGTTTAACCTGTACGCCGAAAATATAATGAGAAATGTCAGAAATGATATAAATAGGGAGCAATATGATGCCCTAAATATCGGTGGTCATGAAATACCAGAGATTCCATATGCTGATGCTACAGTATTGCTATCCACATCACAGAATGATATAGAAAACCTAATAACCTCAACCCAAAAGAAATAGTGAAAATCACAACTTATATCTTAACATAGCAAAAACAAAAAATGCATACAGATGAAACGACTATGGAGAAAGAAATATATGTTAACGAGGAAAGATTGGAGGTGGTGGAAAATTTCGAATATCTAGGGCCATTGATTAGTAATAATGGTGACACATTGAAAGAGATTAAACGACGACTATCAATTGCTCTTCCAAGACTAAAAACTTAATAAATTATAGAGGTGGACAGATAGAACTACAAAATTAGATTTTTAAGAGCATGCATCTTTCCCATTGCAACATAAGCCTGTGAGACCTGGACACTTACAAACAAACTGAACAGCGCATAAATGCCTTGGAATATAAATGTTACAAACAGGTTCTAAGCCGGTCTCCCTAGTCTAGGGGTTACACGACTTTCTCCATTATCCCGTATACTCTCGTGAGTAACGTGATGTGCGCGAGAATCGGTAGCGGTTCTCTCCGCGTTGGTAACTTACGGGGTATGTGTGATGGTCGCTCAGAAAGCATTGGCAAACTACTAAGCGTAACCTTGCCAAGAAATCAACAATCAGCTGTAAGATGCTGATTTGATAGCGATGTCCTGTAAAGGATATGCGAACAAAAAAACAAAAACGGGTTCTAAGAACATCTTGGGTAAAAAAAAGAACAAATGCATCCATACTTCAAGAGCTGAATATTGAAGAGGGATGGCTAGTAGAAAAGATAAAACAAAGCAAATTGATACATATTGGTCACTTGAAACGTCACGAAAGTTTCGAGAGAACAATAATTGAGGGGTATATGCCCGGGAAGAGAGGAAGAGGAAGGCCAAAGAGAAGATGGGTGCAGAATGTGGCGGATGATCTCCAGATGTGTGTATCGGACGCGGGCCATCTTGATTGTGATCGAGAAGTTTTCCTGAAGGTTGTTATGGGAGCGAGGTTCGCCAAAGGACATGCTACTGAATGAATGAATGAATGAATGAATGAATGAATGAATTCATCAGTTAAAATAATAGTAACACAGTACACATCCTGTGCATGTAGTCAAAGAACACAAAAGAAGGTTGGCCTGACACTGGTTGTCTCACACCGTAGAAAGAATCAGCGGACTTTCAACCAACCATGAACAGGCCTGCAAAGGTTCTGACATGCATGGTTGAAGGTCTATTTTCCAATAGAAGTCTCAACGACAACAGAAGAAGAAAAGTTGAATATCAGACCATGGAAAATATCTTATGCAACAAATAAGTTCATCTAATGTCAAGAAGAGAATACTGAAATGTTATAATGAACACGTTTTTTGCACGGCACTATATCTTGGACCGGCTCCCTGTCGACGCAGTTCGTAATCCCTCATACCGCGTTGGAAATACAGTTGTGGGCGATTTGGCAGCAGACCGCCATACATTGGTTTTTTATAAAATGGTATGGATGCCGGTCGTTCATAAATCATTGGCAAACTACTGAACGTAAACTTGCCCAAGAATCAAGAACAGCCAAAGAATGTTGGAGGGAGAGGGGAGGGGAGTATGACATGGGACGATGACTTTTATAGAAGATCAAACAATGTTTTCCCTATATGAATTTGAATACAGGGTTTTCAAGGACGAGAGGATCGACTTCATTGCACTGGGGTTTATCCCATATAGCGCTGTCTCCTTCCACAGAGCGACCCGCTGAAATACTCTCACTAGAGCACGAACTACATATAAATCAATAATGAAAATACAAATCAACTTATAATATTCTGGTCGGTTGATGATGACATAAAATATATAAATCTGTTTCATTTTGTCTCTACCCTAAGGCCTCCATTTTGAGTGATATCGTTGTTCTCAACTTCCTGAAGGCCAGAAAACTGTACAAAGAAAAGAAATTCCAGATTGTTGATGGGGAGGAATATGAGGTAAAGAATTGTTATGCTGCTATTTAACCATTTATACTACTCGCCACTGGAAGTGACACTCTGTGCGGCCCGCTGACCATTCTCTGCACTCACGACCCAGAGTCACTATTACATTGTGGCAGTCCGTCATGTCTTCCGGTACTTCAACCCACTCTTTTTCACGATTGATGGTCTCCAGATCACACATGACGTATAGATATTTCTGCCTGTGCCACCGAGGACCTGCCTTGTCTTAGTCTATTACCCTTGGCCATATCCATGGCTTCATGTAGGGGGTGATCCTATCTGCAGCAGCTCTCAGTTACCATTTAGCTTGAAGGACGCTATGCCTATCCGCTATTGCTGGTAGTGCCAGGATATACCTAATACGTATAATTGGTGTGTCCTTTGTGCACCCCAGGTTCATCCGCCTGGCCACATTCTGTATAGGCATCAGCCTTTCAAGTACTCTTCGATACTGTCGGCAGCCCCAAACCATATTCAGCGACAGATATTATTAACTGCTGAAAGAGCCTGTAAAGTATCCTCTGCTCTACCCCGGTTGCTGCCATCGCCCTCAATGCATTTAGTCCCCTACCGGCCTTCACCACCAAAGCCTCCACATGATCCTGGAAGTGACACGGACAACTCCTCAACGTGACACAAACCCACCCAGAATGGCTGCAGTCATTTATACCACCCGCCACTGGAAGTGACACGGACAACTCCTCAACGTGACGCAAGCCTACCCAGAGTGGCTCCAGTCATTTATTTCAAGCTAGTCGATATTATGACGTTTGCGCTAGCGAAGTTGATAGCGAACTGCACTGGTACCATCAAGGGCACGGCCAGGCGCGAGTTTGACGCCTGGGCTGGTTGCTTTCCAAAGTGAGGGAAACATTATCCACATATTGCTCATTGCACTCTCAGGGCTACTAAATGTGATGGCGCTATCACATCACAGATCTTCACGAGTCTTAAAACTGCTTCGGGACAATTTGTTACGTTTATTAGTCGGGATTCATGTAACAGTTAGGATGTTACGCTGACAGTGTCATGGACGCGATGAGGAACTGTTTGATTTCTGCGATCGGCGTTCCCTAAGAGAGGGAAAGATTGATAACCTGTTCCTCCGTGCATTTAGATCCAAGAAATGGGATGGTCCTAACATTTGACATATTAATAACTAGTTTCTGCTTAATCGTGATTAGGTAAAATACATGCCCCGTATTTCATTCTCTTCTTTTGTACCGCCACCTTGAAGTAATAGTGATGATGCTTGCTGACTCTAATGATCTTAAGAGATATACCTTTAGTAGCGTTGCTACTGGTAGGGTCTCCCATGTCAGACAGATCACAGAATATGAACCAAAAGAAGTGAGACACAAACCTGCTGCATAACGCGGAGCCTGGGACAATCGCAGGCTAAAAAAGTCAAAAAGAAAACGCGTTTGTGGACACCCTATCTATATAAGCACGGGTTTGACCAAACCGTTCAATGAAACTCTCTTTACGATGATGCATTCCATTCCAATATTTCAATAAGTTTGAAAAATGAAGACACACATATGCCTATTTTATTGCATAGTACATTCTGTTATACCTCATCAAGTGTATGCTACAGACACAGTTCAACAAAGATTAAAGTAGCGTTATAAATCTTCTCGGTCGAAAAAACACAAAACACATTGCCACATGTTTCACTGTCACCACTGTAGTTGTACAGAAATTACTAGATCTGTTTATCTACGATATTGTGGTTGACAGGTGTGAGGAGCAGACGGCGCTGCGTATCAAATTTACTGTTAGTTAGCTAGTTAGTTAGATAGATAGATAGATAGATAGATAGATAGATAGATAGATAGATAGATAGATAGATAGATAGATAGATAGATAGATAGAGAGATAGATAGATAGATAGATAGTTAGTTAAATAGTTAGTACGTTATATAGTTAGCTAGTTAGATAGTTAGTTACCTAGTTACCTAGTTAGTTAGTTAGTTAGTTAGTTAGTTAGTTAGTTAGTTAGCTAGTTAGTTAGTTACTTAGATAGATAGATAGATAGATAGATAGATAGATAGATAGATAGATAGATAGATAGATAGATAGATAAATAGTTAGTTAGTACGTTATATAGTTAGCTAGTTAGATAGTTAGTTACCTAGTTAGTTAGTTAGTTAGTTAGTTAGTTAGTTAGCTAGTTAGTTAGTTACTTAGATAGATAGATAGATAGATAGATAGATAGATAGATAGATAGATAGATAGATAGATAGATAGATAGATAGATAGAGAGATAGATAGATAGATAGATAGATAGTTAGTTAAATAGTTAGTTAGTACGTTATATAGTTAGCTAGTTAGATAGTTAGTTACCTAGTTAGTTAGTTAGTTAGTTAGTTATTAGCTAGTTAGTTAGTTACTTAGATAGATAGATAGATAGATAGATAGATAGATATTTAGATAGATAGATAGATAGATAGTTAGTTAAATAGTTAGTACGTTATATAGTTAGCTAGTTAGATAGTTAGTTACCTAGTTACCTAGTTAGTTAGTTAGTTAGTTAGTTAGTTAGTTAGCTAGTTAGTTAGTTACTTAGATAGATAGATAGATAGATAGATAGATAGATAGATAGATAGATAGATAGATAGATAGATAAATAGTTAGTTAGTACGTTATATAGTTAGCTAGTTAGATAGTTAGTTACCTAGTTAGTTAGTTAGTTAGTTAGTTAGTTAGTTAGCTAGTTAGTTAGTTACTTAGATAGATAGATAGATAGATAGATAGATAGATAGATAGATAGATAGATAGATAGATAGATAGATAGATACATAGATATATAGATTCATAGATAGATAGATAGATAGATAGTTAGTTAAATAGTTAGTTAGTACGTTATATAGTTAGCTAGTTAGATAGTTAGTTACCTAGTTAGTTAGCTAGTTAGTTAGTTAGTTAGTTGGTTAGTTAGCTAGCTAGTTAGTTAGTTACTTAGATAGATAGATAGATAGATAGATAGATAGATATATAGATAGATAGATAGATAGATAGATAGATAGATAGATAGATAGATAGATAGATAGATAGATAGATAGATTCATAGAAATCAAATCAAATCAAATCAACTTTATTAGGGTCACAAATTGGGCGCGCAGGCCCGTCTTACATTCGGCCCTTCCAATCACTCGTCTTTCGTTCATCAAGAGCATTATACATTTACATAGGAAGAAAAATAAACATTGTGAAATGAATGTTGTAAACATAAACAAGGCTAATTACCATGTTATGAGGCCCATCTCCCACCTATCCATACATCACCCCACACACACACCCCCACCTACCCACACACACGCGCACCAAGGGACACATACACACCCCACCTACCCACACACACGCACACCAAGGGACACATACATACCCCACCAACCGACCCATCCCCCTCCCGCACATCCCCCACCCGCACACACTGCCCTCACCTGATCCCCCAACCAAAACACACTCGCCACCCACAAACATTCCCCCACCAACCCACACATCCCACGCCCATCCACATACACATCCTAACCCACACATCCTCTCCCCACCCACACCTCAAACCACCCATCCCCCAGCCACATCTCTATCGACAACATATTCCCCACCCATGCACACAATCCCCCACCAACCCACACATCGCACATCCACTCAGACATCCCCAAACCATACACACACATCCCCACCAACTAACATGCCCCCCCCCCACCCCACACACACACATCTCCCTAACCACCCATACATCCCCAATCCACTCACACACACCCCACCACCCACACATACAACTTCCACCCACCCACACATGCCATAACCTAATCCCCCACCACACAATCCCCCACCCGCACATCACATACACCCCCTACCACGCACTATTCCCAACCCACGCACCACACACACACACATCCCTCACCAACACATCCCCACTTACATACCACACACATATCCCCCACCCAGATACCACACAATATTCCCACCCACACAGATACCCTTACCCATCCACCCCACATACCCCCACTCACACACCACAAAAATTCCCCACCCACACACACATACCTCACCCACACAATATCCCCAACCAACACACCACACACCTCTCCCCACCCACACACGCATTCCCTACCCGTCCACCAACAGACACTCACTCACGCAAACATCCTCCACTACGCACCCACACACCCCCACCCCCAACCAAACATCTCTCGATCACAATACCCCTACCCACACACACCCTCCACCCACTCACACATCCCACCCCAACACATACAACTCCCTCACCCACCTACACATCCCTAAGCCACTCACACACCCCCACCCACACACACACATCTCCCACCCACACACCCCACATACTTCCCCCAACCACCACAATCCCCTACTCACCCACACATATACCCCACCCATACGCACATTCCCCGCACCCATCACACATATCCCCCACACCACACACTATCCTCCACCCATACCACCACAAACATACCCTCCACCCACACATCATTCACACATCCCCCACCAACACACCGCACGCATATCTCAAACCCACACACCATACACTTCTCCCCACCCGCCCTTGCATCCCCAATCCACCCAACACAATCCCCTACCCACACAACCCCGCCTCCCACACATACTTCCTCAAACCATCCACACATCTCCACCCACATAAACACACATCCCCCGCATCCGTCCCATACACATATCCTCCACCCATACACACATCCCCCACACCCATTCCAACACCCCTACTTTCACCCCCACACATCCATCCACACATCCCACCAACACCCACAAATACCACTACCCACCAAAACCCACACACCCCAACCCATCCAAACGCATACCCACACCCACACAACCCCCACCCACACATATCCCCACACTCACACACATCCTCCACATACACTCACACTTCCTCACATCTAGACACATACAAAATGTCTCACGTTAGTATTGAAACTAGTATGAACAAACTCCCACACTTTACTCACACACATACACCTGACACTTGTCATAAGCAGTCTCATAAAAATGTTAAACATGGAGAAAAATGTGTACATAAAATGTATGTGACGTAAAAATAGTGATGCTCTCTCTCTCTCTCTCTCTCTCTCTCTCTCTCTCTCTCTCTCTCTCTCTCTCTCTCTCTCTCACACACACACACACACATTCACTCTCACACATTCACTCTTCCACTCATTCACTCTCACGCTCACTCATTCACTCTCACGCTCACTCATTCACTCTCCTACTCACTCATTCACTCTCCCGCTCACTCATTCACTCTCCCGCTCACTCATTCACTCTCACTCGTTCTGTCTCTCATTCACACTTACTGACTCTCTCACTCAAACTACAGTAATGAACATGAGTTTATATTATGCATGATAAAATCAAATGGTATTTAACTGATAATATGACAGATGAGAATACACAAACATATGGATTCGCGTGTTACATAACATGCGTGTTCACGACATGCATCAGCTCTCTCTCTCTCTCTCTCTCTCTCTCTCTCTCTCTCTCTCTCCCTCTCTCTCTCTCTCTCTGTATTCTTTCATATACACACACTCACACGCATGCGCACGCTCACACACACACTAACACATCAACTCTCCCACTGTCTCACTCTCTAACACACAATCCTTCACACACACACACTCACTCTCTCAATCACTCTCTCACACATACACATGCACATGAACGCATGCACGCACGCACACACTCCCTCACTCACTCTCACACATACACGTACGAATGCATGCACTGACACATTCCCCCACCATTTCTAGCTCAATCACTCTCTCCACACACGCACGCACGTGCGCACATACTCTCACCCTCTCTCTGACACCCACATTCTCTCTCTCTCTCTCTCTCTCTCTCTCTCTCTCTCTCCCACACGCACACACATATATAGTGAACAATTATAGTTAAACAATTATACTGAACAATTATACCAGTAAATGAATTATGGTGGCATATAGTCGGTATGAATTAAGTATTGAAATAGTTTTCAGTTAAATGTGTAGGGACTCATTGGAGTTTTCAGATCTGGAGGCAGATCATTCCATAAGTGAGCACCAGAATAGGCGAAACATGTTTTGTATAGGTCCAATCTAGGCTTTGAGACATGTAACAAATTTAGGCGCTTGCTGTTCATTGCATTAGATTGAATCAGCGGCAGAAGATACTCTGGGGTATTTTGAGATATAATTTTATTCACTAATTTGGCTTTGTTGAAAAGGAAGCGCTTTTGTAGTGGTAGAAGTCTTAGATGACTGTACAACATATTACTTTCAACGTGCTTTATGCCAGAAACCAGACGAATAGCGCGGTTTTGTAGAGAACATAGTCGTTTTAAATTAGATTTAGGGCAACCATCCCAAACTGTGGAACAGTAATCGAGATGTGATTGGATATAGCATGTATAGAATATTTTTCGTGTGCTTTCGTCCAGGAAGTGCTGAATTTTAGCAAGTTGGTAAACTTTTTGTGCTATTTTCTTGGTAAGAGCGTGAACATGAGATAGATAGATAGATAGATAGATAGATACATAGATATATAGATTCATAGATAGATAGATAGATAGATAGATAGATAGATAGATAGATAGATAGATACATAGATAGATAGATAGATACATAGATATATAGATTCATAGATAGATAGATAGATAGATAGATAGATAGATAGATATATAGATTCATAGATAGATAGATAGATAGATAGATAGATAGATAGATAGATAGATAGATAGATAGATAGATAGTTAAATAGTTAGTTAGTACGTTATATAGTTAGCTAGTTAGTTAGTTAGTTAGTTAGCTAGTTAGTTAGTTACTTAGATAGATAGATAGATAGATAGATAGATAGATAGATAGATAGTTAAATAGTTAGTTAGTACGTTATATAGTTAGTTAGTTAGTTAGTTAGCTAGTTAGTTAATTACTTAGATAGATAGATAGATAGATAGATAGATAGATAGTTAGTTAAATAGTTAGTTAGTACGTTATATAGTTAGCTAGTTAGATAGCTAGTTACCTAGTTAGTTAGTTAGTTAGTTAGTTAGTTAGCTAGTTAGTTAGTTACTTAGATAGATAGATAGATAGATAGATAGATAGATAGATAGATAGATAGATAGATAGATAGATAGATAGATTGATAGATATATAGATAGATAGATAGATAGATAGTTAGTTAAATAGTTAGTTAGTACGTTATATAGTTAGCTAGTTAGATAGTTAGTTACCTAGTTAGTTAGTTAGTTAGTTAGTTAGTTAGCTAGTTAGTTAGTTACTTAGATAGATAGATAGATAGATAGATAGATAGATAGATAGATAGATAGATAGATAGATAGATAGTTAGTTAAATAGTTAGTTAGTACGTTATATAGTTAGCTAGTTAGATAGTTAGTTACCTAGTTAGTTAGTTGGTTAGTTAGTTAGTTTGTTAGTTAGTTAGTTAGTTAGTTAGCTAGTTAGTTAGTTACTTAGATAGATAGATAGATAGATAGATAGATAGATAGATAGATAGATAGATAGATAGATAGATAGTTAAATAGTTAGTTAGTACGTTATATAGTTAGCTAGTTAGATAGTTAGTTACCTAGTTAGTTAGTTAGTTAGATAGTTAGTTACCTAGTTAGTTAGTTAGTTAGTTAGTTAGTTAGTTAGTCAGTTAGTTAGTTAGTTAGTTTGTTAGTTAGTTACTCGCGGTTCCAACTTTGCGGCAGCGGGTCGTCCCCATTATGCTCTGTTCCTTTGCCAGTTAATATCACACAAAATGCTCCTCACTGTCCCATGTGAAAACTGGAAAAGACTATAGTCTCGGCAAGCCAACAGCCCGCACAGGTACACTGTGCGTAATGCCGCCGTCAGAAATTGCCAACATAAATGTCCTCCACGGAAAATAGTTCATGGTCGATGGAAGCGGCAGTCACCAGAAAGACTTCATTGATCCGGGTTTTATCCCATATGGCTCGGTTTCTTTCCTCAGAACGACCCACTGAAAGCGCCGCACAAAGCGCGAACATCGTAGTTCCAGCGACGACTCCCAGGAGTCTCCTGAGAAAATACACTCGTGAACCGAAAAGGCAATGCAATCAATTCAGCAACATCCGACCGCCATGGTTCCTAACATGCAGTTCACACTACAAATAACCGTAGACAGATGTAAAAGCATTCCACACGAAATTCACAACTCACAGTGTCGCACCACTCACTCATTCAGTAGTAGGGCGACGGAATCATGCACTACCAGTTAAATATGAAGAAAATGTGAATGCAAACCGTAGCCACTAGCGTAAACACTCCAGAGGCCTTAACGGTTTAAATGCCTATCCACCATGTTTGTTATGTGTGGTGGACATCACACTGGAGCCCTCTTTGTCTGTCACATGTCCACATTCAAATAATTTTCATGTTTTCTTGTGATTGTTATATCGATGAAAATGATAGTAATGGTATTGATGGCGATATTGATGCCGATATTATTCCTCTAATACAATAACAACAGGAGATTATAATGTAACAATACATTTTCATTTTATTTACAGGCACTTCAAGGAGATACGGATGCTAGGTCTGAAGCAAGCGAAAAACAAGGTGGCGAAATTGTTGGCAGAAGTGGATCAAACGAAGATAAAATTACATCTTAAACAACATTTGTCAGCTATGAACATTTCTCTGGGAAAGAGTGTGTCAGATTTCTTGTTGTCATCAGCGTTCCAGTGATTTAGTGTGTTTACTTTGCAGTGTAATGACGTCAGGCCAGATCTGAAATGTTCATGTGCTGTTATTGTTGTTGGTCGTTTCATGTGTTTTTTCATTACAAATAAGATCAAGTATTGTTCAATTACAAGTTTTATCATCAAAAGTTTGACAGTAATGCACATAGAGTTATTTGAGCGTGTTTGTGATATCTGAATAAATAGCAAGTTAGAATCATATCCTTTACTAGACATTGAAATGAGCCCCATTATATAAGAATTTGGCTGGTAGTGATTCCTTGGAAAGTTTACGTGCCGTAGTTTGCTATTGCTTTCCGAATGACCGGCACTCATACCATTGTATGAAAACCTGCGCAAGGCCGTCTAATAAATAGCAGCATATGTCAAAGAATGGATGTTGTGGAGACATGAATATAGCAATAGAAGAAACAGTGTGTTGTTCCCTGAAGTCTTATATAAATAGACTATCACGTCATTTCACTTGGCTAATATAATGGCTTCAACCCCCACATCGGTCAGTTAGACTCAACTGGTGGCTTCTCGTACTTTCGGACGTAACTTACAAGTACCTCTGACGTCAGAGTGGGTTCGGCTAATGGTATTGCGAGGGACACTGGTAATATGAAAAGTATACGCAAAAATAAGTCTAGTGTACTAGAAGTTGTAGCACGTGTATAGATTATGCTTGAGCTCAATGAGAGCGAACGCACAAAATAATTGTCCAATCTATAAAAATATAAAAAATAATTTTATTGTCTTAACAGCCGATTTTTTTCAACTATTGAGTTCTTTTTCGATAGATCTGTTCTCCATTCCCTGCAAAGAATTGTTAATATTTTACTGTAACATTTGCAAACAAAGATGGAGATGAGCTTTTCGTCTCATGATTTTAACAGATAGTGCCAAACAAAAAGTAGGTTTGGACCAAAAATAGTGAATAACGAAATGAGCAAGTAGTATAATATAGTCAGACCTCGTTTTTCGTTGCCTTCGGTTTTCATCGGTTTCGGTTTTCGACGATATTTTTCCGCGAAAGATTTGTCTCGGTTTTTGTCGGTTGCCTCGGGTTTCGTCGACGTGCCCACGTAATCTAGCTGCTAATGTTGCTCAGGTTGCCTTGTTTTTTGTTGTGTGAGCATCACTTGCTAATAATTAAATACAACAGCGGTAGTAAGATTGCTGGAATTGGCCGCATGTACGGGAATTCACCATCCACGATAAGTTCATTGTGGCGAAAAAGGAAGCAATAAAGGAGGCTACTATGGCGAGAGGCGTGCATGTGCAGAGATCGCAAACAATTACAGATGTCGAATAGTTATTATTAATTTGGATAAATGAAAAACAATTACATGTCGAATCTGTTTCGGAGGCAATCGTATGTGAAAAGGTCAGACTGTTGTATGCCGATCTCATTAAGAAAATGCCCAGGACGAGTGTTAGTATACTTAGTGATTTTTATGGCCAGCAAAGGATGGTTTGACAAATTCAACAGGCGCACTGGCATACACATTGTTACTAGGCACGGAGAAGGTGCGATTTCGGACAAGTTATATTTGTTTCTATATAAAATGTGTTTTTGGTATGTATTTGTATTGTCTAGAACGAATTAATTGGATTCACATTGATTTACACGGAAATAATTGCCTCGATTTTAGGTCGGTTTTGGATTTTGCCGATTGTTTTCGGATGGATTATCGAAGAAAATCGAGGTTTGACAGTATAAATATCCGTTCATTGATCATTGAAATTACAGTGAGTACAGGACAATAAAACAAAGAAAATGATAGCCCTAGTATGGCGATATATCGTCCTTCTGTTCTAATTGGAAACCACAACTGGCGATTTATTATACTTCTGCACTGAACCAGTTAACATGTTAAAATGCAGGTTCCCTGTACTTTTGTTGTTCTGTCTATTCATGTCATGACAGCTTTTAATTGCTGTAGCTTTTGTGAAATCTTTGCTTTTTATTTTTTTTTTGCTCTTTGAATTTCTGTCGTCACATTTCCATGGCCATACAGTGGAGAACCCACACATTCAAACCTATTCACTTTCTGTAATTTATGTCATCATATTTCCATTACCATGCAACAGAGATACCCCCCCTCCCCCACATTTAAAACTATTCACTTCCTGTAATTTATATCATTGCATTTCCATGGTCATAAAACAGAGAACCCAAACATTCAAACCTATTCACTTTATATAATTTATGTCATCACATTTCCTTGACAATACAGCTGACAACCCACACATTCAAAACTATTTACTTTCTGTAATTTCTGTCATCATATTTCCATTATTCTGGAGCAGAGACCCCAGCCATTCAAGACTACTCACTTTCTGTAATTTATGTCATCACATTTCCATGACAATACAGCAGAGAATCCATGCATTCAAAATCACTCCCTTTCTGATATTTCCGTTGTCATACAGCAAAGGCCCCACACATTAAAAACGACCACTTTCTGTCATTTCTGTCATCACATTACCATTTTCATGCAGCAGAGAACCAAGACATTCAAAATTATTCACTTTCTGTAATTTATGTCATCACATTTCCTTTGTCATACAACAGAGAACCCACACATTTAAAACTACTCACTTTCCGTAATATATATCATTACATCTCCATGGTCATACAACAGAGAACTCACGCATTTTAAACTACTCACTTTCTGTAATTTATATCATCACATTTCCTTGGTTATACAGCTGTGAAACCACACATTCAAAACTTTGAATAACGAAGACACAAACAATAGATTGCACGATTTATTGCCTTGCATATTTCGCTGCATCTCGTCAGGTACATACTGCAGAAATCACACAACTTACGTGATTTAACTAGATAAATCCTTCAAGTTGAAATATACACATATTCGCACAGTAATGTCAATTATCTACCACGGTAATTTTAAGCTGACTAACATGTCTTTCTGTTTGCACAATTCTGGCTTGCGTTGATTGATCATAATTGCTTCTGCAAACTTTAACAAGCGAGTATTTTGTGTGTTAAACAACACGCGAAAGGCAGTGTCTCTGTCCACCACATGGCCGCTTTCGATAATGTTCCTACCAATTCAAGACGCCGGGAGCTTCCGGTGTATCGGCCCCACGAGGCTAGCATTTCCTGTGTGTTGTATCTTGTTGGCCCATTGAGGTATGTGTTCTGACACTCGTTTGTTAAGCTGTCTCTCTGTTCTACCAATGTAGAAGGCCTGGCGTCTACATGTGAATTGGTATGTGAATTGGTACAAAACTACTCACTTTTGTAATTTCTGTCATCACATTTCCATGACCATGCAGCAGAAAATTTAAAAAAACATTTAAAACTTCTCACTTTCTTTAATTTCTCTCCGTCGATGAATAAATATGTTGCCACTCGTCTTTTGATTAAATTTTATTTCATTGATATACGCTTATTATGATTTAGCTATGTTATTCATTCTTACTGAATAATTAACTGAAATTCTTCTATGGGGAAGACAGATAACTGAGATTGTGAATTTAAAGTAAGCAACAAACAAATGAAAAGACCACTGTTACGCCATGGGACATGTTAAGTACAGTGGAACCTCGGTTTTTGGTGACTTCTGTTTTCGTCAATTTCGGTTTTCGTCGATGTTTTCCGCGAAACGTTTGTTTCGGTTTTCGTCAGTTACCTCGGATTTCGTCGACATGCCAATGTGTCCTCGCTGCTAATTTTTCGAAAACAAAGGGATCCACGAGTTATTCTGCTCAGTTTGGCTTTGTTTCTCGTTGTGTGAGCATGACTTGCAAATTAGTTAACCCTTTCCTTTTAGCTCCGTCATGGGACCAAAGAAAAGTTCCAGAGCCAGCAGCACTTCGAAGAAGGAGGTCAGAAACACGATCGAGGTGAAGGAAGAAAACACTGAAAAATACGAGAGCGGCATTAAGATTGCTGAAACTGGCCGCATGTAAGGGAATTCTCAATCCACGATAAGTTCTATTGTGGCTATAAAGGAAACAATAAAGGAGGCTAATGTAGCGAAAGGCGTGAATGTGCTATCGAAACAGAGATCTCATACAATTGAAGATGTCAAACAGTTATTATTAATTTGGATAGATGTAAAAAAAAACAGTTAGATGGCGATTCTGTTTCGGAGGCAATCATACGTGAAAAGACCAGCCTATTGTATGCCGATCCATTAAAAAAAAATGCATGGGACGAGTGCTTGTGTACTTAGTGATTTTAAGGCCAGCAGAGGATAGTTTAAAAAATTAAAGATGCGCACTGGCATACAAAAGGCAAGAAGACTAAGAATGGAATTCACTCTAGATAGTGCCTTGATACCTAAGTTCCTTATGGAGGGGGATTCCCCTTCCAAACTGCCCCTTTTATACGTCAAGATGAGTCTTCAGAAAGGTAAATGCCATGTTAAATGTTCGTTTATTCTTTACATTAGTCTTTTATATTCATTTTATATTAATTTCCTATTGGTTTTTAGTAAGGCAAAGTGCGGAGTGGCTTGCTTCGCTTCGGAAGTCACGGGTGACAAGCATCGCCTGGATCTTTTCTCCGGGCATGCCGGTGTGCTGGGAAATGAACAGGCGGACAGATTAGCTGGCTCTGCAGAACTTGGTGGAGTATTGATGCATGACAAGGCAGACGTGGTTGCGGCCTTGTGGGATCACGTGTACACCTCGGAGGAGCAAATGGATTACCATGATCTGGCAAGAATGAGACAGCGAGGAGTGACGAGGGAATCTGGCCGATGCTCAACGCTCAGAGGAAAGGCGAGACGGACATATAATCAGATTGCCACTAGTACTGTTGGTGTTGGAACTCTTCGCTGGCTGCTGAGAATGGGGACGGAGCACTTATGGAAATGCCCCGAGTGCTGTGATGTCGATTCCTAAATCAATCAATCAATCAATCAATCATGATTTTTAGTATTAAAAACTATATTTATTCTCCATAAAATGTATCTTTGGTATGTATTTCGGAGTTTCTAGAACGAATTACTTGGATTTACATTGACTCATATGGAAACAATTGCCTCAGTATTCGTCCGTTTCGGATTTCGCCGATTGTTTTCGGACGAATTATCGACGAAAACCGAGGATTAATTGTATATGGATTAAGCCCCGGATTGTGGACAAACCGGCACTCAATGTGTGATGTTTGCTACTTGAAATAAAGTGTATTTCCAAAGCACTGACATCTTGAGTGATTTTACGCTTACTGTTCAGTAATTGTTACTGTTCATTGCTGCACATCATCATCATCATCATCATCATCATCATCATCATCATCATCATCATCATCATCATCATCATCATCATCATCATCATCAGGTATAATAGGCTTCCGATAGGCCGTGAATATTCCATAGTTGCCTGTCTTGTGCAAATAAAATAAAAATTTCAAGTATGTCTGCTGGAGCAACTAACGGATGCAAGGAATAAGCTTATAACAGTATAACATTATCAATCAATCAATCATGTGCCATGCCGGAAAGCGTGGGCGGTCATGACTAGCCATTTGACTAGACCATCAGATTTGTGGATAAGCTCAGTGTTCCTGTATCGTCCATGCCATGTGACCACACCATCCAGGTATTTTCCACTCGGCCTTCCTCTTGGTCTGTTCCCTTCGATCTTGCCAGTTGTCACTAAGTTCTCCAATACATTTCTTCTCATAACATGTCCAAAACATGTTGACTGTCTACGTCTAATTTCTCTAATAAATTTACGATTGCCATTTGTCTCCTGTAGTACTTGGTCATTGGTTTTTTTCTGTCTGTCCATGGTATTCTTTGCATTTTCCTCAGAAACCACATTTCTGCAGCCATCAGATGTTTTTAAGCTTGACTGCTCATTGTCCATGTTTCACATCCATACACAAGAACACGCTCTATGTAGCACCTCCACCTTCGTTTTCTCGTTTCAATTGACATCTTTTTATTGGTCAGAAAAGATGTCAATTGAAATGAGAAAAAGAGTGTTGAGGTGCTACGTAGAGCCTGCTCTTTTGTATGGACGTGAAAGCATAATGATTATATGAGCATAGCCTACGATGGGTAGCGTTGTGATGTTCTGTAGTGATAATTTGGTGTGTCCAGTGTGTGCCGCGTGGTTACACACCCGCTTCACACGCGTGATCCGGGACTGTTTCCGGATCCGGTCAGGGATATGCACTACTGACGAGCTCAAACGAGGGCGAAACTCGAGTATAGTGCTTCCATATTGACGTGGATAGGCCTTAGGTTCATACCAGAATGCGATCGGCGTTGCCAGTAGTGGGTTGTGCTCAATATTTAAATAAACATTATACTTAACTAGAAAACAGAGACATGTTATTGATTGTTTAATCAGAAGAGAAGCACCGAAGAACATTGTAACGGCTTTAACGAGCAGCGATAACCCATACCGTGTGGCGTTGGTGATTATTTCAGTGTGCAACCTTCTGTCTTTTATGCTACGAATCGTGTCTGTTACCGACGTTTCTCCATGCCATGATGTCTAACTGTCCAACATCTTCTCTCTTGGTCTTCCCCTGCTTCTCTTCTCCTCTTGCCCACCAGTTATTACGGCATAATCCATCAATTTTCTTTCCATCACATGTTAGAAGCACGTGGAATGTCTCTTTCTGATGAAAGTAGCACGTTCTCTCTCTCTCTCTCTCTCTCTCTCTCTCTCTCTCTCTCTCTCTCTCTCTCTCTCTCTCTCTCTCTCTCTCTCTCTGTATTTATTTTTGTATGGTTTGTTTTGTTTTTGGCGATCGCTCGTTTGGATTTAAGCGTAGTTCACGTAGTGCTACTGCTAGTAGCACTGAACAGATTTGTGCGCGTGGATTAGCTTTCATATTTACCATTGACCCTCGCAATCAGGCGAACTCACTCCAACTTCTGAGGTACTTGTTATTTACGTCTCCAAGTCTAGGACTCGACGTCACCACTTTTGTCAAAATTACCAGTGTATGTTTAACAGTGCCGGAGCCCTTCCCCTGACTTCGCTTAGCTACATCGACTTCTGTACTTCAAGGTCTTCGTGTGACACCCAGGTTTCAGGAATCTCTCCATTCAAAAATGTATTGTTCTGATTCTGATTCTAGCCGTACAGCACGATCGTATAGGGTTCTGAATCGTTAGTCTCCAAGGACCTGGTAGAGGGCTGAATGTCGTTCAAATCTTTCATCTTTTATCATCTTTCAGATAACATGAAAAGCTCCCAATTAAGACTGTGATGATGGTTACATTAGCTTTTATTCATTCATTGCTGAACAGATAAGTTCAAGACATGATATTCTCAACAATCATGACAGTGCCTTACAATAGCACGACTGACCCTGGAAGGTGAAAACAAAACCTGATTCTAATCATGACACTAATCCTGGTACAGCTTATTGAGCATTATAACAGGAAATTTCGATACTCACTATCTTACTTTGAATTCAGCCACAAATTTACCTACCCAACCACTCCAATCATATAGTCCCGGGCTCAGTGAATGAGAGAGGCTTCATTTACACGTCTGCTCCAGAGCTGGTCTTGGTCTCTAATGTTTACGTTGTTCTGTTGTTGTTAGCTTCTGTTGCTACCCCAAACTTTCTGACGTGCTAATTTCTTGGTGCATTCTCGTGCCCCTTTTTCTCTTCTAATTTACTTTCCCAATTTATACGTGTGCATCACTGTTCTATTCTCTCCCATTAACTCTCCCCCTTACCTCTATACTGTATACAAATTTGTATGAGAGGAAATAGAGAAGAAGGGCAGAATGTCAGACGGGCCTGCGTGCCCAAATCTTAACCCTTTGAAAATAAAGATTTTCGTTCGTTCGTTCGTTCGTTCGTTCGTTCGTTCGTTCGTTAGTACATATGGCTTAAAGTGAACTTCATTCAAGGTGTCTTAATTAGGTTTGTTGTCCGTCCACATGTGGTTGCTGAGAAGACTTGCGAATTCATTGTACTGCCAGAGTAACTAACAACGTTTGCCCTGAAAGAGGCTAATGCAACTAGAACATTGTATACAACAATAAGACAGAAACAAACAGCTTTCTTTGGTCATGTGATGAGAAGAGAGGCGTTGGAGAACATCGTGACAAATGGGAAGAACAAGGGGAAGAGAGGCAGATCAAGAGAGATGATGATGGATGGATTGAGACGGTGGCATAGCAGAATATCATCAGCAGACATGATCAAGAACACCAAAGACCGAGATCCGTGGAGAGCCATCAATGCATACATCAATAGCAGTGCAAATTCATTCTTCTGTAAAACCACATCCCCACTGCTTTAACATTATTTTTCACTTGTCTGCTAATTGTGCATGATTTCCTTTCCCCACATTAGGATTTGCTCCATAAAACGTGTAACTCTTTTCCTTACCTCGGAACAAAGATACATTGCAGAGAATATTCTTCAGAATAGACATCACCGAATATAAAACAGGGTATTGGTTGTTGAGGCCATATAGCCCCGTCGCACACAAGACAACACTGGTTTTGAATTTGCCAATCGTTCTGATAATCACTATGCCACGATGCAATGATGAAGTTTTAGTACCAGTGGTGCACACCCTGGTAGTTTCTGGGAGATGGGAGATGTCCGATACACTCACCATGAAGTTGGTATTTCACTTTCACACAGTCTTCCAGAGAACTCTCAGTCTTCATCATCAGCATCGTGATCACTGTCACTTTTGCCGTCAATCTTCGTGGGTAGGAATAGTTGACATTTCAGCGCCTGATGGGTGGCACTGGATAGTGTCATTCCGTGTGATTGTAAAGTGTCTTTGATGTCGTCAATCAATTTTCTTCTGATTAGTCCTCTTGCTCTAGTAGCATATCTTCTTTGATGTGGTTCATCGCTGGTAGCTGATGGTGTTGCATTCTAATGAGATGGCCAAACAATGTACCGTTCCATTTACTTTATGTGTCGCAGAGTGTTGATTCAACTGTCTGCATGATAACATCATTTCTTATTCGGTCTCAGATAGTTAAGATTGTCAGCTCTCCTCAAGCATGAAACTTTGAGATTACTCATTTTGCCTGTTCAAGGTAATTTTATCATTCTGCTGTAAAGCCATAATTTGAAGCGTATCTGAATATATCGCAAGTAAGTAGGTGAATTAAAGGCCCTTCCACACACTTTAAGCTCCAATGTGCATGTGGTACAAGACCCATATTTTATAGTTCATAAATAAACACACATGTAATGTTTGACTCTCATAGAAGTGAGAAGTAGAGACTAGAGGATGAAATAGAGAACATACAAATTGAAAGCTTTCGTTACCGACTGGGATTCGGACCTGCCACCTCCAAATGACGACGACGCTTCGCTGCACTAACACGTATACTTCACCGCATGACCACCTAGACACCCCAAAACGGTGTCTTCATTAGCCAGGTCTATCATTCACATAAACAAACCACTATGGCGGAATGGTGTACATAGATACACGGCTAGCACAATACACCCAACAGGCACCAACGCGTAGACAGTTTACTTTTCCCTTGAAATACCCATCAGGCTTCCTCTGATAGTCCATGCCGTGTGGCCGTCTGGCGATGCTGATCTTGTTTGTTCACATCCTTCTGTCTCGTGTACTGCCAGTCTTCATATAGTCCATTATGTATGGCGTTGCTGATTATGTCTGTCCACAGCTTTCTGTCTCTTGTAATGTCAATCCTCTTATAGTCCATGCCGTGTGGGTTTGGTTATCATGTCTGTCCACAGCCTTCTGTCTCGTGTACTGCCAATCTTCTTATAGTCAATGCAGCGTGGAGTTGGACTTCATGTCTGTCCACAGCCTTCTGTCTCTTAGGCGGCCAATTATTTATGATACCAATGTTCCCACATCCCATGCTGTCAAACTACCCATCATCTTCTCTTTTAGTCTTCCCATGTTCTCACTCTCAAGTTTCCCCTGTTAGGACATGCCTACCTGTCCTCTTCTCTTGACATGCCCACATAATGTGAACAGTCTTCTTGTGATGCCAGTAACCAGTTCTCTTTGTGAGTTGACTTCTTTCTAGATATCTTCATTAATTATCGAGAATTCATTGTGTAATTTACAATACCGTTGACGCAGAGATAATGTTAAGAATACCGCAGACTCGATACGGTCACGTCTAGGCATGAAGATGGCGACTGAAGGTATTTGGATCTATACACACTATTATTCATAATACGGTTCTTGTAGTAGTGGGGAAGTTGTGCAAGTTACAGTAGTTTAGAACCACTGAATACTAAACAAGGACTCACAATAATTTCGTTTCGCTGTATAAGTCAAAGAAAGCGAGCGACCAAAGAGAAAGCGTGCGACTTAACAGAAAGCGTGCTAGGAAAGAAGGACCTTGTATTCTAACATAAGTGAGAAATTGTTCAATAGGGTGATGAACTAACTTCTTGATTGTATGTGTTGCACGCGGTTTAACTGATTGGATGTTAGACGTTTAACGGAAAACAGTCCTTAGTCTATTAACTATTTCATATGGGTTGTTGTGTAAGAATATCAACCTGGATATTGTGTTAGCATTACAATAATCTCAGGTGAAGGTTGGTATCTGCCGTTTTTTTTAAATATTGTATATTCATTTAAATGAGTGGTACGGCATCATTAAACATGTAAAGGTATAGGTTTAAGAACATGCATTTTCAGAAGCAGCTTCCGTATTAAATCAAGGACCGTTTCACAAACACGTCTGAAGAAAATAAAGACTTTCCAGCTTAAATATAACAGCAAAATTATTAGAATACTGAGGGTTCAGAAGTAAGTAAATTTCTGACATTAAAATCACAAGAAAGAGAAAGTAACAAATTTGATATATTGTCTGATCTACAGATCCTATTTCAAGATATGGATGATCAGTGTTGAAGAATTCAATCAGTTTGGCTGCAGAAAAAAACTATTCCAAAATTTAAAAAGTGGGTTGTAAGACATGGATGGCTGAAGAAATTTTACAACTAATGGAAACAAGAAGACAGAAAAAAAATAATACTGCCAAATATGAAGGAATTCACAGGAAAGTCAGAACATTATGTAAGGAGGCAAAAGAAGCATGGCTCGAAAGATATTGCAACGACTTTCTCCGTAATCCCGTATACTCTCGTGAGTAACGTGACGTTGCGCGAGAATTTGTATCGGTTCACTCCGCGCCGGTAACTTAGGGGTATGTAAGCTGGTCACTCGGAAAACAACGACAAACTACTGAGCGTAATCTTGCCAAGAAATCAACAATCAGCTGAAAGATGCTGATGTTGACAGCGATGTCATGTAAAGGATATGAGAAAAAAAAAAGCAACTGAAAAACAACACAACAGTAACAATACCAATCTTATGCACAAAAGCATTCAGGAGCTTACTAATCAAAGAACACATTCATCATAAGGCTGCCTAAAGACAATAGATGGAAAAATCATAATATAAAAAGATAAGATTTTACATATATTGTCAGATTATGTGAAAAACCTTTATGATGATAACAGAGAAGAACAATAAAATATTCAAAATAAAAATGACCATCAATTTTGAAGATGGAGGTTCAGAATGCTCTTAACCATATGAGGACTGGCAAGACCCCTGTTCAGATAGTATCACAACAGAAATGATTAATGCTTTAGAAGAATATGGAATAGATAATGTTACCAGACTGCTTAATACAATATATGATACTGGAGATATACCTCATGAATTATGTAATTCTGTATTTATAGCATCCTCAAATAAATAAGGAGTCTTCGAATGTGATCACCATCGAACGATTAGTATAATGAGACACATCATGAAGATTTTGCTAAGAATTATCATGCAAAGAGTTAGGAAGGAAATACAACCCGAAATAGGAGAAGAACAAACGTGGCTTTGTAGAAGGCAAGGTAAATGCTATGTATATACTGAGAACAGTAATTGAACGTTCTGTAGATGTAAACAAAGATCTATATCTTTGCTTTATTGACTACATAAAAGCTTTCGATAAAGTGAAATATGTCGACATGATAAGGATGCTTGAAGATCTACACATTGATGGAAAAGACCTTAGACTTGTAAAAAACATTTGGAAACAACAAGCTGCCATAAGAATTGCGTGGAAAGCCGGAAAGCGTGGACGGTCATTACTCGCCATTTCACTCGATCACCAGAGTCGAGGATCAGTTCAGTGTTCCTTCACGACCATGCCATGTAGTTAAGTCATCCAGGTATTTACTTCTCGATCTTCCCCTTCGTCTGTTCCCTTCGATCTTGCCAGTTGTCACTAAGTATATCCAATCCATTTCTTCTCATAACGTGTCCAAAAAATTGTGACTGTCTACGTCTAATTTCTGCTAATCAATTTACGATTTTCATTTGCCTCCTGTAGTACTTGGTCATTAGTTTTTCTGTCTGTCCATGGTATTCTTTGCATTTTCCTCAGAAACCACATTTCTGCAGCCATCAGATGTTTTTCAGCTTGACTGCTCATTGTCAAAGTTTCACATCCAAACAAAAGAACAGGCTCTATGTATCCCCTCAACACTCTTTTTCTCGTTTTAATTGACATCTTTTAATTGGTCAGTATGTTTTTTCATCTTGCTAAAGACTACTTTCGCCATGGCGATTCTTGTTCTAATCTCTACAAGGCATCTCCCATCAGATGTTATGACTGTTCCGAGATATTTGTACCGATTCACTTGTTGAAGAATATTCCCATTTACTTGTATATTACATTGTGGTATTTCGTTCTTCCTAGTGACGACCTTAATCTGTGTCTTCTTACAATTTAATTCTAATCCCAGCTGGTTACTGTGTGCAACAATCGCATCTACTAATTGTTGCAGATCCTGCGCATTGTCTGCAATCAATACTGTATCATCTGCATATCTAACGTTATTTATGTTCCGTCCTCCATTGCTGATTCCATTTATATCTTCTACATTTCTAAAAAATATTTTCACTGTATAGGGAAACAAGATCTGGAGATATTACAGCCTAACACCTCTCTTAATAGGCTGATATTGTCCCACTTCATTATCAATCTTTATGGCAGCTTGTTGTTTCCAATACATGTTCTTTATAAGTCTGTTGTCTTTCCCATCAATTTGTAGATCTGAAGTTACCTGACAATAAATTAAGGATATTGTTAGGCCTTAGGTTCATACCAGAATACGATCAGCGTTGCCAGTAGTGGGTTGTGCTCAATATTTAAACATTCTTCTTCTTCTTCTTTCGTTCGCCTGAAATATGTTTATAACTGCAATGTTGTCTCTTGTATGAATCTAACAGTCTTTTTTAGTTCATTCAGCGGTCCATAGAGTTTATCTTCCACTGTTGTCTCTCTAGGCCAGAAGGTTCGCCTGGATATGTTGTAGTTTGGGCAATCCTGGAGTATGTGCTCTGCTGTCTGCGACATGAGTCGCCAATCTTGAATTTTGTATACATGTGGTTGCGTAATCTATTGTGTCCTGTTCTGAGGCGCAGAAGAATGACCTGTTCTGGTCTGTCCATAACGTGGTAGTCGTCTTGAGTAAGGTTTGGTGACCTTATGACTGATTTGATCATTCTTTTCTTTTGGTGGTATGTAATAGGCACATCTGGTTGTTTTTCTTGTGCTCCTTCCTTAGCCAATCGATCAGCTCTATCGTTTCCGGGGATTCCACAGTGGGATGGTATCCACTGTATGGTGATCTTACGCTGACTGCTAAGTTCAGAAAGTAGTGTCCTCAGAACTGGCAATTTCCCAGACAGGAGCGCCTCTATTACGGATTTTGCATCTGTCAATATCACCACAGGTTGTGTACCATGGCTGGTATTTTGTAATTTCTCTGTGGCTATCTTGATTGCCTCAATTTCAGCATCATAATTATGGCAGTACTTTCCTGTTGGAATTCTGGCCGTGTCTCTAGTATTATTTGGGTATTCTATATACACTCCCGCTCCTCCATTTCGAACAGTATTTTGTGCTGACCCATCTGTGTAGACTCGGATCCAGAGGTCCTGTGGGTATTCGTCATCAAGGAAGCTGAGAGTGGCTATTCTGCGCTGTACACTGTTCTGTTCTTCCTTGTCAAATATTCCTCTCACTTTTGACTGGATTTGTAGCGATATTCTATGTTCATCTTTCCACGGGGTTCGCTCTGGAATAGTTGTCAGGGGGATATCAACTGTGGGAAGATCGATGGTTTCTCTGCAGAGTTGTTTGGCCTGGTGGATGAAACTACTTCTTTTCAACCGCCCCATAGCTAAGTTTTCAAATCTGTTCTTCATAGGGTGGCCTGGCAAGCTGAGAAACTTTTCTGCTTGTATTAGTGTTTTTGTATCTCTGCGTTCTCTTAAAGCTTGTGTCCTCCCCATTTTCTCCATTGCTACTATAGGGGTTGATTTCATCCTGCCTGTGATGACTCTAAGAGCTTGATTTTGCACTTTGTCCAGCTCTTGTAGTGTGGTTTTTTGCTGCCGAACACCATGCAGTTGACCCGTATTCCAAGTGTGGTCGTATGCTCTGTTGATAAACTTTGCTAAGTATTTTCCCACTGGCTCCCCAAGTGGTTCCAGTTAGCTTTCTCAGGATGGCAATTTTCCTTCTGGCTTTTGCTACTGCTTTTTTAATGTGTTTTCTCCATGTCAGCCTGTCGTCGAATGTTACACCAAGGTATGTTGGTTCCTTATCTACTCTTAGGGGTGTTCTATTTATCTGAATGCTCCCTGCCTTTTGTTTCGGAGAAAGGGTAAATAGAGTGGTGCTATTTAAACATAAGTTTGACATAATCGTCACATACTAAAACATAAATTGATCAGGAATAGCGAACTTAATGAATACAGAAGTTAATAGACAGTTATCACTTAAAATAATGACAGGAAACTAAAAGTGATAAAGCTATAATATTTAAACAATATAAGACAGTAGAGATAAGGAAAATACGTTAGATATTAATAATAGTTAGTTGGTTAGTTAGTCAGTCAATCAGTCAGTCAGTCAGTCAGTCAGTCAGTCAGTCTGTCTGTCTGTCTGTCTGTCTGTCTGTCTGTCTGTCTGTCTGTCTGTCTGTCAGTCATTCAGTCAGTCAGTCAGTCAGTCGGGGTTCCAACTTCACAGCAACGGATCGTCCCCATTATGCTCCGTTCCTGTGCCAGTGAATATTACACAAAATGCTCCACACTATCCAATGGGAAAATTGGAACAGACAGGAGTCTCGGCAATCCAACAGCCCACACAGGTACACTGTGCATAATGCCGCCGCCAGAATGCCAACACTGAATTCATCCATGAAAAACACAGTTCATCGTCGATGGAATCAGCAGTCTCCAGAAATACCTCATTGACCCGGGTTTTCTCACATGGCTCTGTCTCTATCCGCAGGGCGACACACCGAAAGCGTCGCATAAAGCACGAACTCAGAAGCTCCAGCGCCGACTCCCAGGAGTATCCTGAATAATGCACCCCTGAACCGAAAAGGCAAATCAGTCAATTCAGCAACAGCCGGTAGCCATTGTTCAGAACTTGCAGGTCACTGTACAAACAAAAGCGGACATGTAAAAGCATTCCACGTGAATATCACAGCTCACAGAGTCGGGCCACGCACTCACTCAGTAGCAGATCGATTGAACCATATACTACCAGTCCAACATGAGGAAAATGCGAAATGCAAAATGCAGCCACAAAGATAAATACTCCAGAGTCCGGAGTGGTTCAATGCCGAACCGCTATGGATATTAATAATAGATATTACTTAATGACTACATATTCATATAACAGTATATTTTCTTCCGCGTTTCCATCCTGTTTCAGGATATTGCGGTCAACACCAGCATCTTTCAGCTGTATATTGATTCCTAGGCTAGATTACGCTCATCAGCACGCCACGACTTTCGGAGCGACCGGCTGCATAGTCTCATAAGTCACTAGCGTGACTCGAACCACTTCTAATTCTCGTCCGCTCACGTTGACTACGAGAGTATTCGGGATTAACGGAGAAAACTGCTAACCCCTCGGCCAGGCAGCCGCATAACAGCATATGTATAACTAAAATTGAAATTAATGACAGCAATAATATAGTTGATAAAACAATGAAACAACAGAACAATGTAAAATAGTATGCTACTGAAACAACAAAGAAATATAGAAAGACGTTTAAACAAACTAAACGCCAAAGATTTTTTGCAGTTTTTTATTATTATAATAAACAAGACAAGTATATGAAAAATGTGGTTACACTGGATACCATAAATAAATATAAAATAAACAAGAACTATATAGGATGAAGACACACCCAACATAATTAAATTGTTTAAAGTTGATTGTTTGAAAGATCGGTTAATGCGGTTGTATTACTTTTTATATTACTTTATGAAACATTTAATTTTTGTGTATAAATTGGTAAATCAAGACAAGAGAAAGTACAGAAGGATATGGTACAAACAAAGCATAACAAAGAATGAAACAAATGTATAAGACTCGATACAGTAAAGGAATGAAAACAGAAACAAGCTATCGAAACACTCCAACGATCCCAGGAACACCTGTAAAATGTTCAACAGAATTATTAAGTATATTACACATCCTGAGAAGCATAACCCTAAAGTACCTTAAAGAGTGTTATAACATTATCAGTCATACTGTGATGAATACAGAGGGCAATTACTTCAGAAGTATTCTTGCTCATGTTCTAAAAAAATAAACAGACCCCTATATACAAAGAAGTGAATGTTACGAGTAAGGTTTGCCGACTGCACACTCATCTTCACCCAGAGCGTACTAACTTCTTAGAATGGTACAAGATTTCTCATGCGAGAGCATGAAGGTTCGGAACTGCGTGAGGATGTCCGCGTAGGCATTGGAGCGCATGGCAGTTAGATGTCAGCACTCCGAATACAAAGGGGGCTGAATTTACACGACATCCACAGAAGATGGATTGGAAGAATGGTGTCCACTATTAAATGTGTAATTTGTTTTTAGTGATATAATTGGTATATCCACTCTGAACATGTCATTATATGATGTATGGACGGTTATATGACAATTTAGAGAGATTAAGATGACTAGACTAAACTTGTTTGTCCCATTTCTAGAGATATGATACCAACAAGACTGAACAAATGTGTAGACACATTTAGAAAGGAGATGGGAGGGGGCATAATGCCATATGACAAAATACATGATAGGAGATTTAACATTAGTAACGACGTAAGTTAAAGAAAACAACATAATTTGAAAGAGGTAACAAGCCCACGGGTCACTGAGCGGAATTTGAACGCAGCTCATGACAAGCTCAAAATATGTGTGTTCGTTAGACGCAATCAGGCGGGCACGGGGAACCGGTCACGTGATGACACGCGACGAATGACCGTGGCGATCTTGGGTAGCCATTCTGGTCTCGGCAACTGATGAATCAACGATTCCAGTCTCAAACTAACATCTAAGGACCGAATCTAGAAACGAAATCTAATCAACAATTGTTCGGAGTCAACGAAATAAGATTGTAGAGTCGTCAGTTATCAAGCAATTATATTCGACGACTAAAGTGCTTTTGATCCACAGTAGGATGCTATTGAAGCTGTCTTTGTGTGTCAAGCTATAAATGTTCAGTTGACGGAAATTCACACAGAGTGTATTCTATAAGTAGAGATTTCATTGTACACCCAATAGCGTTTACTGTAAGCAGATTTACAGCGACTGTGACGCTAGGACTTGTATAATGAGTCCCCAGTGGCAAACTACTTGTATAACAACAATAGGCAATGAAACACAGTAAGTCGGACGATCTGAGTCAACAATGGACCTGTAAGGTTCTGGTACTAATTAAAAATACATGTTCGCACTGAAACGAACTCGTCAATGGGTATTTGTCGTTTGTGAAATGCTTGGACAAAAACGTGCCTGTGGTTGGTCTAACAATACGAGCCTATCTTTAACCCACCAACAACATGGCGGGCATGCTTATTCAATGTCTATCACACTTTTAAGGTTTTCTCTTGAAACTCTCCTGTAGGCTGGGTCGAACTGGAAACCGGATTCAGGTTTGAATAGAGGTAGACCCTCGACCTGACGGTTAGCAGACGAGTGTCTAGCCACTAGGCGGCCGAGGCTAAAGTTATGTATTGCTTGATTTTAATCCACACCAGTAGCCAACTCTCTTTCTACGTAGAAGAAAGCTAACCCAGAAATCTATTTTAGCCCATTGTTGAACGATAATTGTATTTGGTTAACTTCATTTGTTTCGCTGGATTACAGGATTGATTGATTGATTGATTGATTTAGGAACCGACATCACAGCATTCGGGACATTACCATAAGCGCTCCGTCCCCATCCTCAGCAGCCAGCGAAGAGTTCCAACGCTAATAGTTCCAGTAGCAATCTGATTATATGTCCGTCTCACCTTTTCTCTGAGTGTCGAGCATCGGCCAGATCCCCTCGTCACACCTCGCTACCTCATTCTTACCAGACTATGGTGATCCATTTGCTCCTCCGAGGTGTACACGTGCTCCCACAAGGCCGCAACCACGTCTTTCTTGTCATGCATCAATACTCCACCAATTTTTGCCGAGCCAGCCAATGGATTACAGGATAGTTCTGCGACTGTGCTAGTTATTGGTAAGGATAGAAACGTGTAGATACATAAACAATATATTGATGTTTGTGCAAAACAAATTTTAAAAAAAGAAAATGACACACTTCTCAAAGTAGACTTGCTAAGAAATCACAAACAGCCAAAAAAAATTCTAGGGTTGTCTGCGACATCCAGTAAAGTATATGCAACTATCTTTTCACTTGCTCAGAACAGTGCGTTCAGGTTATTACCGAATGTTGAGCTGTTTTCTTGGATACATATATCAAAAATATGCTGCTATAATTTTTCTCCACAACTAACGACCTCCAAAATCGTGTATCAATAAGCTAAAAAAGCGCTAGTTATTAACCGTCCAGCGGGCTGATACCGAGGTAGCGGGTTTGACCCCTACACTGATAAGTGGGACTAAAATGTTGACTTCTCGCCCTTGACTTGGTGACGTAAATTACAATGCTACTAGACGTAGCGTTATCGACTATGCTTGAGTTCAAAGCCAGGAAGTAATATTTAAAATAAACAATAACATGTTATTTTACGGCACATTTGTTTACCCTATTCGAAATCTCACAGCAAATGGACAATTCTTAAAACCAATTTAATAGTGCCACTTAAACATTTTTATATTATTGTAAATCACAAGAGATTTTGAAAATAGCATTTTGACCCCTAATCGAAAAATTTGCATTCATTTTAACATGAGTGACAAAATGTAAGACTGGTTGGATTTGAAACATGTAAATACTAAATAATGCTACATATGCGGAAATGCTGTACGATAATTGGGCCATCAGCGTGATAATCAGCAGGGGGATAAAGCAGACAAGAATGATACCAAACATGGCAGCAAAAAACCTGATACTTTTTATAGCAGCATTCCAACTGGTCCTAACACCAATAGCGCCATCTGATGTGCAATTCTTCTGAATTCGGGCCCTCTTTGCTCTGTTACGTTCAAATGCAAAACAGGCGATTCTAAAGTAACATACACATATAATAACACAAAATACAACACCAATAATAGCACTGATAACATAGTACTCAACTGGAGGGTAAAACACTATGCACTTAGTGTGAAATGTATGTTGTCTGTAGAAAATAATTGGCACAAAAGCATACATCAGCGTTGACACCCAAATAAACAGTAGCATTTTTAATGTGTTGTTTCTAGTCGTAAGTTTGATGTAGTAAAGCGGTTTGAGTATGTAAATGTAGCGATCGATAGCAATCACAGTCATATTGAGACCTGATGAAAACACTGATGAGTACGATATGCCAAGCACAAGTGTATCGAATGACCTCCAGAAATGATTGTTTTTATGGTAGTTTAAAAAGTACATAACAGGATTCGTGATAAAAATCAAACTCACCAGCATGTCACACACATTAATAGAAGCAATGATGTAGTTGGAGATGTTGTGAAGCCCTGGAGTTCGCAAGATTACAATGTTGGTTAATAAACTAACACACAAACCACAAAAACTGAAGATGATACAAATGTATGCCTCAGTAGCGTGACTGGACAGTATGTTGGCACACTGGGATGTAGTGTTGTCCATCTTTATTTGTCAAAACACCTGTTAACTAATAAAGATCGCCTATATTCAACCTGTGCGGTGATCTTTCACCAATCTGAAATATACACACATTCAGACATTATTATTACTATTATTATTATTATTATTATTATTATTATTATTATTATTATTATTATTTAAACCATGTGTTCATGTAGTGAAATTGGATACTGAAATACACAAACAATAGATTACATAATTTATTGTCTGGCATATTTCGCTGCATCTCGTCGTGTGCATACTGCAGAAATCACACACCATGAACTAAAGCAACAAGATACATTCTGCAAGCTGAAATATAAACGTATAATATAACGTATATTCTTACAGTAATTTAAATTGTGTACAGCGGCAATGTTGTTAAACTGACCAGCCTGTCCGTTTACTTACACAGGTTTGGCTCTAATATATTAACACCTTTAATAATCGACCACTTTGTGTGTTAAACAACATACGATATGCATTGCCTCTATCAATTACATTATCGGTTTCCTAATGATCCCGGTAATTGAAGACGTGGGCAATGCATGGTGTGTTGGATTTAGTGGGTTACCAGCGTTTATTTATATATTATTATGTCTATTCAATTGGTTATGTGTTCTACCACCCTGTGGTTTAACTGCCTCTCTGTTCTGCTAATGTAGGAAGACTAGCACCAATAGTGAATCTTATAATGACAAATTAGGTTTGTCGTACAGTAAAATAGGTTCTTTCACTGCCGGATGGCGGCAGGGGTAGCTTGTTATTAAATTATTCATTATACTGGCAAAGTTGTGCGGTTCTCTACAACAGACACCTGTAATTATAACTTGTGTTAAACACATCTACAAAAGCTTCTTTAGGAAAGGTTCGGAACAAGATGGACAAGATACCTCCCTGACCATGTGGCATTGATGGTTGTCATTAACTGTCAAGGCAAAATCAAGAGTAACATCGTTTGTTGATTGCGAAAAGGAGCACACGCATTTACTTACAGCTGTAGCATAGATACATTGATAAATATGACACCAATATATTCTGACTGTTTGTGATTTCTTAATAAGTTTGCGTTCAGTATTTTGCCATTGCTACCTGAACGACCGGAACTCATACCACTGTATGAAAACTATCGCAATCGCAATTCGGCAGCTCTGTTTCAAAAGAGGTATGTATGCGTGATTACAAATTGCGATCGTAAACTCCTCGCCACATCGCTTGCTAAATAGTATAACAGGTGATTTATTTACAATTACCTACATTCACTGATGCCAGTCTCCCTGGAGAAAGAGTTAAAGACGTTGTTCGTAATCCCGTATACTCACGTACGAAACACAGTTGCGCGAGATTCGGCAGCGGATCGCGTCGTGCTTGTTACTTAGGGAGGTATGTGAGCCGGTCGTTCAGAAAGCAATGGCAAACTACTGAACGTAAAACTTGCCAAGACATCAACAGCAGCTGAAAAATGCCGGTGTTGAATTCAATGTTCTGTAAAGTATATGCGAAACAAAAAGTCACTGATAGTGTAAGCAACCAAAACAGCCATGTTGCTTGTGTGTTGCAGCTGTATATCGTGGATCAGGTCTATTTTCTTCATCCACTTATGACATGTGGAGAAGTCATCTAGGTATTTGTCTCTGTGTCTTTACATTGCCTTTTCCCTGTCAATTTGGCTAGTTTTCACAAAGTTTTCAAGTGTATTGTTTTCCCAAAGTGATCAAAGAATCTTGACTGTCTGTGTCTTATATTCTAATGACTTAATGACTTGTTTCTGGAAGGAATGTCTTTCATTGTTGTTGATGGTATTGTTGTCCGTCAATGGTTTTCTTCACATTTCCCAGAGACACCACATTTCCACTGCCATATTGTCTATGTGCTATATGTTTTCCATCTGGCTAAAAGATATCTTTGTCATGATGATTCTTATTCTAATCTCTGCAGATCAAATCATACCTACTGTTTATCACCATCAGGTTCAGGAAAATTGCGTCGCCTAAACAATAATTCATATGCACTCTGGGTAAGTCTCACCTCTAGATTCCACCTTAAATTCTGGTAAGACAGGTCTTGTTCTAAACCACTCTTATTTCAAGACAATGTGAAGGCTCGTGAGCTTCCAATCCGATCCGATATGTAGACCCCCAAATATGTCCACACCGTTCAAACTCCTTGGTTCCGTCTTGCTCTCTATTTATAGTGATTCTCGGATTCATCTTTCGCTATATCACTTGCCTGGCAGACCGCGTTAATGGTTTCTCAAGTTCTGTCCGCAATGCACACATTTTCTGCACGAACACTTGAGATAACTGAATTATAATATTCAAACATCTTAAATTATCATTGATTATTTCTCATTTGACCTTATTTTTGCTATTTCACTTCATATTGAACGAATTATCATTTGCTACCACGTGCAAACAGTAAGATTGATTGATTGATTGATTGATCTAGGAACCGACATCACAGCATTCGGGACATTCCCATAAGCGCTCCGTCCCCATCCTCAGCAACCAGCGAAGAGTTCCAACACTAATAGTTCCAGTAGCAATCTGATTATATGTCCGTATCGCCTTTCCTCTGAGCGTCGAGCGTTGGCCAGATCCCCTCGTCACTCCTCGCTGCCTCATTCTAACCAGACTATGGTGATCCATTTGCTCCTCCGAGGTGTACACGCGCTCCCACAGTAAGATAATAATGCGTACATAATTCAAGAAACAGAATGTAGCGGCTATAGCAAAGTACTTCGATGCTATCGATTCTCTCTTCCTTTATTTGCATTTCGTACAAGTGTTATACACTGATTCCTTTTTTGGGGGTGTTTTTCGTTTTTTTTTCCCGTTTCATTTCAAGCATTATAACTGTTAGATTCAGTATTCTGTAAGACAGCGTCCCTTTAGGCCCCAGCAATATGGCTGCACCAGGAATGCTGAAAACATCTAGGGCAGCCAAACTGATTATTCAAATTGTTTTGTAAGGAACTAAGTATGAATAACATTAGTGGAACTGCAGTAAAGCTGTGGAAACGTAAACAGCATAAAGTAATATAAAGTTAGCGGCTAGTTGCCAAAACGCCACGTTTTTTCGTAATTCTGTTTTGTAACTTTGTGTTATTTTACATTGTAAGGAAGACACACTAAATTGTGTCACATATAGAAAGATATAGTTGCTACTTTTGGCCATGTAGGGAGAAGGGAAAAATGGAACATGTTGCTCAGTTAAAACATGAGCCGACATCACACCACTGGGGGAATTCCCATACACGTTACATCCTATTTTTCAACAGCCAATGAAGAGTCTCAGTACAATTTCATTCTGATAATGTAACCATCTAGCCTTTCCTCAATCATATTGTGACAGCTGTAAAGATAGATGAAAGCGATAGAGGAAAACAACGACAAACGATTCTTGATTGCCTTTAGTCATGGTAGGGAAATTTGTCAGCACATGAACTGACACATTCTGTTGGAGATCGTGAGATCTGGAAAGGCCTTCTCACCAAAGCGAGTGAGCATATTCTTTTTTATACGAGAGGAAGTCTATAAGTAAGTCACAAATAGCAGTAGAAAGATAACTAAATATGGTAACAATTTGAAACCAGTTTATTTTTATGCATACATTGTAGCTTTATTTCTAATCATAATTTCCACCAACATTGATGCACTTATCCCATCGTTTTATCAGTCCTCCCAATCCGGCTGCATAGAACTGTGTGCTCTGTTTTCTAAACCACGTTTTCACGTCACATGCAACTTCGGTGTCATTGGCGAAATGTCTCCCTCCAAAGTGGGTTTTCAACGGATCAAAAAATCGTTAGGGGCTAAGTCGGGGCTGTAAGGTGGATGTTCCAGACCTTCCCACCTTAGTTGGTTAAATTTCTCCTGAGTTAATCGAGCCGTATGTGGTCTTTATTGTCATGAAGAAGCAACACTCCTCTAGTCAGCAGTCCTGGACGTTTTCTTCGAATTGCATCATGAAGCATCAATAGAACTTCACAGTCGCTTAAAAGTCGCTTAAAAGTCGACAGGGTCGACTTCATTGCACCGGGTTTTATCCCATATGGCTCGGTCTCTTTCAGTAGTACGGAAAGCGTCGCACAAAGCACGAACACCGTAGCTTTTAGCGACGACCCACAGGAGTCTCCGAAACATTTAACTCGTAAATCGAAGGGAGCGGCCCGGAATCAAACCAACGACCTTCGGAACACGAGTCAAACGGCTTGACCACTTCGCCACGGAGACTTCCTAGTACTTCACAGTACGATTCAGAATTCACATTGTCACTTTTTTTCTTAAAATTAGTTAAAAGCACTCCTTGACAATCCCAGCACACTGTCAGCATAACATTGAACCTTGAATTTTTGGACACAGGGCGAAGAAGGATGTTTCCATTGCATTGAAACATGTTTTGATTCTGGCTGGTAGTGATGCACCCATAATTCGTCTCCAGTAACAAACCTGTTCAACACGTCTTCGCCTTGATCTTCGTATCGACAGAGATGATGCAAGGACAGGCAATATCGGTTCATTTTGTGTTCCTCCTTCAATTTTCTGGGTAACCACTTTGAGCACACTTTCTTAAATGTCAATCGATCATGCATTATGCTGTATGCTGAACCATGTGAGCACTCTATTGCAGATGCTACAGTGTCTATCGTTACTCACCTGTCACCTCTAATCATCTCCTCCACCCACTGCACGGATGCTTCTGTTGCAATATCAACAGGACGATCAGATCGGATTCCATCAACAATTTTAGAGCGTTCTTGAGAAAAGTGTTCTAACCAGCTATGCACCGCTTTACGGGACAAACAGTTGTCAGCATAAACAGGAAGCATTTCGTTATGAATTCCCTTTACAGGCAGTGCTTTTGCCCACAAAAAAACAAAACAAAACGCACAACATTGACTCTCCCTGGTATTACACATTTGCTGTCTCATTACATGCTACATCATTACACAAAAGTCTGTCTGATAGGTTGCATTAATCAGGATGCGTCTATCTGATAGGTTGCATTAATCAGGATGCATCTATCTGACGGCTATGTGACGATAAGGCTTCGGACGTAATTCCTAATCCCGCCTTCTGCGTCTGAAGCACAGCTGCAGTCGATTTGACAGCAGAACAACTTGGTTTTCATACAGTCGTTTGAGTGCCGGTCGTTAAGAAAGCAATGACAAATTACTGAACGAAAACTTGTCAAGAAATCAAAAGCAGCCAACAATTGCTGAGGTGTACTGAGAAAAGTAATGGATATGCATCCATCATGTGCCATGACGATACATGTCCGCGGTCATGATTCGCCATTTCACTCAATTACCAGAGTCGTGGATCAACTCAGTGTTCTTGTCTCGACCATACCACTTGGCCAAGCCATCCAGGTATTTACTTCACTGTCTTCCCCTTGTTCTCTTCCCCTGTATCTTGCCAGTTGTCAATTTATTTCTTCTCATAACATGCCCAAAAAATGTTGACTGTCTACATCTAATTACTCTAATCAATTTACGATTTTCATTTGTTTCTTGTAGAACTAATTATCTGAAAACAAACTGTCTAATAAAGGCTTTCCGGTCTCTGTGCTAAATGAGTTTATAAGGAAAGCTAAACATAGCAGCAGTTGTAAGTTGCGACAAATGAGGGTTAGTGTTAAATTTGCTATCTCAACACTTAGAAAATGTTAGCAGCAATATCTAACAAACAATGAACAAGAATACAAGGTTTTGTGAGATGGTTGAGATCGTATACTTCATGGAGAAATGAACAACAGTAGAACATAGAGGAATATATGCTCTAGAATCCACCAGTATGATCGCTAATTGCCACAGGCTCCCGCATTTCTCGGAAATATATGCATACACGTTTCCCTATGTTGGCTACACTTAGGAAAGGCGGCCATGCATATCGTAACCAGTCGTTCCTCTTGTCTACCTGTTTCATCACTGGCAGGGAAATAACTGTGTCACAACCTATGCGTACGAGTCATGTCAGAGCTCACTACTGATCACTGTAACTGACTTATACTGGGTAATGTAACCTTTAAGATCTGCTCCATATCTCTACACTTATATTCCGCGCCTTTAGCCGTAAATTCTCATGTCTTAGTGTTTCCAGCGCTGATCCATCAGTGTAAATCACGGCATTGTAATCACTAGCGTGATCCACTAACCGTTGCTGAATTTCTGCCTGTGATTACAATTTATAATAAATCACATTTTCCACGCCTTACATGGGATTCGAACACATTACCAGGACGACAGAAATACGTGCTACCCACTGTGCAACCACGATTTCTTTTACCCTATATTATCATCATCATCATGTGGCATGCCGATACGCGTGGACGGTCATGATTTGCCATCTCACATCATCACCAATGTTGTGGATCAGCTCTGTAGTCTTGTCTCGATCATGTCACATGGCCAAGCCATCCACTTATTTACTCCACAGCCTTACCCTTATTCTTTCCCCCTAAATCTTGCCAGGTGTCACCAAGTTCTCTAATTTATTTCTTCGTGTCTAAGAAATATTTACCGTCTACTTCTAATTTCTCTAGTAACATTACGGTTTTCATTTTGTTTCTTGAAGGATTTGGTCATTTGTATTTTTTTTTAATCCGGCCATAGTATTCTTTGCGTTTTTCTCAGAAACAATATTGCCACTATCATTAGATGTTTTACAGCATGCCTACTTATCCATGTTTCACATCCATACAAAAGACTTTTAGTAGTTGCGGTAGCAAAGCTGATAGGGGACTGCGTTGGTAATGTCACGAGCACGGTCGGACAGGGGTTCGACTGAAAGCTCACGAGCTGACACACATGTCGGAGACTCATGTCTGACACCTCAGTTTGTCTGTCCAACAAATCATGTTGTCTGTTAGCAATGTAGGGTGTGAAGTATTCCCAGCTTCTTCCTGCCAATTCACGTGTTGGATACATCAAGTCTATGGCGTACACACACTGTCACACAAAAGTCTTCATTTCTATTATTAAGACACCCGACACAAACAAAGAAACACACACATACACTACACACGCACACACACAAATAAATAAATAAATCAACAAACACACTTCTGGGTGACATATTTTGAATGAGAAACAAATTGGTATTGAAGCCGTACATTAGATACATATATTGTGTATGTGTGTTCATGAGTGTGTATGTATATGTGTGTATGTGTGTATGTGTGTATGTGAGTGTATGTGTGTATGATTGCGTATGAGTGTAGTGTATGTGTGTACGTGAATGCGTGTTTATGTGTGTATATATAATTGTGTTTGTGTGTGTATGTGTTGTATGTGTGAGTATGTGTGTATGTGTGTACGTGTGTGTGTGTGCATGTATGTATTTGTGTGTGTGTGTGTGCGCGTGCGTGTATGTGTGTGTATATGTGTGTATGTGTGTATATCTGCGTGTGTATGTATATGTGCATGTGTGTGTATGTTCATGTGTGTGTATATGATTGTGTGTGTGTGTGTGTATGTATGCATGCATGAATGCAGTGTATACGAGGGAGTGTATTTGTATGTTATTGAGTGTGTACAAAACTGTGAGAGTTTGTGCAAATGATGTAAGTATGTATGCAGGTATGTATGTCTGCGTGTATGTTTATGAATATGTGCATGTGTGCATGTGTCTGCCTGTCTCATAACATGGTAATATTAATTGTTTATGTTTACAAAATCCATTTGGTAATGTTGTTTTCCTATGTAAATGTAACATGCACAATTGATGAACGAAACTTGAGTGATTGGAAGGGCCGGATGTAAGACCGTGCCCAGATAGTAACCTTTTAGAAATAAAGTGTGTTCGTTTGTTCGTTCTTTTATTACCAAATAATTCGAATGTACGTCTGGTAAGTCATAAAGTGATATAAGACGGATGGGTAATGTTTCTGGTAAGTCATAAAATGATATAAGACGGATGGGTAATGTTTCTGGTAAGTCATAAAGTGATATAAGACGGATGGGTAATGTTTCTGGTAAGTCATAAAGTGATATAAGACGGATGGGTAATGTTTCTGGTAAGTCATAAAGTGATATAAGACGGATGGGTAATGTTTCTAGTAAGTCATAAAGTGATATAAGACGGATGGGTAATGTTTCTGGTAAGTCATAAAGTGATATAAGACGGATGGGTAATGTTTCTGGTAAGTCATAAAGTGATATAAGACGGCTGGGTAATGTTTCTGGTAAGTCATAAAGTGATATAAGACGGATGGGTAATGTTTCTGGTAAGTCATAAAGTGATATAAGACGGATGGGTAATGTTTCTGGTAAGTCATAAAGTGATATAAGACGGATGGGTAATGTTTCTGGTAAGTCATAAAGTGATATAAGACGGTTGGTAATGTTTCTAGTAAGTCATAAAGTGATATAAGACGGATGGGTAATGTTTCTGGTAAGTCATAAAGTGATATAAGACGGCTGGGTAATGTTTCTGGTAAGTCATAAAGTGATATAAGACGGCTGGGTAATGTTTCTGGTAAGTCATAAAGTGATATAAGACGGATGGGTAATGTTTCTGGTAAGTCATAAAGTGATATAAGACGGCTGGGTAATGTTTCTGGTAAGTCATAATGTGATATAAGACGGCTGGGAAATGTTTCTGGTAAGTCATAATGTGATATAAGACCGCTGGGAAATGTTTCTGGTAAGTCATAAAGTAATATAAGACGGCTGAGAAATGTTTGTTGGCAGTTTATAAAAGCGTTATGCCAAATGAAATGAATACATGAATTACACTATGGCTGAAATATTTAAAACATAATTAAAGAAATTGTTCGAATGTGGGGCATTAATTATCCCCGGGGTAATCGCAAACTTAAAATGGAAGCTTCCTGTTTGTACAACACTGACTGGAACCGCCTAATTGCTAATTGTAACAACAAGGTGACGCTTAGATTGCTAGGATGACATAACACTAGCTGAAAGTAGCACTGATGATGTAATTTTTTTAAAGTTGTATATCCTTTACAATCTGGCACTCTCCAATTTTACAGTCATGTAACGTTTTTGTTTTCTCTCACTGAAATCTGTATACTTTTTCCAATCTGGCTGACCACTTGTCTTCAGATGTATCAACATTTGGAACCTTTTTCACATTGTTACCATCTCCATACCTTGTATCATCATGTTATACAATGCACCGCCAAGCTATATATTGAAACATCTTCTTTGATGAAAGTCTAACAAACAGGAACCATGTCTACCGTCCTCGTTTGCCACTGAGAATAAAACGCAAACAAAATCCTAAAAAAACCGGCTCTCAGCCTCTTGACCACGGCCATGATAATGAGGGGTATGCGATTGTTCTTCTCATTTAAAGAGCCACCTTGCTGCTTTTGATTCACCTGTGGGAGGTTAGGAAGTAGCTGGAGGAAAAGTGAACATTGAATCCCGAGGAATAGCGGTACCTTTATGTACCTCGACCCACATACAGAAACAGCATCCCACATAGTGTTTTGCATAATATTTTGTGACTTACTAGGTGATTAAACCTGGTCAGATATATGGCGAGATTTATGGAGCAAAATCAGAAAAGTCAATCATAAAGCCAGGCTTCATATGGCACTAATGGGGCTTCTGTTGTCATGTCAGCGCTCTTGTTTATCCACAACCCCTTACTCTAAAGTAAACAAACAAATTGTTTAATCCCCTACGGAAATCTTTATTCATATTGACATAAACATACAAATCTACGACTGTATGCAAAGCGAAAACATACATAACTGGAATGTGACAATATCTGGGAAGGTGTAAAGACATCATAGACAAAATAAGCATAATTATAGTAGGCGTAAAACAGAGACTAAACGTTCCAAACATGACAATGAAAAATCTGATAGTCTGCATGGCAGCTTTGCCGCTAGGTCTACATTTAATGGTGGTATCTGTGGCAGTTCGCTGTTGAATGCGAGATAACTTTGCTTTCTTTCGTGCAAAAGCTACACGAGCAATTCTAAAGTAGCAAACACCTATAGTAATGTAATACGTAGCGGCAACACATACAATAAAGGTGCCGTAAACAACTGGAGGATGTGTTAAAATACATTCTATGTGAAAGTTATCGCTTCTGTAAAATATGCTTGGAATTATTGCATGTATCAGCGTTACAATCCACACCAGCAATAGTAAATAACACAAACGGTTCTTTGTCATGTGTTTCAAATAGTAAAATGGTTTGATAATATAAATGTAACGGTCAATTGCTATCAAAGTCAGATGGAGACCTAATGAAAACCACAATGCATATGATATTCCAAACATTACTGTATTAAGATTATTGTTTATATTGAAATACCGACTATAATGTGTAGAATATAAAATTCGAGTAATTACAAATGTCCCCGACTGAAGAATGTTACTTATAGCCACAGAAGCAATATACATGTTTGAGTTGTTGTGTAGAACTGGATTCCGATATATTATCATCATTGTTAATACACTGAGGCAAATCTCACAACAGCAAAACACAATTCCAATGTAAGATAACAGAAACTCACTGTTTAGAGAAACAACACATTTTGATGTTGCATTGTCCATTTTACGGATTTCTCATTGGCAATGTCATCTGTTCAAGAGCAACACAAACCAGTTCATAATTGAACTATAACGTGTTTGACATGGTCGGTTCGCAAACTCATTTTATATCAGACTTGCATCTGAAACAATAGTTGGTTACATTAGTATGTTGGCATGTAAGCATATTTAAATTGCTTATTACATCAAAGAATATACACCAAGAAATACGGAAAAAACAATTCGTCTGTATCTATTTGTGTATGATTATGAAACATGAATAATGATGAGACACTCTGTAATGACTTTAGTGATACTGAAAAGTGACAATAACTAGCTTGATTGAAAACTTGGTTAATAAACAAATACTGCAAACTATAACATAATTAAAAATGGATGGCACTTTTAAGAGTGAGATCGGTTGACACGGTGTGTGTAGTTGGAATCGGTTTGATTGTTATGGGTTGGTTTTGGTTGGTCGTCCAGGAGTTTGATCTCTATGGATCTGAATTTTCCAACCTTCCACCAATCGCCTTTATTGTTGTATGGGTGTTTGATATATGTTTGCCCATGACGTTGATTCTACTATTTGTTAAAGTTATAGTTGTATACACTTGTACTTCCGGTTCAATGGCGACGACGTGACGCATCTATTCTTCGGGATGACGCTGTTTTAGTGTTTTTCCTGTGGATTATGTGGTGTTATTTCGTTTTCGTTTATTGGAAGTGTTCAAAAGAAGCCACGGAAGGCAGGTGGTGGATGAAAATTTGAGGGCAGCCGACAAATATTGGTTGGTTATGGTCTCAAGTTTCACGACGGCAGGCAGAGGAGCTCTTTCGAGTCAATGGTTGCGGTCAAATAACCAGTACGGTTACTGCCATAGAGGAAAACAACAGCAAACTACCTCTTTAAAAGTGCCTAGTACATTATGATTCGCCTAAAGACTGATCATCGCAAGACAAGGACAGAGACGTTAAAATTAGCAACATGGAACGTTAGGACGTTAAACGACGACGAAAAATTAGAGAACATAAAACAAGAAATTGAAAGAGAAAAAATTTATATTCTAGGGATGTGCGAAACGAGATGGACAGGAGCAGGCATCACGATAGATGAAGATTTTAAGATGATTTATTCTGGAGGTGAAGACCGACAAAGGGGAGTGGCAATTATTTTGGACCGGAAAACATCAAAATCTGTTCAAGGATATTGGGCCGTGTCGGACAGAGTTCTACTAGTTAAATTAAGTCGCATAACTTTTAGCATAAATATTATTCAAGTATATGCCCCAACAGGAGAATCCAGTGAAGATAGTGTAGAGGAATTTTATAATGACATAGAGACTGCCTTAAATAAATGCAAAAATTCAGAAATAAACATCATAATAGGAGACTTCAATGCAAAAGTAGGAATTCAAGGTGATAGATACACAGTAGGAAACTATGGTTTAGGTGAGAGAAATGAAAGAGGAAACAGACTCGTAGAGTGGGCAAAAGAACAGGAAATATTTGTAGGAAACACCTGGTTTAAGCAACACCCTAGAAGATTATGGACATGGAGGAGTCCTGATAGCAGGATCAGAAACCAGATTGACTACATTCTGATTAGCAGAAGATTTAGAAACGCACTAACAATAGCAAAAACATTTCCCAGTGCTGATTGTTATTGTGACCACAGACTACTTACAGGAACAATGAGGATAAAGTTGAAGACAGTCAAGTATATAACAGGAAACACTAAATATGATTTGTGTACATAGAGTAATTACAAGGAAATACAAAACAAATTCAACATAGAAGTACAGAACAGATTTGATATATTGTCTGATCTAGAGATATTATTCCAGGATGTGAATGATCAATGGGAAATGTTGAAGAATTCAATCAGTTTGGCTGCAGAAACAACTATTCCAAAATTAAAGAAGGTGGGTCGTAAGAAATGGATGACAGAAGAAATTTTACACCTAATGGAAACAAGAAGACTCAACAAAAATAATCCTGCCAAATATGAAGAAATTCACAGACAAGTCAGAATATTATGTAAGGAGGCAAAAGAAGCATGGCTTGAGGAAAAGTGCTTAGACATTGAAAAACAACACAACAGTTAAAATACGAAATTAGTGCACAAAAGAATTCAGGAACTTACTAATAAAAGAACAAGTACACCTAAAGATGGCAAAATCATAATAGATAAAGATCAGATTCTACATGTATGGACAGATTATGTAAAAACCCTTTATAATGATAACAGAGAAGAACAGTATGATATTAGGTTTAAAAATGAAAGGCCGCCAATTTTGAAGATGGAGGTTCGAAATGTTCTTAAACATATGAAAGCTGGCAAGGCCGCCGGTGCAGATAACAGCACAACAGAAATGATTAAAGCTTTAGAAGAATTTGGATTAGAGCAAGTCACCAGACTGCTGAACACATTCTATGATACTGAAGATACACCTTCTGAATTATGTAACTCCGTATTTATTGCAATCCCAAAGAAACCTTGGAATGTGATCAACATAGAACAATTAGTATAATGAGCCACATCACATATTTTGCTACGAATTATCATGCGAAGAGTGAGGAAGAAAATACAACCTGAAATAGGGGAAGAACAATGTGGGTTTGTAGAAGGAAAGGGTACAGTAAATGCTGTGTATATGCTGGGAACAGTTATTGAACGTGCTATAGAAGTAAACAAGGATAAACACCTTTGCTTTATTGACTACACAAAGGCTTTTGATAGAGTTAGACATGTCAACATGGTAGATATGATTGCAGATATACAAATTGATGGGAAAGACATTAGACTTATAAAAAACATATATTGGAAACAACAAGTTGTCATAACGATTGATAATGAAGTGGAACAATATCAACCTATTAAGAGAGGTGTTAGGCAGGGATGTGTAATGTCTCCAGATCTTTTTTCCCTACAGTGAAAATATTTTCAGGAATGTAGACGATATAAATGGAATCAGCATTGGAGGACGAAACATCAATAACATTAGATACGCAGATGATACAGTATTGATTACAGACAATGCACACGATCTACAAAAATTAGTAGACGCAGTTGTTGTACACAGTGAGCAGCTGGGTTTGGAATTAAATTGTACGAAGACACAGGTTATGGTCGTCACTAGGAAGAACGAAGTACCACAATGTAATATACAAGTAAATGGGAATATTCTTCAACAAGTGAATCGGTACAATTATCTCGGAACAGTCATAACATCTGATGGGAGATGCCTTGAGGAGATTAAAACAAGAATCGCCATGGCCAAAGTAGCCTTTAGCAAGATGAAAAACATTCTGACCAATAAAAAGATGTCAATTGAAATGAGAAAAAGAGTGTTGAGGGGATACATAGAGCCTGTTCTTTTGTATGGATGTGAAACTTGGACAATGTGCAGTCAAGCTGAAAAACATCTGATGGCTGCAGAAATGTGGTTTCTGAGGAAAATTCAAAGAATACCATGGACAGACAGAAAAACCAATGACCAAGTACTACAGGAGACAATGAAAATTGTAAATTGTTTAGAGAAATTAGACGTAGACAGTCAAAATTTTTTGGACATGTTATAAGAAAAAATGGATTGGAAAACTTAGTGACAATTTCAAGATCGAAAGGAAAAGACCAAGAGGAAGACTGAGAGGAAAATACCTGGATGGCATGGCCACATGGCATGGACGAGACAGGAACACTGAGCTGATCCGCGACGCTGGTGATCGAGTGAAATGGCGAGTCATGACCGCCCACGCTTTCCGGCATGGCACATGATTGTTTGATTGATTGATTGTATACACCATTCAAATGCCATGTGGCCCTTCCAAATCTTCCTCCAGTTTTGGAACCACGAACAACACAATGACTATAAGAGTGCTTGACAGGGCACCGCTACGTTTCCCAAAACGTATTGTCTCATTAAATTCACACTAATATTCCCAGTAAATGCAATTATTTTTCTTTAAAATAATTAGAAATTATTAAAAATATAGTCACGTGGCAGCAATCCAATGATTTTCATCGCCCGCGTGGATTCTAAGCCGTCTGTTTCCTACGATGGTCTCAGTTCGACTGTCCCGTTTTCAAAAGCCCTTTCTCTCGAGGTCCAGTCGCAACATGCTTCTGGCCCCAAGCACTCAGCACGACGTGACACGAGCTAAAATTTTGGCTCATGACGGCGCTCATGGATTCATTGCAACCTAAGACACACTGCAACAACAGAGAGAATACAAAAGTCAGATTGCTGGTAAATTCAGTAAGTGATCGCCGCGAAAAGCATTTATGAATCAGGCATGCTTCTATGTATAAATGCATACAGACATATAGAAGAAACAGACATGTATAGATCTGTGAATGCGTACATACATATAAGAAACGGACATGTATAGATTTGAGAATGCGTACCTACATATAAGAAACATGCATGCATAGATCTGTGAATGCGTACCTACATATAAGAAACAGACATGTATAGATCTGTGAATGCGTACATACATATAAGAAACAGGCATGTATAGATCTGTGAATGCATATATACATATAAGAAACAGGCATGTATAGATCTGTTAATGTGTACTTAAATACAAGAAATAGGCATGCACAGGTTTGTGAATGCGAACATACACATAAGAAACAGAAGGGCACAAAACTGATAACCATAGCCTGCAGAGATCAGGCTATAATTACATTCAATGGCTGGTAATCTGTACATTAATAGTTTACTTACACTTCGCTTGAAACCGAAACATACACACTCCCTCCTTTGCTATCGCACGGAATGATTAATGTTAGATGTAATAACACACAACTCATCCTACAGTTTCAACGAAGAATGACAAGCATCATAAATCAACGCAAGAAGCTTCTTAAATTCAGGTAACAGGCATCTCAAACTAAAGTAAATATCAATTGGAGATACCACCCGAGGCCAGCAAGACAGTTCATAAAAAACAAATACACACGTATTGTTTGGGCGCCCACAGAAGTAGGGGTAGGAATTATAGACTAGAGGACGCAGTAGACAACATAAAAGTTGAAAGCTGTAGTTACCGATGGGGAATCGAACCCGTCACCTCCAAATGACGACAGTCACTCGCTACAGGAACAAGTGCACTTCGACGCATGACCAACTGGACATCTCTAAAAAGGTGTATCCATTAGCCAAGTCTATCGTCCACATGAACCAATAACTGTGGGATATGGACATAATTCGTATCTAACCATTGAAATAGCACCATTGGTCTCAGTTCATGTGTTTGTTATGTTAACGTTTCGTCATTGACATATGGACATAATTTACAAGTACCTCAGACGTCGGAGTGGGTTCGCCTGATGTCGAGGGACATTGATAATAGGGAAAGCTAATCCATACACAAAAATCAATCCAGTGCACTAGAAGTAGTTAGAGGTGTATGGAGTACGCTTAAGTCCACAGCCAGCGAACGCCACACAAATAAAATAAGAAATTAAACATAAAAAACATTCCATACTAAAGTAACAATAATCTCCAACTAAAGTAACAATAATCTCAAACTAAAGTAACAAGCATCTAAATTTCAAGTAACACACCTCACACACTAAAATAACACATCTCAAACTAAAGACACCAGTACCTCAAACTCAAGTAAGACACGCCTCAAACTAAAGTAACAAGCACATCGTTGTAAAGTAACACATCTCCAACTAAAGCATTATAGGATACCTCTGCAAGCTCCATCCTGAAAACAGGATACCATATGAGAGAACTCAACCCTTCATGAAGTGAGCTCACATAATTTATTCGTAATTAAAATGGTTCATCCCATATTCGTTAACTATGCCGTGAATACACATTTCTCATGTTATTGCAGATCTTACCCAAAGACAGGCATTGTTGACTGACATATTGCTAATATAATACAGGTCTGCTTCCACTGCATCACTTCCTTGTCAATCTGCACTGATAGTGTTTGAAGTTCTGACCCCTATTTAAAGGATATTATGCATTCGTAATTGCGATAGAGACGACTTGATTTATAATATGCAAGCACTCTAAATTAAACAAAAAAATGATAGCACACATCCTTGTTGATCTTTCTTCGTGAGTTTGTGCATTCTTTACTTTAAAAGACCCATTAGATATGGGATGTTCAGCACCATATGTAAACAGTAAGATACAATGGTGGGCATATGTTGTAACAATGTGAAAATATTACCCTGAGAGAAGTTAATGAAGGTGCTTTCTTTCTTTTTTGCATGTTATGTTCTGTGTTGATAATGGAGCTTGCAAAGTTATCATGCTTTAGTTTCAGATGTGTGACTTTACTACAAGGTGCTTGCTACTTAAGTTTGAGATGTGTTATTTTAGATTGAGATCTATTTTTTTTTTTTTACTTTGAGATGTGTTACTTGAGTAAAAGGTGCATGCTACTTTAGTTTTAGTTGTGTTATTTTAGTTTGAGATGTGTATTACTTGAGATTAAGGTGCTTGGTGCTTGAGTTTGAGATGTGTGTTACGCGACTTTAAGAGACGTGTTACTTTATTTTAGATGTGTTATTTTAGTTTGAGATGTGTGTTATTGTACCATTAGGTGCTTGTTACGTTAGATTAAGATGTGTGCTACTTGAGTTTGAAGACTTTTTTATTTTAGTTTGAGATGATGGTTACTTAAGGTTTAGATGTTTGTTACATTAGTTTGAGATGGTTGTTACTTTAGTTTGAAATGAAGGTTATTTTAGTTTGATATGTGTGCTGTATGTTGTTTGTACATCAAGAATGATGATGACCATTCATTTCATCCAGTGGGGTTGAAAGTATGACGCCGTGAGCTCTAATATGGCTGTTAAGGCCTATTTTGACTCGAAATGTGCTGTGATAATGTGGGCAAAGAATGCTTGACGTTTCAGGAGGAGGATCTCCTGCAGTGGTTTTTCTATCCAGCCTTTTCTTCACAGCTCTTGCAGTCCTAGTTGCTTCACAAGTGACTGCATCCTTGCATAATGATGCACGCCATGAATTTCGGTCCTTGGCAGCAGTCTCTCAGGTGTCAAGATGCATTCCAAAATCTTTCAGTGAGATTTTCAGTTTCTTTAAAGCGTTTCCCCTGACCTCCATGAGAGCGTTTACCACAACGCAGCTTGCCGTAAAACAAATTCGTTTAGTGAGCTTGTGATATGGCATGCGAGTTAAGTGACCAGCCCGGCGAATCTGATTCTTCATTAGTAAAGTGTGGATACTGGGCATGGACGCTCTTTCTAGAACTTCAGTATCTGGGATCTTGTCTTGCCATTTAATCTTCAATAGCGTCCTAAGGCAGACTGTGTGAAAGTGCTTTAATTTCCAAGCGTGTCGTTGATAAAAAGTCCAGGTTTCACAAGCATATAGCAGTGTGGATAATACAACAATTTTGTAGACATTCAGCTTTGTTTGCAGGCTTATTCCATTTCTGTCCCATAATTCTTGTACAGTCTGCAAACATCAGCGCTGGCCTTGGAGATTCTTGTATTCACTTCGTTATAAATTGTGCCAGCTTGTGACACAGTGCTGCCAAGATAGGTGAATTTGTCCACAACACTTAGTCTATGACCATTCACTTTGATATTCGGCACAGTGTGATTATTCCTTGGAGCTGGCTGGTACATAACTACAGTCTTCTCCAAGTTTATATTGAGCCTAAAGTTGGCACAGGCATGTGAGAAAGCTGAAACATTATGTTGCATGTCCGCCTTTGAGTTGACATATAGAGCGCAATCATCAGCAAACAGCAGCTCTCTGAGAGTGCGCTACTAGTTTGGGTTTTAGCTTTCAGTCTTCTGAGACTGAACAACTTTCCATCCATGCGGTAGTTGATGTCTATTCCAATGTCATTGTTCTCGAAGGCTTCGTCAGCATAGCTGAAAACATGAGGCTGAACAGTGTTAGTGCCAGGACACATCCTTGCTGCACTCCATTGGTGACAGGAAAGGGCTCATGCAGATCACTATTTTCCTGTACTCTTGCCTGCATACCACTATGGAATAGCCGCACTATTTGGACAAACTTTCGTGGATATTTCGCCATAATATTTCACAGTCCTTCTCTGCTGACTGTATCAAAAGCCTTGGTAAGGTCAATGAAAGTAGAGAACATTTCGGAGTTCTGTTCCTGACATTTCTCTTGCAGCTGCCGTGCAGCGAAAATCATTTCAACGCTTCCTTGTTCTTTTATGAAGCTGCATTGACTCTCAGGAAGAAGACCTTGATCGAGATGGGCCGTGAGGCGATTGAGAAGAATTCTGGCGAGTATCTTCCCTGCAACTGAGAGCGAGGAAGATGCCTCGGTGGTTGCCACAGGATTGGCGGTTTCCTTTACGTTGGTAAAGGTGGACTATTGAACGCGTCCTTGAAATCTTGTGGATGGTCTCGTTCACCCATATGTTTGTAAAGACTTGGTGAAGCTGCTCTGTTAGGATCGGCCCACCTGCCTTGTATATCTCTGCTGGGATGGAGTCAGGACCAGGTGCCTTGCCGCTGGAGAGTTACTGCATGGCTTTGTTTACTTCCTCTATTGTTAGCCGGTTATCGCGTGTATCATTAGTGGTAACTTGAGGAAGGCAGTTGATGGTTTCATCATGGAAGAAGGAAGTTGCATTTAAGATGTTGCTGAAATGTTCTGCCCAGCGTTGAAGGATTTCTTTCTTATCAATAGCGTCCTAAGGCAGACTGTGTGAAAGTGCTTTAATTTCCAAGCGTGTCGTTGATAAAAAGTCCAGGTTTCACAAGCATATAGCAGTGTGGATAATACAACAATTTTGTAGACATTCAGCTTTGTTTGCAGGCTTATTCCATTTCTGTCCCATAATTCTTGTACAGTCTGCAAACATCAGCGCTGGCCTTGGAGATTCTTGTATTCACTTCGTTATAAATTGTGCCAGCTTGTGACACAGTGCTGCCAAGATAGGTGAATTTGTCCACAACACTTAGTCTATGACCATTCACTTTGATATTCGGCACAGTGTGATTATTCCTTGGAGCTGGCTGGTACATAACTACAGTCTTCTCCAAGTTTATATTGAGCCTAAAGTTGGCACAGGCATGTGAGAAAGCTGAAACATTATGTTGCATGTCCGCCTTTGAGTTGACATATAGAGCGCAATCATCAGCAAACAGCAGCTCTCTGAGAGTGCGCTACTAGTTTGGGTTTTAGCTTTCAGTCTTCTGAGACTGAACAACTTTCCATCCATGCGGTAGTTGATGTCTATTCCAATGTCATTGTTCTCGAAGGCTTCGTCAGCATAGCTGAAAACATGAGGCTGAACAGTGTTAGTGCCAGGACACATCCTTGCTGCACTCCATTGGTGACAGGAAAGGGCTCATGCAGATCACTATTTTCCTGTACTCTTGCCTGCATACCACTATGGAATAGCCGCACTATTTGGACAAACTTTCGTGGATATTTCGCCATAATATTTCACAGTCCTTCTCTGCTGACTGTATCAAAAGCCTTGGTAAGGTCAATGAAAGTAGAGAACATTTCGGAGTTCTGTTCCTGACATTTCTCTTGCAGCTGCCGTGCAGCGAAAATCATTTCAACGCTTCCTTGTTCTTTTATGAAGCTGCATTGACTCTCAGGAAGAAGACCTTGATCGAGATGGGCCGTGAGGCGATTGAGAAGAATTCTGGCGAGTATCTTCCCTGCAACTGAGAGCGAGGAAGATGCCTCGGTGGTTGCCACAGGATTGGCGGTTTCCTTTACGTTGGTAAAGGTGGACTATTGAACGCGTCCTTGAAATCTTGTGGATGGTCTCGTTCACCCATATGTTTGTAAAGACTTGGTGAAGCTGCTCTGTTAGGATCGGCCCACCTGCCTTGTATATCTCTGCTGGGATGGAGTCAGGACCAGGTGCCTTGCCGCTGGAGAGTTACTGCATGGCTTTGTTTACTTCCTCTATTGTTAGCCGGTTATCGCGTGTATCATTAGTGGTAACTTGAGGAAGGCAGTTGATGGTTTCATCATGGAAGAAGGAAGTTGCATTTAAGATGTTGCTGAAATGTTCTGCCCAGCGTTGAAGGATTTCTTTCTTATGGGTGACCAATGTTCCCCCAACTGCAGTAAGGACTGGAACAATGCCTGGTGATGTAGGACCATAGACCACCCTCAGTGAGTCGTAGAAGTTTTACATATTATGTCTGTCAGCAAAGCCCTGAATTTCATCAGCTTTGCTGCTCAGCCAGGAGTCGCACATGTGCCGAAGTTTCTGCCGCACTACTCTCCGTGTGTTATTGAAGGCATCTATTTTGATGTTGACATCGGGTCATTCAAATATGCCTTGAGGAAAAGATGTTTCTTGCCAGCAATTGGTTGATGTCTTCGGAATTGTCATCAAACCAGTCTTTATGCTTTCGGGGGGCTGAACCCATAATTTCCATAGCAGTGTTGTAAATTATGTCCTTTAGGGCTCTCCACTCTGTTTCCGCATTCTGTTTAGCTGCAGCATTTGGCTTGAGGCGGCCTTCCAGCATATTTTCAAACGACAGCTGCATTTTTTTGCTGTTTAGGTGGGTGCCATTTAGATTTTTTAATTTCTTTTTTATTTTGATATTTGCCCCTTCAGAACGCCGTGGTGGTTTGATGTGTTTATTTATTTTCGAGTTAATGAAACGACGGTCTGTCCAACATTCGGTACCACACATGGATTTTATTACCCGAACGTCTTGTCTGTCACTCCTCCTGATGATGACATAGTCAATGAGGTGTCAGTGTTTCGAGCGAGGGTGCATCCACGATGTCCTATTTCTAGTGGGAAGACTGAAAATTGTGTTGGTGATCAGGAGATCGTGTTCGGTACAGGTCTGAAGGGGGAGGAGTCCATTGCTGTTACAATTTCCGACTACGTACTTTCCAGTGATACCACTCCAAGAGGCGGTGACCTTGCTTACGCTGGCATTGAAGTTCTCAAGGAGTATAAGTTTGTCTCCTTTGGGGACAGATGTTAATACGTTGAGCAGGTCCTCATAGAACATGTCTTTGACGTCATCTTCGTTGGACATGGTTGGTGCGTAGACACTCACGATAGTTGCATGCTTCTTTCCTTTCAGCGGGAGTAGTTTAATGGTCATATACCTGTCATTTATAGCCTTCGGAAAATCAGCTAATTTGCCAACCAGGGCTACTTAATGGCATATCACACACGGGACTGGCGTTTTTCCTCGCTTTTCCTTCCACCCCAGAAGAATGTGTAGCCAGCACCTACTTCACAGATTTGGCCTTCTTCTGCAAGTCGTGTCTCGCTCAAGGCTGCAATGTCGATATTGTACCTGCCAATACGCTCCCAATCAGTGCTGTTCGTTTCTCTGGGCCCGACGCGCCTTCTCTATCAAGTAGGGTGCGTACATTCAAATTCCGATTGTCAAGGGAATATGGTTTGCTCTTTTAGCTTTACCTGTTTTTAATTTGTTTGTATGTCAACCTCAGTATCGGGTACCCACCAACCGCGGCTAGCTGGTTAGGTAATGATGGAGCAGACAATGTTTAGGGCACCTTTTCTAGCCCTTTCCTCAAGGAGGTGAGCAGTGCTTTCCTATAGAGGGCTGCTCAGTCGCTCAGGGGCTGCCGAATCTCACTGTTGCTCCGGTCAGTATAAGACGACCATATGGCCTGAGACGCCTGTGTGCAGATCTGCGACTACGGCTGCCAGCGTACCCACACCTGCCTCTTCGCCGCTCGCCCATCGCCACAGGGCTTGAAGGTGATATATGAAGTTGGATGAAGAATGACTTGCGCGATGAATTGGATTAAAGTGAGGAAGAGTTGCGCAATTCCTCGACTTCACTCTTTTGCCTGAGTCCATCTGAGTCCAGTGGCAAGACAAGTCAAGACGACTGGAGACGAATACAGGTGCAGTTTATGACCAGGGCGCTCGACGTACCTTGTTGTGCTCATTACGTTCCACAATGTTTTGCAGGTAAACACCGTCTTGCTCGTTGAATCAATAATGATTTCCTCCGCGCAGTCTGCCGAGTCCTGTCTTCACATGCTGAGTAGGCACACCCTAGTTCACCGATTGGTTTGACACTAAATTGGCTACCCACGCCTGGTTTAACCAGCCTCTCACAGCTGTTTCCCAGGGGGTGGCCGCTGTCGCATGCTGACAGCTACTAGGAGCCACAGGCGTGAGCTGGATGTCAGGCTTGGACCAGTGGGGGATGGGCCCCAAAAAGAGCGTGACATTCATCTTTACCAAAGGTACTACCAATGCCTGACACCCCGTACCCCCCCCCCCCCCCCCTCACGATATTATTGACATTATTATTGCTTTGATTTGATATGCTGTTTATATTAGACTGAGATAATTTGCCTGCCAGGTGCCACTTGATAGCCCAAGTAACACAAATTTCACACCCAGATGCCACTTTATAGCCCTCTTATGTATAGTGGTTTAATGTATCCGTGTTTCCTTTCCAGTCCACCTTTTCAGTGTCTCACTTATTTAAACTCCAAAAGCGAAAGATTTCCTTTCCTTTCATGTGCTTCCGTGTGCACAGAACAGGCATGGTTTCGTGTAAACTTTTATGAGAATGTTTGTTGATATTTCGAAATTCAAAGTGACCATATCTTCTGGTTCTTGACCTCATATATTTTAATAAAATTACAGTTTTAAACAGTTTTATATTATAGTTATTGTGATGGAAACGACTTTGTGATAGATTCTAAAACGAACCTGTGCAGTATTCAGATAATTATGTAGAAGACGGTGATAATATTGAAAAAAAATCTAACAGTGAATTTCACCAAGAATATGATGGCTTTTCCATTTTTGTGGAAAATGATGTACTTCATAATGTTATGATTTCATTGCGTTTTATTCATGTTATGGAGCAGTTCTTGTGATATTCTTGAAGACAACTGGTGTGTGTAATATAATTCACTAAATTTAACTGGATTAGCGGCTTCGGATATAAAACAAAGACTTGGTAAGTGAATTTTTTTCATAATTTTTAACACTTTAATTTCAATTGTTATTACTAAAACTCTCATTATTGTCATAATATTTGTAACCTATCAATTAATTATTAACACTGTCAGGTTCCCTGTGCAATGCTCTTTAATTTGATATGTAATACAATGCATCTGCTAACATTTTAACCATTTTAAAAGCATTATTGTGAACAGTCAGGTCTTAGTCAGATATGACTGAGCTACCGTATAACAGTAGACGGTACTACCTGGTTTCTGTTAGCGCCGAACGTTGGGCGGCGCTTACTAAACCCGACACCCGACACAAGAGCGCAATTGGGAGGGTACAAGCCTTACCCTGGTGCGAGGAAATGCAAGCTAAAGACAAAATTGTCATGGCAGGGCAGACCAGGCCCTAAGCCTTGGTTGGCGACTGGTCTAGGATCGAAGCTCCGACAGGCGGACAGTTAGAGCATTGCTTTGCTGATCCGGCAGCTTCTGCAGCTTGTCTTGTTCCAGATGTAGGGGTGTTACCTTTCCTCTGGAGTGAACTAGGCAGGCCGAGAGAGGGATCATGCTGCATGGGCAACACATGATCTCTATATTTTAGCCCAGGCTTTGTGCTATGGAGAGGTGAAAAGTCACACACCAAGCGTTTGAGACGTAAGATGGTGCATGATGGTGGAAATGACCACGTGTTCACATGCACCCACTGTGAACGGACATTTACAGCGCAAATTGGCCTTATCAGTCACACTCGCTACCGCCATAGTTAAAAGTTATTATGCCTTTTTAAAGCACAAACTATCGTCTGTCAAGACGGCAAGGTGCCAATGTGTGACAAACACCTACTTCAAATTTTCTGCCTTTAATTTCTGTTTGGGTGTGACCAATTTTTTGTTTGGCAGGCAATCAGTTTTAATTTCAGATGCTTGTAGGTGTAGTTTGATATGCTTGTTGCTTTTTATTAAGATGTGTTACTTTAGGTGATATATCTGTTACTATATAGTGAGATGTGTTACTTTGGTTAGAAATGCGTAATACAATAATGTGTCATATTTGTTACTGTAGTTTGATATGCTTGTTAATTTTTAGTAAAATGTGTGTTCCTTTAGTTTGAGAGGCCTGTTACATTTTATTGATATGTGTTACTTTAGTTTGATATGCGTGTTACTTTATTATGAGATGTGTGTTATTTAGTTTGATATGCTTATTACTTTATAGTGCGATGTGTTACTTTAGTTTGATATGCTTGTTACTTTGTAGTAGATGTGTGTTATTTCAGTTTGATATGCTAGGTACTTTATAGTCAGATGTGTGTTATTTGAGTTTGATATGCTTCATACAATAATGTGTACTATTTGTTATCTAAGTTTGAGATGCTTGTTATTGAAGTTTAAGACGCTTGCTACGTTAATTTAAGATGCTTGTCACAATTCTTTGAGTATGTATATTGAGTTGCATGTTATGATATCAAACATTAATTATTCGGTGCAATAGAGCAATAGCAAGTGAGGGGGATTGTTATATTTCGGCTTCAGGCGAAGTGTAAGTTAACTATTAATATACATAATACCATTCTTGTATGTTATTCTATCGTGTAAGTTATTCCCCCTCCACCTGATTCTTTTACGTATGTACGCATTCATAGATCTATACATGCCTGTTTCTTATATGTATGTACGCATTCATAGATCTATACATACCTGTTTCTTTTATGTATGTACGCATTCATAGATCTATACATACCTGTTTCTTTTATGTATGTACGCATTCATAGATCTATGCATGCCTGCTTCATAAATGCCTTTCATGGTTGGTCCTATCCTTATTTTACATGTAGTTTTAATTCATGTACTTTATATTATGTGGCTTTGTGTCTTATGTTGTGAACGAACGAACAAACAGACTTTAATTTTAAAAGGTTAAGAATTGGGCACGCACTCCCGTCTAACATTATGCCCTTCTATCACTCTCGTACATACATTACTTCATGCAATCATCACTTGAGACAAACGGAGAACAATAACAACATAAAAGACATACATGGTAAATTCATGGAAAATAAGCAAAATTCAATACTACATGATTTACTAACATTAATCATTGATGGGGCAATTGTTATTAGCTGTGTGAAACATACTGTTCTACCAAGAGGGGACTGCCTGTTATACTAAGATTATTTTATTATTATTATTAGTATGATTATTAAGGGGTTGGGGGTGGTTAGTCTGTAATGAGATAGTGTTTGAATAATTTGCGATTATTTGTATAGAGATTGTAGAGGTCTTTTACTTCTTGTGGAAGATTGTTCACCAGATGAGCTGTGGAGTACGCTAAACTGGTTTTGTATAAGTCTATCCTAGGCTTAGGGATCTCTTCTCATCTCATCTCATCATGTTTCTGTTGTACCTTGAGGTATCGAGGTGAAGTATAAACAGCAGGAGATTGCCCGCTTATGAGCCTCATGTATCGATATTCCCATGGACTCTGTAATTCATTGCGACCAGCATTTACGAGGTCAGCCTCTTCCTCTGTTTCCATCTACTCTGTACATCATTGCTGTACATCCCGTGTATTTTTAGTTGGTATCCTACTTGCATGGCCAAACCATGTGACGTGATGCCATCTAATAAAATCTAGCGCAGCTATAATCCCCAGTTTAGTCCTGATTTCTTTGTTTCTGATCTTATCTCTTCTTGATATGTTGAGTATTCTTCTCAGGAATCTCATTTCTATTGTTGTGATTTTCGTTTTCTTTTTTTCTGTCATTGTCCGGGGTTGGCATTGGTAACATAGAGTTGGTAGGAAGATTGTGATGTAAAGTGCTTTCTTAGTAGTTATTGATACATGTTTGTTCTTTAGTGTTGGTGCCATTTGTCCAATGACATGGTTTGCCTTATTGCATCTATTTTCGATCTCTTCTTCTGATTTCCCATTTGATGATATTATACTTCCTAGGTACTTGAAACTCTTTACTTGTTTCAAGGAATGTTCGTTTAGGTGAATTGTTGTTGTCCTTTCTGCTTTAGTTATAGTCATTACCTCTGTTTTACTTGTGCTAATTTTTATGCCCGTCTCCCTGGCCAAGAGTTAACGACGTTGTTCGTAATCCCGTAAATCCACGTGGGGAAAACAGCTGCGCGAGATTCGGCAGCGGATCGCGCCGCGCTAGTAACTTATGGGGGGTATGTGAGCCGGTCTCGTTCAGAAAGCAATAGCAAAACTACTGAATGTAAAACTTGTCTAGTACATTAACAGCAGCTGAAAAATGCTGATGTTGACTGCAACGTCATGTTAGGGATAAGCAACATAAAACAAAAAAATCATGTCATGTTCCCTACATATTTTGTTTAGATTGTTCATGTGGTCTTGTAATTCAGCCTCTGATTTTGCTATTATTGCTTTGTCGTCCGCAAACAGGAGTTCTCTAATGGTATAATTTGCATATAGTTCTTCTTCTGTGTTCTCGTCATGCTTGCGTGTTCTTGCGGTCTCTGTTTGGCTGGTGTCTTTACATATGTTGTCTTTATATGTTATGTCATGTACATGTATGGATGTGATGCTTGGACAATGAGCAGTCAAGCTGAAAAACATCTGATGGCTGTTGAAATGTGGTTTCTGAGGAGAATGCAAAGAACACCATGGACAGACAGAAAAACCAATGAACAAGTACTACAAGAAACACATGAAGATCGTAAAGTGATTAGTGAAATGAGACGTTGACAGCAACAATATTTTGGACATGTTATGATAAGAAATGAATTGGAGAACTTGGTTACAACTGGTAAGATCGAAGAGAAGAGGCCAAGGGGAAGACCGAGAAATAAATACCTGGATGGTTTAATCACGTGGCATGGTCGAGACAGGAACACTGAGCTGATGCACGACTCTGGTGATCGAGTGAAATGGCGAGTCATGACCGCCCACACTTACGGGCATGGCACATGATGGATGGATGGATAAGTACTCCAGATCTTATGGTGAAGGGTTCTGAGTATCCTCCTGTTGCTCTCACTATGCATTCACTGTTGTTGTATAAGCTTCTACATAAGTTTGTTAGATGTGTACTCACTTCATATTGTTTAAGGATTTCCCACAGCTTGTTTCTATCGACTTTATCAAATGCATTTTCTTGATTGACAAAGGCTAATTGTAATTGTGTTTCATTTAATTCAATTGATTTGTCTATCAGTTGTCGAAGAGTAAAAATGGCATCTGTGCATCGTTGTTTTTTTTCCTAAATCCAAGTTTTATTTCACTTAGCTGGGGTTCTATAGATGTTCGTAATCTTTTTTCAAGAAATTTGCAAAATATTTTCCCAGTATGCCTCAAAAGATAAATGCCTTTGTATTGTGTGCAGTCTCTTTTACTGCCTTTGTTTTTCTAAATTGGGATAATTATGGCTTTTCACCAGTCTCGTGGTGTCTGTTGTTCTACCCAAACATGGTTGAATAGTCTATGTAGCCATGATGTTCCTACTTCTTTTGCTGCTTTAATTAGTTCATTTGGTATTTCACCTTATCCCGGTGATTTGTTTAATCGGGCTAATCTGACGGCTTCTATAATTTCTTCTTTCAGTATGCCTGGTTCTAATTCTTCGGTATCATATGTGTCGGTTTCTTAAATTCTTGTGTCGTCTGATCGAATGTTGAGAAGTTGTTCGAAGTACTGTTTCCATCTTATTAGGATTTGTTTTTGTTCACTTATTGGTTCTCCATTTTCGTTGTTAATTATTTCAGTTGGATCCTATCGTTCTCATTGCATTTTTATATTGCATTTTTATTTTTGTAGAAATTTCTAGTTGCCTCCTTGTAGTTTTTATTTAGGGTTTCTCCATACTCCTTCCAGTATTTTTGTTGTTCTCTCTTTACTCTTCTATTCACATGTCTTCTCGCTATTCTATATTCTATGTAATCACGTTTCTGTTTGCTCTTCAACCATTTTTGTATATTTTTTCCTTTTTTGTCTTTTTGTACCATAATATATTATGTTCAGTCATAAACATACAGAAAGAACCAACAAATACATGGACAAAGGCTGTCTTTATGTTAGGAGATGGTTGAAGTGAACAGCTATGATTAGAATCAGCTTAAATGGTTACAGTGCTGAATAAGAGCCCCTCCCTGGATTTTAATTTTAACATTAAGCCAACTTTCTCCCAGGGTTGCCAATTCTTTTTTGACCAAAAATATCTAGAAACGGCCCAAACAACATCCATACATATCTAGATTTTGTTGGAAAGTATCTAGGGAAAATTTCGTTTAACTTCATGATGTCTTTTGGTAAGCTGAAAACCATAGTTAACTTAAGAACTGGTACATCTGAAGTAACGAAGAGTTCCTTTATGAAATTATAGAGTAGTCCTAGGAAGATAATAGGTGAATATTTCTTCAACTTAGGCAGATAGTGAGTGAACTATATTCTGTTTCTGTTCATGCGATATATGAGAGATGAACTTCACATCCTCTAGTCATTTAGAGTTTCCATGTGTAGCTGCGTTTCCGCAGAAGCTATCATGAGGTAGTTCTATAATATCACCTGTATGTTTTATACCTCATAAACCATATCACTAAGCTTTTACTCAGAATCATGATGAGAAGAACCAGAAAGAAAATAAAAATGGAAATTAGTGAAGACCAGTATGGATGTGTGGAGGGAAATGGCACAAACAATGTAATATATACATTACGGACACTAATAGAAAGGTCAATAGAGAAACTGAAAGACACATATTTGTGCTTCATAGATTATACTAAAGCATTGGATAAAGTAAAACATGATGAACTGATTAAAATGTTGGAAGATATCAACATTGGTGGGAAAGTTTAAAGAATAATAAAGAATATTTACTGGAACCAAGTATCAGCAATTAAAATAGGAAAAAAGAGGGTAGTTACGAACAAATAAAGCTAGGAGTACGACAGGGATGTGTCTTGTCACCAGATCTCTTCTCCCTATATAGCGAAGCAATAATGAGAGAGATCAAATAGACGCCAGGAATACTAGTTGGAGGTTATAATTAAATAATATACGCTATGAAGATGACACAGTATTGGTGGCAGATAATTCAACAGACCTACAACAATTGCTGGACATTGTAGTAACAGAGAGTACAAGGAAAGGACTCTCCTTAAATATCAAGAAGACAGTAACAATGGTGATATCAAAGAAATTAGCGACACGAACATTTGAAATATATATTGTTTTCCGCGTTTCCATCCTATTTCAGGACATTGCAGTCAACATCAGCATCTTTCAGCTGTATGTTGATTCCTAGGCTAGATTACGCTCATGGTAAGATGTCCCTAAACCTAGGATAGACTTATATAAAACAAGCTTAGCATACTCTGCCGCTCAGTTGTGGAACAATCTTCCACAAGAAATCAAAGACACCACCAATCATGATACATATATTCGCAACCTGTTTGAACACTACCTTAGTACAGACTACATGCCCCCTTAACAAACAACACAAAAAAGACAATAATGGTAACTTATCTCAAACGACAACTAGCCAAAAAACATTCCCTTATGTATGGCACGTTACACCCTCCTTAAACACTTCTTCAGTGAGTCATTTGTTATTGATTATTTTTCATGCGTTTTAATGTTCTTTTGTTGTCAAAAGTTGCTTCATAAGAGATGTTGAATGAAAGAATGTATGAGAGGAAATAGAGAAGAAGGGCAGAATGTCAGACGGGCCTGCGTGCCCAATTCTTAACCCTTTGAAAATAAAGACTTATTATTATTATATTATTATTATTATTATCATCAGGACGTCACGACTTTCTGAGCCACTGGCTCTCATAAATCACTGGCGTGACTCGAACCGCTTCCAGTTCTCGTGTGCTCACACGTCAACCACGAGAGTATTTGGGGTTACGGAGAAAGCTGCTAACGTCTCGACCAGGGAGACCAGGGAGAAATAGAATTAGAAGTGAAAATCCTTAACCAAGTGGATAATGTTAAATACTTAGGGGCTTTATAACATCAGATGGAAGATGTACAACAGAGATTGAGAGCAGAATAGGGCAAACAAAAGCTGCATTTCAGAAAATGAATAGTATCTTATGCAGTAAGTCACTACAACTGAATGTTAGAAAGAGGGTGCTGAAATGCTATTCAGAACCAGTATTGCTGATGGCGGTGAATCGTTGAATGTAAATGAAAAAAATTAAGAAGAAATTAGAAGCAACAGAGATGTGGTTCCTGAGACAAATGTTGTGAATTCCTTGGACTGCCTGAGAAACTAGAACATTATATACAACAATAAGACAGAGACAAACAGCTTTCTTTGGTCATGTGATAAGAAGAGAGGGATTGGAAAACATCCTGATAACTGGAAAGATAGAGGGAAAGAGAGGCAGAGGCAGACCAAGTGAAATTATGCTGGATGGATTGAGACCGTGACATGAAAGAATACCTTTAGAAGAGTTGCCTCAGAACACCAAAGACCGAGATCTGTGGAGAGCCACGAACGCCTACGCCAGCTGGTAGGGCACTTGGTGATGATGATGAGTTTTTATAGATGACACTTTCCTGAGAAATCTCTTATAATTTCTTTGTCTCTGTATTTAGAGGACACAATGTTTCTTTATATGTATGTTCATGTATGGGGAGTTGATATTGAATTTATTTATAAAAATATACACGTATATGAAGTTCAATCAATAAATCATGTGCCATGCCGGACAGCGTGGGCGGTCATGACTCGCCATTTCACTCGATCACCAGAGTCGTGGATCAGCTCAGTGTTCCTGTCTCGTCCATGCCATGTGGCCAAGCCATCCAGATAATTTCCTCTCGGTCTTCCTCTTGATCTGTTCCCTTCGATCTTGCCAGTTGTCACTAAGTTCTCCAGTCCATTTCTTCTCATAACATGTCCAAAAATGTTGACTGTCTACGTCTAATTTCTCTAATCAATCTACGATTTTCATTTGTCTCCTGTAGTACTTGATCATTGGTTTTTCTATCTGTCCATGGTATTCTTTGCATTTTCTTCAGAAACCACATTTCTGCAGCCATCGGATGTTTTTCAGCTTGACTGCACATTGTCCAAGTTTCACATCCATACAAAAGAACAGGCTCTAGGTATCCCCTCAACACTCTTTTTCTCGTTTCAATTGACATCTTTTTATTGGTCAGAATGTTTTTCATCTTGCTAAAGGCTACTTTGGCCATGGCGATTCTTGTTCTAATCTATTCAAGGCATCTCCCATCAGATGTTATGACTGTTCCGAGATAATTTTACCGATTCACTTGTTGAAGAATATTCCCATTTATTTGTATATTACATTGTGGTACTTCTTTCTTCCTAGTGACGACCATAACCTGTGTCTTCTTACAATTTAATTCCAACCCCAGCTGCTCACTGTGGACAACAACAGCGTCTACTAATTGTTGCAGATCCTGTGCATTGTCTGCAATCAATACTATATCATCTGCATATCTAATGTTATTTATGTTTCGTCCTCCAATGCTGATTCCATGTATGTCTTCTACATTTATGAAAATATTTTCACTGTATAGGGAAAAAAGATCTGGAGACATTACACATCCCTGCCAAACATCTCTCTTAATAGGTTGATATTGTCCCACTTCATTATCAATCCGTATGGCAGCTTGTTGTTTCCATATATATGTTTTTTTTATAAGTCTAAAGTCTTTCCCATCAATGTGTAGATCTGCAAGCATATCCACCATGTTGACATGTCTAACTCTATCAAAAGCCTTTGCGTAGTCAATAAAGCAAAGATGTATATCCTTGTTTACTTCTATAGCACGTTCAATAACTGTTCGCAGCATATACACAGCATTTACTGTAAACTTTCCTTCTACAAACCTACATTGTTCTTCCCCTATGTGGGTTTGTAGAAGGGGTCTACTACTTGGGGTCTACGTCCGTTTAATTGAACCCAGATACGATCAAAGAAGAATGTTCCGTCAGTACAGTGTTGAATAGTGAACAGTTCTAGAGAAATGAATAATACAGTGATCTGCAGTTAATGAAGAAATAGAAAGTTAACACCAAGAGTGGAAGACAAAGAATGACATTGTCGTAGGTCAATAAGATTGCGACCATCATCAACAACAAATAAGCTCACGTCTCAGCCAAACATCAAGTTAGATGAAGTATATGTTACATCTGTGTGCAGTTGCTAAGAACACATCACAGAACTTTAATTCCATATTCCAACTATTGATTCAAGGAAACAGATTATGGCACTCAGCCACATAAATCATCAATCCAGAGCCGTGTTCATGTGCTTTACGCACTATAGTGCTCCAATGAACTAATCTCAGTGTCAGATTGAAGAATATTTTTCAGATCCGATTTCCCAGTGCCAGCAATGGTATGGTAGGCACCTTTGACACCACTTTGTGGGGATCACCATTTTGAAGACCAAACTTCTACTGATTCCTGGTCAGCCCGAAATGCAGTAAAGCTGATCCATACCATCTTGTGAAGAATCCTGAAGTGGAGCCAAGCATCTGGACCAAGCCACCAAGGACATCGGAACTGAATTTATACAAGTTAGGCTATTTTTACTTGATTTGGATATGTGTCCTTCTTGGTATTCCAGAGTCAACAGGCACCCTTCCATCAATATGTTTGCTCACCCTCATCATTAGTGGGAGGTTGGAGGGCTACTTTTGTGGTTATTTCATCATCACCCAAATGTACGTTCCGTTCGGTTAGCATTCGTAATTGACTTGATACTTAAGTAAATTTGCGACTGCTACCGTTAACTTTGTCTTGTTTTGTAACCTAGTCCAATATGTGTTGTTCTTTAAAGTAATTAATGTATCTATTATTTGTGATTATTTTGTCCACAGGTGTTATGTCGTTTAGCTAAAACTTCTGATAGGTGTTATCGTTGTCCAGTGTTGTTATCATTATTGTAGTACAGTATTATTACACCAAGGTCATCACAGTCAGACTCGCCAGAGCAAGATCAGCAGCGACACTAACTCAGATATATTCTTGCTATTAAGATTCTTTACCATTGTCATCATGGATACTATTATCTGAATACATTGATACAGATAGTATCTACACTGATTCCAGCTACAAGTTATTGACACATATTTAGTAGACAAGTACTCAACCACAACATGTCTACATTAATAGATTTTGTAGTAATTGGTGAGAAATTCTGGTTCACAGGCCTAGAACTTTTGACATGGGCAGAAAACAAACTCTTAGAATTTCGAAGTCAGATAAGAGAAGACAGGGCAGCAGCTAAAGATCTTAAAGAACTTGAACTACAAAATGTAGAATCACAATACGCAGCAGCTAAAGAACTTAGAGAATCACAAGACATACAAAGAGATAAAGAACTAACTCTAGAAAGACAAAAGTTAGATCTTGAAGCAAAAAGACTACAGTTTGAAATAGACAAGTGGAATTTCGATAACAAGAAAATAACATTACCAGTACCACAAATAAACAACAAGAACCCGGTAAAATGTTATCTTTGTCATAGCTTTGGACATGAAGTCACGAATTGTAGACTGAAACTAATGATAAAAGAAGCTAAAAGAACAGATGTCAAACTTAGTAGAAATGAAGAACATTACCAAAACACAAGTAAATTGTGTATAGCTACAAACAAGAATAATAGACAACAGATTGATAAACCTGTAAATAGTCATAGAGTACCTACACAACAGACAGATACGAACATGTGCAGCGGAACTCTGAAGGTCCAAAAAGAATTTGTCAACGGCATACAATCCACGCGCATAAGAAGCACTGGAGCATCATTAATAGGAGTTGACCAAAAGTTGGTTAGAAAGAAAGACTACACGGGTAACACGATAGCATATCGTACCTTCGGTGGAACGCTCGAAAGATATGACATGGCATGGATCAATATCGACAGCCATACTATACTGGGAGAATAGAAGCAGCAGTACTATCACAACCATACGCTGGACTAATGCTAGGTAACATACCTGGAATGACAGAGTGTACAGAAAGTAAAGCCCAAACATGGGATAATAGTATGAAACAAAATAGTACTAACTACAAACAACATAGTAAGCAACATAAAGAAGAAAATAAAGTAGTCATACTGCAGAATAACCAGAGTGACACTAAACAGGTAGCAAACAAGCGGAACTATAACTTAGCAAAACAGCAAAGAGACGATGAAACGTTACAAACATATTTTCAGCAAGTAAACCAACCATCTAAAAAAGCAAAAGAGGGTAGATGGAAATTTAAAGTAGAAGACAATATTCCCATGAGAATATACAAGAAATATCCAACGTGTATTTCACAAATAGTGCTACCAGCGCAACACCGCAGCGAGGCACTCCACTTAGCGCACCACATGTTAGTTACAGACCATATTGGAATAGCCAAGACTAGAAAGATATTATTATCTCTATACTATTGGCCAGGTGTTGGGAAAGACATCAGAAACTATGTCCGATCATGTAAACGGTGCCAGCATAGGCATGTACCAATCCCAGCCACTCAAATAGAGAAAGATAACAAACAAGTATTACAAAACAGTTGTGATAAACACTGTCAACAATGTGACGAAAAATTACAAACTCACCACATAGATCAGGTTACTGATAAAGAGATAGATAAACTACTGACACATGAACAGCCAACAATCACACCAACACCATCCACTCAAGAAATTATTCCATGGAAAGCATTATCATTCAGACCAAATTTAACTGAGAGAGATAAAGCCAAGCTAGCCTGTCTCATTAAACATTACAAATCAATCATTCCATCATTTACTGAAAGTACATCAAGAATTAAACAATTGTTAACACCATATTTGGATGATCAAACTAAAAGTAAGATTACTAGATGTGCAAACTATACTCAACCCACACGTTATGCTGAAAATGAATGGAAAAGAGTTGATACATCTGCGGATGAGAAGTTCTATCATAAAAAGTATAGATAACATCTCATACTTCAAAGTGAAACACTGTGCTCGTGTGATATATATATATATATATATATATATATATATATATATATATATATATATATATATATATATATATATAAGATATGGATATTTTAGAGTAGATATGGTTTAGTATAGATATAGTTTCTTTTCAAACAGATTGAATGCTTAGTTAATGATAGTATTGTTTGAATGAGTATATTAGAAAAGGAACAGCATATGCAAGAATAACAACATTAACTACAGCTCTCATATAGAGGAGCTAAAGTGATATGACATACTGTCCAAGTGATGCCATCATGATAGTATATTATGATCAGATGTCAAATGGAGTTAAAGTGATACTTCTACTTCATTCTGATGTTGATATATATGAAATGTCATGCAAACTTGTAAACCATTGATGTAAATACCAAAGGAAAACATTGCAAATGTACATCACATCACCTGTAAATCACCTCATAGCCAGGGTGCTTGCTGAATCAACTTAATTGCACTCTGAATTGCAAATCAGGGCATTTGCATGTCAATGGAAACAGCTTAAGATTAGTTAATACTATCGCTTGTATTAATACTTGTTGTATATGCATATGTACATAGATACGTACATCCCATTGTGTTATTATTCTCAAACAGTATTAGGGTATCTGAAGCTGAATGGAGAGTAAGAATGCAACTGCAGATAGAAGTCCTACGCCACTCGAGCATAAGATGAGCACCATATAAGTCCATAGACCACCAGACTAAGTACAAGCCACTGTTGAATGGATACAAGGTTGATCTACATCCCACAAGTATTCACCAAAGATTCTAGGTTAAACATAAATTTAGAACTATAAATTGTATCATTTTCATCATCATCAAAATTGTTTTGGCAAACTGTTATTTCCTCTGATGGTGTTATTATTATTTAATCATTCCAGTCATCATCAGGACAAGTAATGAATACTTATATAGACTATCATAGATTTTGAAACTGAACAGTCTCAGTACAGCTTAGGATTTTGTGAGAAGATCCGCTACATATGGTACGAGAGACATATATGAGTCTACTACTTGAAGTCTCTACAGCAGTATAACTATATGTTGCAAACAGAAAAACTACAAGTCCAACAGTATGACACATGTGGTTACAATGAAACACAATGTGCATATTGAGGCAAATGGTAAAGCAGAGAATGGTCATAAGTCCACAGAACTTATGAAACAACAAGTGATAATGTAACTTTGAGAGAAACCAAACAAGTACAAATTTGCAGAAATGTTCTAAACCAGAATATTTCAAATAAGAACAAACACCTTGTATATAGGTGTTATATTACATTATTGGTTCAATGTACAGTGATGATAAATTGTAGAACATGTATACATGGGATGAATATATTTTCATTCATTATGATAGAATATGTATACATGACATGGAGATATTATTAGTATGTATGGGTGTTATAGAACACTTATGCATGGTATGGATATGATAATACAGTGAGGTAAATGAATATCATTGGTAAAAGCATAACTGAAAAGGACAAGGGTATAAGTCGCATAGAGAATTGGTATAGAACAAACAGAAAATCAACATCGCCATAACATCCATTGGCAATGATAGCTGCCAGACAAAGAGAGATCAGGTAAACATACCCCAAAATATAAATACCTATGTAAAGTACAGAAGAGATAAATACACTACAAGTATCAAAGCAGCACCAAGGTCAAACATAACTCATTAACGTCAAAGTCAAAGCAAGAGCAATCCATTGATACAAGAAGGGGCATTGAAGGCCATAGTCCATAATCACACACATATACCTTACTCAGAGCCTGGGGCTTGGATTTAGTCGGAAGTTCATGTATAGTACATGATTGAGGAGCTGCTATGGATGTTTGATGAAACAATGGATCCTACGTCAGACTAGGTCACATAACCTCTGAACTTGAAAAGAAGGCTGTGACTACACGGAAGTCTAGGTGTAGACGGGTTACCGTGACCGCATAATATATTATTTTTTTTTGGTTTTGTTGTGATGTTGGTTATTGATGAAAACTTGTCACGAGTCTAAATTAATCATGGAAGAGATAAGCTCATATGTAATGACAATAGACGTACAAATATGTGCGAATATTGAGAGAGACCTAAGCGTGCGACCATAGAGTCCACTAAAACAAATGATAGTGTGTACTTATCGCACACATGTCAAGAAGTATAAGACTGAGCAAAGGTAGTAAAAATGTTTACAACATTTAAAAAAAAGGGGGGGGGGGCATATTGCCATGAGATGGATAAGAGAAACGGAGCAAGTTAAACTGATGTCACTAAGACACGAGTTGAAAACCCAACCCGACACACCGGGGCACGAAAGGGGCGGAGTTATGTGGTCACATGGCGCGCCCAGGTCAAAACCGGAAAACGGTGCGCTTGGACAGACCGAGCTGGGACGTGAGACAAGAAGGTTGATTTTGGGAAAGTTCTGTGTTTGAAAGCGTTTTACGATGGTTGCAGTTATTCAAGATACAGTCAACTGTGAAAGGGTGTTCTTGGTAAAGAAAGCTGTGAGTGAAGAAACCGTACACTGAAGTTAACGACCAACGATGGGCCAGTCAGTATCGACTAGTTGTGGTGAGAGAGCTGACCCCGTGTTGTGAACAAGCTGACAAGAATGGTGGAGCGAGAGACACACCGTGACACGTTCGCCACCAGTGTGATGTGGGTAGGTAAATAGAACTGATATGATCGTTTAGCAGTGAAGTATAGCCATAGAGTCTATAGGGTGCAGCAACAGCAGGAAGCAATGACGATTAGTTGTACCATGTATTATTTATTACTAGACAGTGGGTGTGTTGGTCATGTACAGAACGCTGAAAGGCAGGAAGCTGGCGGTGCATGATGGCAACCACGGTGATAACTGTGCTAGGATAAAGTGATCTTGTACTCTAAGGACGAGTTGAACTTGTGTTGTGTGCATGAAAGACTGGTACATTAGTTATACGAACCCACAGAGATATTTCTGCGAAATCTTCTAAACCCTAGACGAGAAACCAAGATGTCGGACATTGAGTGAGTGAGTTCCGGCTCTTGGCAATTATAGTGCTAATACATGCAACAATTCCAAGCATATTTTACAGAAGCCATAACTTTCACATAGAATGTATTTTAACACATCCTCCAGTTGTGTACGGCACTTTTAGTGTCAGTCTTGCAGCTACGTATTACATTACTATAGGGTTTTGCTACTTTAGAATTGCTCGTGTAGCTTTTGCACGAAAGAAAGGAAAGTTATTCCCATTCAACAGCGAACTGCCCCTGATACCACCAGTACATGTAGCTCTAACGGCAAAGCCGCCATGCAGACTATTAGATTTTTCATTGCCGTATTTGGAACGTTTGGTCTCTGTTTTACGCCTGTTATAATTATGCTTATCTTGTCTATGATTTCTGTGAGCCTTGCAGTTATGTATGTTTCCTTTTGCATACGGTCATAGACTTTTCTGGTTATGCCAGAATGAATACAAATTTCCGTAAGGGATTAACTAATTTATTTGTTTACTCTAGAGAGAGGGGTTGTGGATAAATTATAGTGATAATATGACAATAGAATCCTTATTAGTGCTATGTGACGCATGGCGTTAGACTGACTGATCTGATTTTGCTACGAAAATGTTGTGCTTATATTTCTGTTGATATTTCAACATAATTTCTGCAAACATTAATGCATGTATCCATCTGTTTATCAGTCTTCCATTACTTACATCATATATGTCCTTAGCCTGTTGCGTTAGCAACACTCTCGCGTCACGCTCAACTTCTCTTCCAACAGCAAATATTGAATATCTTTGGAGATAGGTCCTCTTCCCCATGACCCAAACAAACAAACAAATAAACAAACAATGCCACAAGAGCCCGCTGTTTCTCTAGGGTGCAATCTTTTAGTATGGCCGACATTTTCAACACTACGTAAGTGGTCAACTGTATATGTATATATTCATACAATGCAACTATAATATACCTAATACTATTGTTTATCGCATATAAGCATGAGGCTAGACGGATATTACACATATCGGCACCTGTATGCACTGATTATTCTTTGGCTGAAAAACGTTCTTTCGAGGTATAAGCAATTAGGTTGTTCCAGTCAGTGTTGTGCAAATATAACGATTTCATTTTAAATTTGATATTAACATCATGATAATTAATGCTCCAGATTCCAACAATTTCAGTGGCTACATATTTTAAGTATGTCACACAGTGGAATTCATTTATTCACTGCATATGGCATATAGCCTTTGTAAACTGCCAACAAACATTTCTCATCATTCATATATCACTTTATGACTTATTGACTTACCTTCGAATTATATTTTACTGTCGGCCAAATAACATTAAAGAAATGTGAATACCCAATTAACAGCTTCTGCACTACATTTGTTTTCATATATATGTGGCTTCCATAAGTGTGCTTGATTATTTATTTATTTTTGTGTCGTGTGTCTTAATGATAAAAATTAACAGTTTTAGCAAATATTTGTATAAGTGACAGCGTTGATGTATCCAACCCGTGAATTGACAGGAAACAGCTGGGAATCGCACACACAATATTTTTCTAACAGTCAACATAATTTGTTGGACGGATAAACTGAAGTGTCAGACATGAGTGTCATCTCCCCAATTCCAATTTTCAAAAAAAATAAATAAATTCAAAATTCGGTCTCGTTTAACCTTCCTCCTCAGCGTTGGTTATTGGTGAGATCCGTGGTGTTCGTTGGATTTTAACCCTGTTTTTGTTCTGTGCGCTCTTAGACGGAGTCCTCCCTCGGACTGGTTGCATAAGCGTTTATGTCTGTGACGTCAGCTGAGGCATTGGTCGGCGGCTATCCTTTGTGCTCGTCTCCTCTTGTGGTTTTCTTTGTTGGTGCAGGCTCCTGGCTTATTTGGCTTGGCTGGGTGCAGACCTTATAAGGACTTTTTATTTGGTCTATTTGCCTCTTTTTTGTGTTTTGTCCGTAGAAGCTTTTCGACGTTATCATTTTCATCCCTGCGCCTGTTTTCTCTTTCGATAAAGAGGTTATATTTCCTTTCACAGTCATCCTCCGTGGTCACCCACGGGATGATCTCTCCGTCATCTATATAGTACTTGAATTCGGTCTCACTGTCAAAGTATGTATCTGGGTATTTTATCGGTTGCCCCCTGAGTTTCTTGGGCTTCTTCTTTTCATTTTCTTCCCAGCGAATTCTGAATTCCTTGCGCTCGATTTCCGCTCTAACTGCATCCATCCTTGCCGATTAAAGGAACCCCTCCAAGGTAGGTCCCCGAGGCATCTACGCGCCGGCATCAGGGTGCTCAAATCGGTTTTCTTCGCATGTCTGGCGGGATATTGGTTTCCCCTTGAATGTCTTGGGCATCGTGGTTGGGCTGCTGGCTTTAGCTTGCGATTCAGGTTCGGTCTCTTGGTTTTCATCTTGCGGTTTCTCTGTGATTTCTTGTATGGCTTCTGTTGGTTTGTTTTGAAAAAGTTCCATTTCAGCTTTTTGCAGTTCTCGCTCTGATTTAATGGTTTGTAGGATTTCTTCGTTCTCCTTCTTTATCAGAGCCCCATGTTCCACTTCTTGCTTGATGTTTTGCTGGATATCCTGTATTTCAGCAAGCAGCTTTTCATTGTCACTGGTCTGTGCCGGTGTTTGAAGCAGCTTGATTTGCTTCTTTAGCTCATCTATCTGGTCTTGCAGTTGAGCTTTTTCCGCTTGTGAGATTCTCGTGGCTGGCTCGCACCTCTGCATTGCGTCCTTATATGGAGTATTTGTGGTGATGGCGAACTTTAAGACGTCTCTGTGTCTTTGGAGGTACGGACAGCCCAAGTATCTTGCTCCATGCTTGCCCAGGCAGTTGGCGCACTTTCTTTTGTTGTTGGGTGCTCGGAAGTCCGTGTCCAGCTTGACCAGCGGACACTCCTTGAAGGCGTGGTGATCGGCGCAGTACCGGCAGATTTCCGTCTTACTGCGACATGCTGTTCTTCTGTGGCCGGCCCTCTGGCATCTGGAACATTGAATGACTCTTGGGATGAATCTCTCTGGTTGTTGTATTTTCTTGTTGATTGATAGTGTGATCGGCATCTCGCTGCCCTCTGTCGTCACCACCGCAAAGGTTGTAGGAATTTTGGAGTAGGTGAGGAGCCGCTCCACTTTCAAGAATCGGATGTGGAGATTCTCTCCTTGTAGCTGCTTCAGGATTTGTTCATCTGTCAGCTCCGCTTGGATACGCTTGACAACCCACTTGATTGTCGGTGAGTCGGTGTTTCCGACTCTGGTGTCTTTTTCCTGCTTCTCTCTGCTTCTCAGTAGGTTTGGCTCTTGTGTGTGGTGGGTTGTCGTCGTCCTTCCTCCTGATAGCTTCCTTAGAGTTTGCTTGAGGTTCTTGTTGTTTGCTGCAGCTCGCAGGTAGATTCTCTCCGCTCGTCTTCTTGTCGGCTGCCACGCTGCACATCTTGGATGCCACGTGTCTTTTGGTGTTCTTGCGCGTGCCATTTCCCCCTGTATCAGGTTGCTTGACTTGTTCAGGTGACTTGTCTTGATAGCGCTTGCAAATGCGGAGCGTGTCATCCCATGTGTTTTCAGTGTTTATATAATATGTAATGGGGTGAATAGAAATTACAGAAGTGATTTCAAGCAATATTCTTGATTTATTATTGTACTTTGGTTTCGTATTACTTTTAGCACAAATGCATATCACCACAAGTGCTCAGTCCCCTACGCATAAATCACACAGTGCACAAACTCCGTAGCTCCGTCGAGAATCTAAATGTGTGTTTACCTGAATCACAAATGGTTTTAAAGTTTGCACATTTAGTTTAGGCCGGTAATCGTTTTGTTTCCTCTTTTCGATTTCCAAATCTGGGTGGCTTTTCATGTAGTACGTAGCATATGTGTTGACCTTCCTAGTTGTTCGCCCTTATCATAAATGGATAGCTGTTCGATCTCCTATTTCATGATGATCATGATGGATGTGCCAAAATGTTATGGTATAACTCTACACAGTGCACACGTTGAATAAAACCTCACTCTAGTAGGTACGGACGTCGTATCTGAGAGCCACTCCATCCCGTTTCATCGAATGGGTACAAAATGCAAGACGACTTACCCTTCAGATATGTCTGCACCTTGAAGAGATAGACTGACTTACGTGCTCCAATGAGCCAAAGAGTTATGACGACCATAACGCATTTACTGGTGAGGTCTCCCATGTCGGACAGATTAAGAGAAAGAAACCAGACCAACAGAGATACATGCATGCAGCCTTGTAGATAGCCTGGGGATAGTGAGTGGCTAGGGAAAGCACACTACCGAAAACAATGCTTGTCGAAATTACACGGGAAATCAATTTGGGAACCAGTTGAGGCCACTGAAGCAGTTATATAAATAAACATACGTAGTATTGTTTGGCGCTCACAGAAGGAGAAGAAAGAAGTAGAGACTAAGTACGCACTAGACAACATACAATTTGAAAGCTATAGTTACCGACCGGGATTCGAACCTCTCGCCTCTAAATGACGACAGGGCCTCGCTGCAGGAACAAGTGTACTTAGACGCATGACCAACTGGACACTCCCTCTTAAAAAAGTGTCTTCATTAGTCATGTCTATCATACACACGAACTAACAACTATGGTATACGGACATAATTCGTATCAAACCGTAACCATCAACTTCGTGACTATAGCTTTAAAATGTTATGTTGTCTAGTGTAGCAAAACGCCAGTGGCCCATGTCCTTATGCATTCTTTTAGTTTTGGTAAACAGGGGGAAACGGCTTTCGGAAACTCTCAGTTCTCCTGTTTGCTCAAATCTCCATGAAAGAGGGTTCTTTGGGTTATCTTCATACCACAATCTTTACATGGAGCGAGTATATATTTGTCTTTCCTTTCGGGTAGACCCGATGGAGCGCCTTGCGTCAAATGTGCACTGGTGCAGCTGCTGGTCAATTGATGGCCGTGCCAACACATACCGTTTGATAGTTGCAGCATGTCAAGTAATTTAAAGATTACGACAGAGATGCAACATACTACTGAAGTAGTGAAAAGGTAAACTTGGGTTTTAGTTGGTCCAGGCAAAGCTTGGCCTATAAATATCTATTGTCTTAACGACTGAGAGGATATGGCAAAACAGTAGTCTTGCCATGTTGGGAGGGGGTGACCGTTAGCCGATCTGGCTACGCGTCTTGATCTTGGCATGGCAAGGGAACACATCTGAAGAATAAGTAGTTACCAAATGATATCGCTTGTTTTTGGCAGCTGATGGACGAGTGATATCTTGATTCCTACGGCTTGCCGTTACTTAGTAGCATCTCTCTTTTAAATATAGGCACATTAGATAGCTACGGGGATGGGGTCCACCAATCTATAATCTATCTTCTTGAGCCAGGGGATGCTAGCCACAGGACTATCTCTTTCGTCTGTCACTCGATAGGATGATGTGGGGAGGATAATGGACTCCTCTATCTCACTGAGAGAACCTGATCTTATCTACACTATGGCTTGTGCAGGACAATGCCGGTACATTGGGGCGACAGCTCAGTCGAGAGCGGCGGCCGGGAGGGGTAGTATCTTCTTTGAATGGGGAACTACACGGTGTGCCATATAACCCCAATACTGTAATATATTTACTTAACGGGGAGAAGGACACAGATTACGGGGCGCACCACACCACAAGATCTTGGTTGTGAGAAAGGCATGGTTTGCAAGTGAGAGGAAAGCATGGAAATGAATGTGCCCAATAATAATAAAGGCTTGGTATGAGTGTGGAATGTGTGTCTTGTAGACAAAACGTTCCTAGGGTGGACAACCCGACATCAACCAGCTGGAGGTCGACTCAAGCCCGGACGTAGCCAATCCAGGGGCTACCTGACAGGTCAGGCCCGTTCATTCGGGTATAGGATATACTGCATTCGGTCAAGATCCTATATGTCAAATATATTAACTGAGACCCTATTGGTCTTCAGGATTGTGTGGTGCTTGAGTCAGCTTGATCCCTCACTCGAATGTTTGTTCTTTCCAGGGTCCTCCTTCTTTTGAAAGTATGAACAGAGCTGAAGGTCTCGACAGGGCTCTACGCAGAAAGCAGGTTATGACTATGCCATGGCAGGGTTTGGGCCATGCCTGTTGTAAGAATATGATCTCTACAAGATAGAGCCACTGCTGACCTTGAAAGAATGACCATCAGCTGTACTGACACATCACCAGTCATCTCGATACGTTTGGATTGAGTCCTTTTGTATTATTGGCTGGACCCCGCCAATCACTCAGACACACCTATTATTATATGAGAACTATTCTCCAGGACATTATTTCCTACCTGACATTATGACAGGTGACTACATGGCACTTCCCTAGAACATTTGTTTACTAAAAAGACTGTGGTCCATGGAAACCTGGAAGTTTGGTCTACAGAAGGCTGTTGTACGTACAACCAATTACCTGGAAGGAAGGAGATTCTTGCACACTTGGTGAGCTGTGTTTGGACGGATCGGACAGTGTATGAAGCTGGGTCTGTGCATCTGGCTACCTGAGGCTCTGTGCCTGAACTTTATCAGTGTTGTGTCTGTTTAGAACTATCTGTGTTAACTGCCTTGATGTTTTCATGTGCTGTCCTTTATTGATTTAATAAATCAAGTTTTAGTTTATTCCAACAATCACTGTGTTATATATATGGATCAGCCAGAAGAACATTGCAGGAAATAGGTCCTTAGGTCGAAAGAAAGAGTGACAGTGAGTCCGGGGAAAACGGAGGAGGGTTGGCAGGTAAAGACCTATCCCAGCCAGGGCTATAAAGAGAATAATTTTGAAACATTGTGACAGGGCTATTTGGGACCCTCCACGTAGCTTGTTACAATTTCTGGGGGCTCGCGCGGGATATTTGAAATCCTGGTGGAGTTCTGGCTGATATAGTGATAGGGGACAGATATCCTTGTCTACTATCAATAGGTTCTGCCTACCGTGCCTGGCTATTGTCTGTACTCTGCCTGACACAGACTGACCGACATATGACGTGTTGTGGTCGTATAAACTATCCAATTGTTATTTGATCGATAAAGTTTTGATATAAAATTGTATACATTTCCCTCTGAGTTTAAGATGGCATCAGCTGGGTTTAATGTCGCTGACGTACAGGCTACAGGGCGTGAGATGGGCTATGATGGAGCGGAGTTACAGAAATATGTGCAGGAAGTGGAAAGAGACTTCAGACAGGCTGTGCGCGAAGCCAAGAAAATTGAGGCGGAGGCTAGGAAGATGGAGGCCGAGCAGGCAGTCAGAGACCATGAGTTTCGTATGAGGGAGTTGGAGCTGAAAGTTAAAACGGCCAAGGAAAGCGAGGGTGCAGTTGGAGGCGCAGTTCTCCCTGACTCAACAACTTCTAGTGGCGGTCCATACCAGGCAATGATGTTCCCATTACTCCCGTTTGATGAACACAAAGAGAAGATCGACCAGTATCTTCAAAAATTCCAGTCGATGGCTTTGGCTATGGGGCTGGAACGTGGGAAATGGAACTTGAAAATCTCGCAGGGCCTGAGGGGGACCGCGTACGAGGTCTACTCAAGGTTGCCACCTGGTATGGAGAATGACTATGAGGCTCTGGAAAAAGCATTATTGAAAAGGTTCCAGATGACAGCCCATACATACCGTCAGCAGTTCAGAAAGTCCAAGAGAGAGCCAGGAGAGATGTTTGCAGCCTACAGTGTCAGACTGAAGTCTTACCTTTTGAAGTGGATGTCATTAGCTGGATTTGCTAACGACTATGAAAGTTTGGAAGAATTAGTGGTCGTGGACCAAATGAAGAGGATGATGCCTAGGCCATTGCAAACCTTCTTGCTTGAAAATGGGGCAGAAAGGTTAGACATAGTCAACACATTGGCGGAAAGGTATGTGCTAGCTCATGGGGATAATGGGGAATTGTCACAACCCAATCCCCGACCACCAGACACCTGGTCTGGAAAGAAGAAGAACCCTAAAACAGCTCACACCAAGAAGGAGGATCCTTTCGAGAAAGTTCCTATTAAGAAACCCTCTGGTAAGAGTCCACCTGGATCTCCTAAAAGAAAGTGGAGTGAAAAGTGGTGCGCCTATTGCAAATCTCCCACACACAATACGGTTGATTGCCGGCGTAAACAGAAAGACTCTCACTATGCTGCTTGTCTTGTAGAAACCGGGGAAGGGTCTCACAAGGAAGTAGAAGGGAGGGATCTTGGGAACAATGATTCAGAAAAACCACCAGTAGTAGAAACGGTACTTGTGAACGGACAACCAGTTGAGTGTCTCTATGACACCGGTCTGCAGTTTGAGGCTGTAATTTCATCACACTTAGTGAGCCCGGAGCAGCTAACCGGGGAATCTATTGAGATTCAAACGGCGACAAAGAGTGCGGTAGCGATGTCTCTTCCAATTGCGAAGGTAGACATCAAATCTAAATATGTTACCGGCACTATACAGGCAGCCGTTCTGCTAGATCCTATCTTCCCAATGATCCTGGGTTGTCGCTACGTCTTTCTAGGGATTCCAACCGAACCCATGTACGTAGGGGCGATGCAAACCAGATCTCAATCGGAGGATGAGCAGACGCCGGCCTTGATCGTGAATCCCTTGCCTGGGGAGTTACGAGCTGCTCAAAGCCAGGATGCTACTTTGCAACCTTGCTTCAACCAGTTGCCCAAAAGTTCTGACCCACCAAGACGGGGTCAGTATTATATGAAGAATCGGTTACTGTACCGGAGAGCCGGAGTGGAGGATCGCCAGCATGGACAGCTGGTAGTTCCTAAGGCTTATCGGGAACAGCTTCTTCATATGGGACACACCATTTCTTTCAGTGGACATATGGGTGTCGGGGCAACTCTCCAGCGCATTTCCTGCCATTACTACTGGCCAGGGATGACTGGAGACGTGCGTAGGTACGTCAAGTCGTGCCCAGAGTGCCAGCGTGTGGCACCAAAACACTGGACAGCTCCGGTAGTCCTGGGAGACATGCCCATTATGAACTCTCCTTTCGAGAGAGTTGCCATCGATCTTGTTGGTCCTCTTCCTCGGACTAGGAAGAGGAATAAGTACATTCTCACGATGGTGGATTGCTGTTCCATGTGGGGTGAGGCGATACCTTTAGCCACAATCGACTCTAAGCGAGTGGCTGATGCACTGATGGAGACCTTTACTAGGTTGGGATTTCCCAACCAGATCCTAACGGACAATGGGTCTCAGTTCTGTGGTAAGCTGATGGAAGAAGTCTTTCGTATCTTCCAGACTAACCACATTCACACAAGCCCGTACCACCCTCAGTCTAATGGGCAAGTAGAGAGGTTTAATGGTACCTTGATGACCATGCTTCGGAAGCTGGCTCAAGAGAAACCAGACAGATGGGATGAGTATATCTCAGCCGCCTTGTTCGCCTATCGGGAGGTTCCCCATGGGTCGACCGGGTTGCCACCAGCCACTCTACTATTCGGGAGGCCAATCAAGGGTCCCTTAGAAGCCTTATTGAGATGTTGGACAGAGGAAGAAACTTCCGAAGAAGTTGTATCCTCATATAAATACGTCGAAGAGTTAAAGAAGAAACTCCAGACGGGTTGGGCTTTGGCAGCTCAGAATCTGAGAGCGGCCAGGAAGAGACACGCGGCCTACTACAATAGAAGGACGAAAGATAGGTCTCTTAAGGTGGGGGATCGGGTTCTGTTGTTACTTCCAGTAGGTTCCAATAAACTCGAGATTGGTTGGCAGGGGCCTTTCCCGGTGGAAAGGGTTGTGTCCCGTACCAATTATGCTATCCGGATCAGGGGGAAATCTAAAATCTTTCACATTAACCTCTTAAAAAAATATGAGGAACGATCCGATGGTACTTCTCTCCCACTCATGACTATGGCGGTCGCGATGGAAACTGAATCGGGCGAAGACGCGGATAGGGAGTATCCTTTACAACCTGGGGAAACCTATAAGGATGTACATATAAATCCTGATCTGTCGACTGAAGAAACAGAACTGGTCCCGTTTGTTGGAGTCCCATCAACAGATTCTTACCGATCGTCCAGGGCGGACAGGGTTGGTCGAGTTTGATATGACTCTGACTACCCAAGACCCCATTCGCCAAAAAATATATCCAGTGCCCTTTTCGAAAGAGAAGGCCCTGGAAGCAGAAATCCAGAAGCTTCTGGATGATGACATCATAACTCCTTCGACTTCTCCTTATAATGCCGGGGTTGTCTTGTTGAGGAAGCCAAGCGGGGAGCACCGCTTATGTATTGATTACAGGCATTTAAACAGTTGTACGACATTCCAAGTTGAGCCGTTACCAAACACACATCAACTATTTGCCAGATTAAATAGGGCAAAGTACTTCTCAAAAATTGATCTAAGTCGGGGATATTATCAGATCCCTGTGAAGCCTGAGGTTCGACCCATGCTCGCTTTCAGTACTCCGAGCGGCCATTACGAATTTAAGGTGATGCATTTTGGGCTGAGCAATGCGCCCAGTGTGTTCGCTCGCATGATGAGAATGTTATTAGACCCTTTAAAGGATCCCTCTGTGGTCTCGTTTATGGATGATATTCTCATCGCGTCTGACAATCTGAGTGATCACCTGAGGTCCTTGGGACAGATCTTCAAAAGGTTAAAAGAGGAAGGGTTAACCGCCCGTCCAGCCAAATGCATGATTGGCTATCAATCCTTGGAATTTCTGGGACATACTATTACCCCAGGGGGACTGGTACCGGAAGAAAAGAATATTGAAAAGGTCCGTCTCGCACCCCGTCCTAGATCCAAAAAAAGATGTTAGGTCTTTCTTGTCTCTGTGTGGGTTTTACCAGCAATTTATTCCAAAGTTCAACGAAATTGCGGCGCCGTTAACCGAGACTCTGAAGAAAGGATCGCCAGATCTTATAATCTGGACCCCGAGCTGTGAAGAAGCTTATGGGAAGCTGAAACAGGCTTTGGTGGATAGGCCAGTCCTGCAACTCCCAGATTTGGAGAAAACGTTTCTTCTGAGAACCGACGCGAGTAACATAGGGATTGGGGCAACTCTGTTGCAGGAAGGGCGAGATAATCCTTCGGTGCTATGTCCGGTGGCATATGCCAGTCGAAAACTGTTACCCGCCGAACGGAATTACTCCACCGTCGAACGGGAATGTCTAGCTCTAGTGTGGGCAGTACAGAAATTTCAACCTTATCTATATGGAGTCCATTTCAAAGTGCAATCCGACCATCAACCTCTGACGTTCTTGGCAACTTCTAAGAAACTGAACGCGAGGTTAATGAGATGGTCATTGCTCCTACAACCGTATCAGTTCACGGTCGAATACATCCCCGGAAGGGAGAATGTGGGAGCAGATTTCCTATCACGGCATCCTATGGTTGAATGTGAGGGTGGGGTCATTCGAACAGAACCACTGACAGTAGAAAGTTCGTAGGGTTCGCCTTTCTTAAGAGGGGGCCTATGTAGCGAAACGCCAGTGGCCCATGTCCTTATGCATTCTTTTAGTTTTGGTAAACAGGGGGAAACGGCTTTCGGAAACTCTCAGTTCTCCTGTTTGCTCAAATCTCCATGAAAGAGGGTTCTTTGGGTTATCTTCATACCACAATCTTTACATGGAGCGAGTATATATTTGTCTTTCCTTTCGGGTAGACCCGATGGAGCGCCTTGCGTCAAATGTGCACTGGTGCAGCTGCTGGTCAATTGATGGCCGTGCCAACACATACCGTTTGATAGTTGCAGCATGTCAAGTGATTTAAAGATTACGACAGAGATGCAACATACTACTGAAGTAGTGAAAAGGTAAACTTGGGTTTTAGTTGGTCCAGGCAAAGCTTGGCCTATAAATATCTATTGTCTTAACGACTGAGAGGATATGGCAAAACAGCAGTCTTGCCATGTTGGGAGGGGGTGACCGTTAGCCGATCTGGCTACGCGTCTTGATCTTGGCATGGCAAGGGAACACATCTGAAGAATAAGTAGTTACCAAATGATATCGCTTGTTTTTGGCAGCTGATGGACGAGTGATATCTTGATTCCTACGGCTTGCCGTTACTTAGTAGCATCTCTCTTTTAAATATAGGCACATTAGATAGCTACGGGGATGGGGTCCACCAATCTATAATCTATCTTCTTGAGCCAGGGGATGCTAGCCACAGGACTATCTCTTTCGTCTGTCACTCGATAGGATGATGTGGGGAGGATAATGGACTCCTCTATCTCACTGAGAGAACCTGATCTTATCTACACTATGGCTTGTGCAGGACAATGCCGGTACATTGGGGCGACAGCTCAGTCGAGAGCGGCGGCCGGGAGGGGTAGTATCTTCTTTGAATGGGGAACTACACGGTGTGCCATATAACCCCAATACTGTAATATATTTACTTAACGGGGAGAAGGACACAGATTACGGGGCGCACCACACCACAAGATCTTGGTTGTGAGAAAGGCATGGTTTGCAAGTGAGAGGAAAGCATGGAAATGAATGTGCCCAATAATAATAAAGGCTTGGTATGAGTGTGGAATGTGTGTCTTGTAGACAAAACGTTCCTAGGGTGGACAACCCGACATCAACCAGCTGGAGGTCGACTCAAGCCCGGACGTAGCCAATCCAGGGGCTACCTGACAGGTCAGGCCCGTTCATTCGGGTATAGGATATACTGCATTCGGTCAAGATCCTATATGTCAAATATATTAACTGAGACCCTATTGGTCTTCAGGATTGTGTGGTGCTTGAGTCAGCTTGATCCCTCACTCGAATGTTTGTTCTTTCCAGGGTCCTCCTTCTTTTGAAAGTATGAACAGAGCTGAAGGTCTCGACAGGGCTCTACGCAGAAAGCAGGTTATGACTATGCCATGGCAGGGTTTGGGCCATGCCTGTTGTAAGAATATGATCTCTACAAGATAGAGCCACTGCTGACCTTGAAAGAATGACCATCAGCTGTACTGACACATCACCAGTCATCTCGATACGTTTGGATTGAGTCCTTTTGTATTATTGGCTGGACCCCGCCAATCACTCAGACACACCCATTATTATATGAGAACTATTCTCCAGGACATTATTTCCTACCTGACATTATGACAGGTGACTACATGGCACTTCCCTAGAACATTTGTTTACTAAAAAGACTGTGGTCCATGGAAACCTGGAAGTTTGGTCTACAGAAGGCTGTTGTACGTACAACCAATTACCTGGAAGGAAGGAGATTCTTGCACACTTGGTGAGCTGTGTTTGGACGGATCGGACAGTGTATGAAGCTGGGTCTGTGCATCTGGCTACCTGAGGCTCTGTGCCTGAACTTTATCAGTGTTGTGTCTGTTTAGAACTATCTGTGTTAACTGCCTTGATGTTTTCATGTGCTGTCCTTTATTGATTTAATAAATCAAGTTTTAGTTTATTCCAACAATCACTGTGTTATATATATGGATCAGCCAGAAGAACATTGCAGGAAATAGGTCCTTAGGTCGAAAGAAAGAGTGACAGTGAGTCCGGGGAAAACGGAGGAGGGTTGGCAGGTAAAGACCTATCCCAGCCAGGGCTATAAAGAGAATAATTTTGAAACATTGTGACAGGGCTATTTGGGACCCTCCACGTAGCTTGTTACATCTAGTGTCACGAAACCACTGTCGTTAACGATAAGATAATACACTAACAGAGAACCAGACTGTATTCACAATGGCAATTGTTTGTTACCAGTACAGAAAAACTCAAGTCGGATCAAAGTAAAATTGCCAGTCTTTGAGAGTTCCCCACAAGACAGAAACTTGTCGGCATGTTGAATTGCCCAACTCACAAGATGAAAGGGAGAAGACCTTTGCGTTGGTTGAACAAGAGGGAGATAAATATTCTTATGAGGTTGGAAACCGATTGGGACCACCTGGGATCGACATCAAAGGACGTCACTAGGACAATCCAAGACTGTTAGGGGGAAAAATACATAACTTGTTGCAGCTAGTGTGAACAAGAGATTGGCCTAGGCTGACGTGTTTAACTGGCTAGTTTAATTCGGAGAGAATCTACCGTGTTCGGGATTAATTAAAGTTAATGAACATGTGCCTTTCATGGCAAGGTGTAGATTCGATGCAAGAATAGGGCCAGTGTTACATAAGGTTCCCCGCCAGTTATGAGGAAGTTCCACACCGGTTATGATGAAGTTCTACTCCGGTTAGGAAGAACACAAGATGAACAGTCAATGTGTTAATATGGATAAATTCAGAGAAGAAAGTTTATTCAACAGTGTTTACGCTAGGCCCATAATCAGGAGGGTCTACAAAAACCTGGCTCGGTTGAGAAAAAACAAATAAACGATTCCTTTGTGATAGGGTTCACCCAGGTTGGGTGATGTTCGGTTTTTACACCACATATCAAATGAACACTAGGGATTAAAAAGGAACAGTGAACGTAGCGTTCTCATAGAGTAGTAGATTCTAGTGGAATGGTAGTCTGTAACTTTGTGATTGTGACAATCTAGAACAATAGATAGGAACAAGTGTGTTACCAGTGACAGTGATACATATTTTCACGGTACAGGGATTGGTACATATCAGAACTATAGGGACCTTTAGTTACACTGTGTGGGACCGATCCATGATCAGTATTAGACTATATCTATTTCTGATGATCATGTATCTGGACTATCAAGTAGCTACCGGGGGAAGTCAACGTCTGGCAGGAGAGACACATCGTTTGGTGACGTCTTTGTGTTCTGAGCTAACCTGCTGTGGTGTAGCCATTGCTATGATGATCTGATTTGGCTCTTGATCTGCTGGTCTGATTCTACAGATACACTATAGTATACGACACACATTCTACACATACACTTCTTACATACATATACCTGATTTCATTAAATTATTTGTTATGAATTTTTAGAAGCTAGAGTTGTTGAGTATGTTGTTTTGAGGAAGTGTGAGAGTGGGCACGATCCAGTGGTGAGTGAGAGAGAAAGAGGTATCCATTGACTGAGGGAGTGTTGTGGACGGAATCTGGTGGATTCTCCAGAATAATGATATGGGGTTAAAAATAATGTGGGTGTTGATTCCCCTCACTCCAGGGACGACACAATAATAGGAACCACGACATCTAGTGTGTCCTCTTGTCGAAATTAGACATAGAGAGTCACAGGTTTAACTAAACAGTGCAACAATTCACTAAATGATGACTGGTTATTTGCAAGTAACACTGTCGTAAGAGAAAAAAAATACAAATGCATTGGATCAAAATGCCGTAAACAAGACTCTCGACCTTCGCTTGTTCCCCTGCCTCATGTATGTTCATGTCTAAGTTGGCAATATCGTACTGGCCGGCACCTTGCTCGTCTGCTAGCAGCCGTGCCTTTCACTGGTGTATTATTTAAACCTCCGGCTTCCTGGCCTAGAGGTTAGCGACTTTTCTCCGTAATCTCGTATACTCTCGTAAGTAACGTGACGACAGTGAGAATCAGCAGTGGTTCGAATCGCGTCGGTAACTTACGGGGTATGTGAGCCGGCCACTCAGAAAGAAAGTGCAAACTACTGAGCGTAATCTTGTCAAGAAATCAACATACAGCTGAAAGATGCTGATGTTGACAGCGATGTCCTGTAAAGGATATGCAAACATTTTTTTTATTATTTAAACCCCTGCGACGTGTTGTGTTCCGGATATTTTATGTTTGGAGGCATGATTCTGCTTATGAGTCAGTTTTCTTCAATGTTCAAGTGTGTTCATACATCAATATCTGTTTTTGGTAAAAGGTAATCAAATATTATATCTGTGACATTTACCTTCAAAAGCCTGGTTTGCTTCATGTGTGGTTGATTGTTGTTAAATGGTTCATAATTTACATATATATATTTCATATTCCTAAATTGTAACGTTTATTTGTTTATTGGTGTTGTGCCGTAGGTTCTTCATGCTGTTCAACATTATCATTACTATGGTCAATCTTCTTCGAATTTCTTTTGAATATTTCAAGTGTTTGTAATTATTGATCATATTAATTCTATATAGAAGACTACAACAAACAAACAAACATGAACAAAACCCGAAAGATGACCAGCACAATTAATTGAATGTTGCTTCTTTATTGATCACCAGAATGCAATAAACCACGATGAAGAGAAATTACAAAGTCTCGTATAGGTATTTGGTATAATGTTTGATTAATTGATTGATTGATTTAGGAATCGACATCACAGCATTCGGGGCATTCCCATAAGTGCTCCGTCCCAATTCTCAGCAGCCAGCGAAGAGTTCCAACACTAATAGTACCAGTAGCAATCTGATTAAAAGTCCGTCTCGCCTTTCCTTTGAGCGTTGAGCGTCGGCCAGATCCCTTAGTCACTCCTCGTTGTCTCATTCTTGCCAGACCATGGTAATCCATTTGCTCCTCCGAGGTGTGCACGTGCTCCCACAAGGCCGCAACCACGTCTGCCTTGTCATGTATCAATACTCCACCAAGTTCTGTAGAGCCAGCCAATCTGTCCACCTGTTCATTTCCCAGCACACCGGCATGCCCCGGAGAAAAGACCTCCGTGACCTCCGAAGCGAAGCAAGCCACTCCGCACGAAGTCTGCCTGTCCTCACCCTGGTCAGCATGCTTTCTGCGTCAGTTACAATCACGATGTGTGTGTGTGTGTGTGTGTGTGTGTGTGTGTGTCGTATTCTCCATCCAGCGGAGAGCCGCAGTGACTGCCTCCACTTCCATTCTTAAGCTGGATGTTGTGGTATCATATGCCAGGCTCTCCTGCCCCAAACATCGACCATTAGCTTTGGCTATGAACCCCCAGCCACTTCTCTCACCTCTTGACACCGAACCATCTGTGTAGATAATCACATCACTCGAGTGAGCATTGTCCTGAATTAGTTGCTGGATTTCCACTTCCGTGGCCCCTGCTGGCCACTCCCTGCACTCCCGGCTTCTCCCTGCACTCCCAGCTTAATGTGATTATAACTCTGCACAAGTCTGACTGCTCCGCTGGGACTCTGACCCACTCCTCTCCACGCCTAATGTTCTCCAAGGGCACACCTGTCTGATCGTATCCTCCGCCTGAGCCATCCATGATTTCCCTCTTATCAGTCGCTGACCATTAACTGCGTCCAGCGCCTCATGCAGTGGGTGGTCTGTGTCTGCAGCTACTCTGAGGTATGCCTTCACCTGCATCACCTTGAGCCTACCAGCAACAGTCGGCAGACCTAGGATGTAACGCATACACACTACTGGGGTGTCTCTAGTGCATCCCAGAATGACCCGCATAGCTTCGTTCTGTATGCGCTCTAACGTATAATGTATAATGTGTGAACATATAACATGAAGGAAATATAATCCTGATCGAAACTATGAAAAGTATTCATCCACGAAGATCACTCAATATAACTGTACATAATAATGAATTAAAGGAAACATTTTTCTCACAGAAGACAGACAACCTGACAGAGAAATACAGAATGGTATAACAAGACAAATGTAGTGATATACAACATGTTGCAAGTACTCAACTACTCACAAATCAGGACATAACACAGGCAAAGAGTGTTGCAGAGTTGCGTATATGAGCTGGCCAAGAATTTGAAAACAGAGGAGGACTTACACGCCTAAAGGATCATTGAGTATATGGTATTAGACCTATACTTGTATAGACATAGATTATCTGTGGTGATGTGGTCATTATTACTTCGGTGGCTTTTACATTCCTAATGATTTCATGGTATCAATGTTAGGCTCGATCGTTCTTAGAGTCCATATCAATCTTAAAAACTCGAACATCTTCGATTCGCATGGAACCTACGATCATTGGGTCTGCACTTGAGCTCAAGCCGCAGCGCTACCCATGCTCCCAATCCTCATACATTTCACGATCAATCTTCGCCCGGTGGGTGTATGGTCAATATCTCTCTGCTTTTACTTCCCCGGACATCTCTGGTTATCATTGTGGATTGAGTCGACAAAGTCACTTTTAACAAATCCGTACCAGCATGGATTCGAACACATGACCACCACACCGGCAGGCAAGCGTGCTAGCCACTGCGCCACCGAAGCTATCGTGTACATTACACTGTAATCATACATAAATGTTCCCTGAATAAAAGGTCTCGAAGCAGGAACCTGCCATAGGTCGATGATGTTCTAGGACCATGGCAATTTGCAAACCTGAGAGCACGGAGGGATGGTTGGCATGCTCTCCCTCAGCCACGTTTCGAAAGTTCATCCGACTGCTCTGGTGTCATTGTAACTGCAACCGTTCTGCCTAAACGGTGGCTATTTCCTTGCAAGTACGACTTATACACGATTTTCCTTCTCACAACACATCGCAAGAAACTTGGAAAATAGTTGCTTGATTCCTAAACGAAAATGTGCCTTGAAGTTAACTAGTACTATAAACTTAATTACCGGATAGAACTGAACCACATAAAAACACATTAATGATATAGTTGTTGGTACGCTATATGAAGAATGAGACAACTGTGTTGAGATCACAGATGGAGTAAAACAGATAAGGTATGTCCCAAATGTGATAGCAAAGAATTTGATACTTCTTACGGCTGCTTTCCAACTTGTTCTATCAGTTATGACGTCGTTTGGTGAACAGCTTTGATTCAATCGAGCGTTCTTTGCTTTCTTTCGTTCAAAAGCTACATGCGCGATTCTAAAGTAGCATCCACATATAATAACACAAAATACAACATCAGTAATAATACGTATTACATAGTATGCAAGTGGAGGGTGTACAACTATGCACTTAGCGTGAAATTTATCATCTGTATAAACCAATATGGGGATAACTGCGTAAATTAACGTTAATACCCACATAATCATGACTATTTTGAAGCTGTAGTGTCTGTTCAAATGTTTGGTGTAGTAAAACGGTTTTAGTATGTAAATGTAGCGATCTAAAGCAATCAAACTTAAATGAAGACCTGATGAAAACACTGCCGAATACGACACTCCAAGCATGAAGTTATCACACACTTTAACATTAGCTGCATACGCATTAAAATTAAAGAAATAAACTAATGAGTTATACATGAGAACCAAATCAAAAAGTAAGTCACAAGCAGCGATGGAAGTAATGAAGTAGTTACAGCTGTTGTGCAGCGCTGGAGTTGTCCAGATTATGGTGATAGTCAGTATAGACACACACAACACACTGCAGCGACAAAACAAGCTCACACAAAGCTCCCCCGTGTAGTTGTCTAGTGGAAACAAACATTTGAAGGTGACGTTGTCCATTTTCAACTATGCATTCGGCAGTCTTCAATGGAGTTGTTCAGTAGATTGACGCCGGCTGTTAGAAATATGCTAGTGAAATTAGCCATCATTTGTGTTAATGTGGTTGTTTTATACCACCTTGCCCTATCTTGTCCGAAAGACTCTTTGTGTCGTCTTCCCTGAAGCATCTGTCGTGATTCCATACAACTGACCCATGAGTGAAAGCAGATCCATTACATCACGTTTTAGTATTTCTTAAAGTCCGGTTTGAATAAATGAAAATAACATCGAATTACACTGTGTGCTGTAATGTCACATTGCTGTCGTTTTCCAATCTGAAATTGTACACAATAATTGTTTAATACAGAGATTAAGACAAAATAGCGGCTAAGTGAAGCTATTTCATGACAATTGTATTTAGCAGTTATGATGTCTGTACGACGAGCGTCTGACCGACTGGCTAAATCGCCGGATTCCTAATCGGAAAACCCGGGTTCGAATCCTCGGTAAGAATTTGGATTGTTTTCTTCTTCTTCTATCGGTGGTAAAAAGTAAACCCTAAACCCTAACCGGCAGAGTTCGGGGCGACTGCACTAGCCAGCCGACCTTAATTTCTAAGGCTTAAGATCCCCTCCACACTCACCCCACCCACCCCCACCTATAACACAAGGTACTATAGACAGTAACGACAGTTCAGTAATGGCATATATGTGTACCACAGACATGCCTTGCTACGTGCACCCAAGTCAGTGAAGGGTAGTGCCACTTGCAAATACCGTCTGTCTATTTCAGAGATTTTCGACTGCTGTTTTCTGGAGCATGTTAATGAAGTCCTCTTCTTCTGCGTTTCCCTGTCTAGTGGGATGTGTCATGCCTAGCTATACATCTATACTATCAACATGTGCGACTTAAGCATTCATTTGTGTAGGAACAATGTGCCTTAATGAAGCCTTAGACGGATCCCGTAACCTGTCAGCCCAGGCTGAGTCTGTGGAGTCTAATATGTTTAGTGTATGCGTGGCGTCTTGTTCTGTCGCCCATGCGAATACTTTGAAGGCAACGGTGATGTGGGTTTGATGGTGTTGACTGGAAAGCGCCGTTATCCACTTTGTTTGTATTCCCGGTTCTGTGTGCTGTGTACAGATATGTTGATTTCGAATGGCGCTTTATGAACTCATCTTTGTAGACGATGAATCATATATATGTGAATCGTGTACTACCCGTTTCTTTGTCTCGGTGTCTCAGTGTCTCAGTGTCTCAGTGTCGACCTCTGTGTGCCACTGGTCTTTAACCTTTCATTTACGATTAAAAAGCAATGGTAAACTATTAAAAGTAAAAATTGCCTCTTAAATCGCAACAGAAGGTTGCCATGTCAAGTAAAGGACGTGTAACTAATTTATTAATGTTTATAAATGTTTATACTAGTTTATCTTGGCACCCACCCAAAAACAATCCTCCTAACAATCCAGAAAACATTAGAAGGCATACGAAAAAGATAAACCAGAGAACGTCCTGAACGAATTAATATTATTGAGTGGTATCGATGTTGCATTTCATCACTTGCATGTTACGGAGAACATAGAACTGTGGACAAATCTGATTTGTGAAATTTGCATCGAGATACCACAACGGTTACGGTATGCGATTATGGTTTTCGGTTAACGTAATTAAAGGAAAAATAGCAATCTCGCTGTGATCACAAATAGTCATTTTATAATTTGAACCATTGGGCCATACTTGATTAATAAATATTATTTGAAATACACACAGCGTTGCTTTGTTCTTTGTGCTTACTTTAATATTTGATTTCCGACACACTTTAGATGTTTCTCATAAGGGGTGTTCTACATCATAGTACCACCATTGTGGATTTGGAACATACCTCAGAGAAGAACTATAGACACGTTACAGTAGAACATTTAGACATGGCAGTTTGACAGCAGTGTTCGCTTCAATAACCATCACTTGTTTATTGTAATCAGATCTCAGTGTCGTCTTTGAACATTTGGGGATAGCTTTCCATAAGAACGACAAAGCATGTTCAGGTAATGTAGGTTTCTACAAAGCAGTCGTATTATCCACTGCTATATGCTTGTGAAATCTGGACTATTTACCAGCGACACGCCAGGAAATTAAACCACTTCTACACAATCTGTCTTAGGAAGCTATTGAAGATTACATGGCAAGACAAGATCCCAGACACTGAAGCCATAAAAAGAGCGTCCATACCCGGTATCCACACTTTACTAAAGAAGAATCAGATTTGCTGGGCTGGTCACTTGACAATACCTGTAATATACCTGTTTCATAAATAGTATTTGAAATACACACTCATTTGTCTTGTTTTGTGTGTGTGTGTGTGTGTGCTTACTTTAATATTTAATTTCCGACACACATTATAAATTCTCATGAAGGGTGTTCCACATCGTCGTACGCACCACTCTTGTGGATTTAGAACATATCTCAGAAAAGAACTATAGACACGATCCAGCAGCACATTTAGACATGGCAGTTTGACATGAGTTTTCGCTTCAATGACCATGTCTGTTCAGTTGATGTACTCCATTCTCAGACATAACTGGGCGAGGTGTAACCGTGCTCCCATCCATAAGTTCACAATTCAAAACACATCCCAGAACGATTTTAAATAATAGCATGAGTATCGATCATTCAGAAAGCAATAGTAAAATACTTGCTTATTATGTCACAGACAGCCATAAATGCTGTGGTTTATTGCGACGTCCTGGAAAAGACATGCAGCTAACTTTCATAATTTCAAAGTAGTATTAAAGTAAACGTGTATTATGAAAAATAGCAATACAATTTATGAAATCGGAAGTGTGGTGACAATGACTGCCATAATTCAATGACTGTGACAACATGCATACCTGGTTATATATTACTTGTGTGGTGGTAGGACACCGATTATCAAGTATAAAGAACTATACAATGTGGTCGTTTCAGGCTGCATTCGAACACAAGACAATATATACTCACACTACACGCGCACATGACAAGAACATAAGGTTCAGTGGCTGTTTTAAATTAAGGGACACTTCAAGTTTTTATCTGTTATTAATTTTTGCGTTATCCTTGTTGAACTTTGCATGCGGACAAGCAACTTTCCTTGGCGTGTTGTTTATAGACTGCTAATGAGAACTGACGCAACTTGACTTTGTTGACAGACTGCACTAATGGTGTATGAACTCCATATTTCTCATGGAGTTAATGCATACAATGTAATAATGAACAGGACGTAAATATAATATATAAACAATTGACAGTACCACCGATGCCATGTGTGAGCACGTCTCCTGCTTCTGCAGTTTGCGATCCTCTTGACCTTATTGTTGGGCACGTTATTGTAATTGACAGGGAGACGCCCTCGTGTCACTGACAGCGTCAATTCCTAGGCATTACACCAACACGTTCGCTTTGTCCTTTTCAGGACGTCGCAATCAACCTCAGCATGTGTTGGCTATTGGCAGTTTGTGATATTCTAGGCAGCTTGACGCTCAGTAAAAAATGCTCATTATTAATTTGTCTGTTTTTTTTTCCGGCTTCCAACAAAGTCATTATAGTATTGTATCCGTGTTTCATATGCTGTTCTTTCTTTTTCTTCTTGTTTGCCAATGACGTTTGTCACCGCAATGGATATTGTTTTCTGTAATTGTATTTTGTAAAGCTGCCCAACACTCCAATGTTTATATTGCTTGACTCCCAATGAACACGTTTAGTGAAAGAACAGTTGTGATAGCGAAACTTTAATCATAATAATCTTCTTCTTCTTCTTCTTCTTCTTCTTCTTCTTCTTCTTCTTCTTCTTCTTCTTCTTCTTCTTCTTCTTCTTCTTTTTTTTCTTCTTCTTCTTCTTCTTCTTCTTCTTCTTCTTCTTCTTCTTCTTCTTCTTCTTCTTCTTCTTCTTCTTCTTCTTCTTCTTCTTCTTCTTCTTCAGCATTCCAAGCCATTGAGGTTCTTTGCTGCAGATACAAACCGTCTCCATTCGTCTCTCTGGTGGACCTTCTCTTGCCAGTCGTTGATATGTATAATAGCCCCAAAAAATTACTCTGAGTTGAGTTCAGTTGAGTCAAGAAGCGACATCATAGCACTCACGACATACCCGTTTGTTCTCCGTCCTAATCGGCAAAAACCAGCGAAGAGTCGCAATTCGAATGCTACCAGTTGAAGTCTGATTATGTGTCCGTCTGACCTTTCCTCGGAGAACTGAGTGTATACGGGATTCTGTTGTCTCTCCCTGCCGCACCATTCTCTCCCACACTATACGCCTGATCCCATATGGTGCTGACTACATCTGCCATATCGTGTACCAATACCCTAGCTAGTGTCAAAGACCTAGCCAATACGCTACCTAGTGGTACAGACCTAGCCAATACCCTACCTAGTGGTACAGACTGAGACAATACCCTACCTAGTGGCACAGACTTAGACAATACCCTACCTAGTGGCACAGACTTAGACAATACCCTACATAGTGGCACAGACTTAGACAATACCCTACCTAGTGGTACAGACTTAGACAATACTCTACCTAGTGGCACAGACTTAGACAATACCCTACCTAGTGGCACAGACCCAGACAATACTCTACCTAGTGGCACAGACCCAGCCAACACTCTACCTAGTGGCACAGACTTAGACAATACCCTACCTAGTGGCACAGACCCAGCCAACACTCTACCTAGTTGCACAGAACCAGCCAATACCCTACCTAGTGGCACAGACCTAGCCAATACCCTACATAGTGGCACAGACTGAGACAATACCCTACCTAGTGGCACAGACTTAGACAATACCCTACCTAGTGGCACAGACTTAGACAATACCCTACCTAGTGGCACAGACTTAGACAATACCCTACCTAGTGGCACAGACCCAGACAATACTCTACCTAGTGGCACAGACTGAGACAATACCCTACCTAGTGGCACAGACCCAGCCAACACTCTACCTAGTGGCACAGACTTAGACAATACCCTACCTAGTGGCACAGACTTAGACAATACCCTACCTAGTGGTACAGACTGAGACAATACCCTACCTAGTGGCACAGACTTAGACAATACCCTACCTAGTGGCACAGACTTAGACAATACCCTACCTAGTGGCACAGACTTAGACAATACCCTACCTAGTGGTACAGACTTAGACAATACCCTACCTAGTGGCACAGACCCAGCCAACACTCTAACTAGTGGCACAGACTTAGACAATACCCTACCTAGTGGCACAGACCCAGCCAACACTCTACCTAGTGGCACAGACTTAGACAATACCCTACCTAGTGGCACAGACCCAGCCAACACTCTACCTAGTGGCACAGACTTAGACAATACCCTACCTAGTGGCACAGACCCAGCCAACACTCTACCTAGTGGCACAGACTTAGACAATACCCTACCTAGTGGCACAGACCCAGCCAACACTCTACCTAGTGGCACAGACCAAGTCAATACACTACCTAGTGGCACAGACTTAGACAATACTCTACCTAGTGGCACAGACCCAGCCAACACTCTACCTAGTGGCACAGACTTAGACAATACCCTACCTAGTGGCACAGACTTAGACAATACCCTACCTAGTGGCACAGACCCAGCCAACACTCTACCTAGTGGCACAGACCAAGTCAATACCCTACGTAGTGGCAGACCCAGCCAATACCCTACCTAGTGGCACAGAACCAGCCAATACCCTACCTAGTGGCACAGACCCAGCCAATACTCTACCTAGTGGCACAGACTTAGACAATACCCTACCTAGCGGCACAGACATAGACAATACCCTACCTAGTGGCACAGACCCAGACAATACTCTACCTAGTGGCACAGACCCAGCCAACTCTCTACCTAGTGGCACAGACTTAGACAATACCCTACCTAGTGGCACAGACCCAGCCAACACTCTACCTAGTGGCACAGACTTAGACAATACCCTACTTAGTGGCACAGACCCAGCCAACACTCTACCTAGTGGCACAGACCAGTTCAATACCCTACCTAGTGACACAGACTTAGACAATACTCTACCTAGTGGCACAGACCCAGCCAACACTCTACCTAGTGGCACAGACTTAGACAATACCCTACCTAGTGGCACAGACTTAGACAATACCCTACCTAGTGGCACAGACCCAGCCAACACTCTACCTAGTGGCACAGACCCAGCCAACACTCTACCTAGTTGCACAGAACCAGCCAATACCCTACCTAGAGGCACAGACCCAGCCAATACTCTACCTAGTGGCACAGACCAAGTTAATACCCTACCTAGTGGCACAGACTTAGACAATACCCTACCTAGTGGCACAGACCCAGCCAACACTCTACCTAGTGGCACAGACTTAGACAATACCCTACCTAGTGGCACAGACCCAGCCAACACTCTACCTAGTGGCACAGACTTAGACAATACCCTACCTAGTGGCACAGACCCAGCCAACACTCTACCTAGTGGCACAGACCAAGTCAATACCCTACCTAGTGGCACAGACTTAGACAATACCCTACATAGTGGCACAGACCCAGCCAACACTCTACCTAGTGGCACAGACTTAGACAATACTCTACCTAGTGGCACAGACTTAGACAATACCCTACCTAGTGGCACAGACCCAGCCAACACTCTACCTAGTGGCACAGAACCAGCCAATACCCTACCTAGAGGCACAGACCCAGCCAATACTCTACCTAGTGGCACAGACGAAGTCAATACTCTACCTAGTGGCACAGACCAAGTCAATACCCTACCTAGTGGCACAGACTTAGACAATACCCTACCTAGTGGCACAGACCCAGCCAACACTCTACCTAGTGGCACAGACTTAGACAATACCCTACCTAGTGGCACAGACCCAGCCAACACTCTACCTAGTGGCACAGAATTAGACAATACCCTACCTAGTGGCACAGACCCAGCCAACACTCTACCTAGTGGCACAGACCCAGCCAACACTCTACCTAGTTGCACAGAACCAGCCAATACCCTACCTAGAGGCACAGACCCAGCCAATACTCTACCTAGTGGCACAGACCAAGTCAATACCCTACCTAGTGGCACAGACTTAGACAATACCCTACCTAGTGGCACAGACCCAGCCAACACTCTACCTAGTGGCACAGACTTAGACAATACCCTACCTAGTGGCACAGACCCAGCCAACACTCTACCTAGTGGCACAGACTTAGACAATACCCTACCTAGTGGCACAGACCCAGCCAACACTCTACCTAGTGGCACAGACCAAGTCAATACCCTACCTAGTGGCACAGACTTAGACAATACCCTACCTAGTGGCACAGACCCAGCCAACACTCTACCTAGTGGCACAGACTTAGACAATACTCTACCTAGTGGCACAGACTTAGACAATACCCTACCTAGTGGCACAGACCCAGCCAACACTCTACCTAGTGGCACAGAACCAGCCAATACCCTACCTAGAGGCACAGACCCAGCCAATACTCTACCTAGTGGCACAGACCAAGTCAATACTCTACCTAGTGGCACAGACCAAGTCAATACCCTACCTAGTGGCACAGACTTAGACAATACCCTACCTAGTGGCACAGACCCAGCCAACACTCTACCTAGTGGCACAGACTTAGACAATACCCTACCTAGTGGCACAGACCCAGCCAACACTCTACCTAGTGGCACAGAATTAGACAATACCCTACCTAGTGGCACAGACCCAGCCAACACTCTACCTAGTGGCACAGACCCAGCCAACACTCTACCTAGTGGCACAGACTTAGACAATACCCTACCTAGTGGCACAGACCCAGCCAACACTCTACCTAGTGGCACAGACCAAGTCAACACTCTACCTAGTTGCACAGAACCAGCCAATACCCTACCTAGAGGCACAGACCCAGCCAATACTCTACCTAGTGGCACAGACCAAGTTAATACCCTACCTAGTGGCACAGACTTAGACAATACCCTACCTAGTGGCACAGACCCAGCCAACACTCTACCTAGTGGCACAGACTTAGACAATACCCTACCTAGTGGCACAGACCCAGCCAACACTCTACCTAGTGGCACAGACTTAGACAATACCCTACCTAGTGGCACAGACCCAGCCAACACTCTACCTAGTGGCACAGACCAAGTCAATACCCTACCTAGTGGCACAGACTTAGACAATACCCTACCTAGTGGCACAGACCCAGCCAACACTCTACCTAGTGGCACAGACTTAGACAATACTCTACCTAGTGGCACAGACTTAGACAATACCCTACCTAGTGGCACAGACCCAGCCAACACTCTACCTAGTGGCACAGAACCAGCCAATACCCTACCTAGAGGCACAGACCCAGCCAATACTCTACCTAGTGGCACAGACGAAGTCAATACTCTACCTAGTGGCACAGACCAAGTCAATACCCTACCTAGTGGCACAGACTTAGACAATACCCTACCTAGTGGCACAGACCCAGCCAACACTCTACCTAGTGGCACAGACTTAGACAATACCCTACCTAGTGGCACAGACCCAGCCAACACTCTACCTAGTGGCACAGAATTAGACAATACCCTACCTAGTGGCACAGACCCAGCCAACACTCTACCTAGTGGCACAGACCCAGCCAACACTCTACCTAGTTGCACAGAACCAGCCAATACCCTACCTAGAGGCACAGACCCAGCCAATACTCTACCTAGTGGCACAGACCAAGTCAATACCCTACCTAGTGGCACAGACTTAGACAATACCCTACCTAGTGGCACAGACCCAGCCAACACTCTACCTAGTGGCACAGACTTAGACAATACCCTACCTAGTGGCACAGACCCAGCCAACACTCTACCTAGTGGCACAGACTTAGACAATACCCTACCTAGTGGCACAGACCCAGCCAACACTCTACCTAGTGGCACAGACCAAGTCAATACCCTACCTAGTGGCACAGACTTAGACAATACCCTACCTAGTGGCACAGACCCAGCCAACACTCTACCTAGTGGCACAGACTTAGACAATACTCTACCTAGTGGCACAGACTTAGACAATACCCTACCTAGTGGCACAGACCCAGCCAACACTCTACCTAGTGGCACAGAACCAGCCAATACCCTACCTAGAGGCACAGACCCAGCCAATACTCTACCTAGTGGCACAGACCAAGTCAATACTCTACCTAGTGGCACAGACCAAGTCAATACCCTACCTAGTGGCACAGACTTAGACAATACCCTACCTAGTGGCACAGACCCAGCCAACACTCTACCTAGTGGCACAGACTTAGACAATACCCTACCTAGTGGCACAGACCCAGCCAACACTCTACCTAGTGGCACAGAATTAGACAATACCCTACCTAGTGGCACAGACCCAGCCAACACTCTACCTAGTGGCACAGACCAAGTCAATACCCTACCTAGTGGCACAGACTTAGACAATACCCTACCTAGTGGCACAGACCCAGCCAATAATCTACCTAGTGGCACAGACTTAGACAATACCCTACCTAGTGGCACAGACCCAGCCAACACTCTACCTAGTGGCACAGACTTAGACAATACCCTACCTAGTGGCACAGACCCAGCCAACACTCTACCTAGTGGCACAGACCAAGTCAATACCCTACCTAGTGGCACAGACTTAGACAATACCCTACCTAGTGGCACAGACCCAGCCAACACTCTACCTAGTGGCACAGACCAAGACAATACCCTACCTAGTGGCACAGACCCAGCCAACACTCTACCTAGTGGCACAGACCCAGCCAACACTCTACCTAGTGGCACAGAACCAGTCAATACCCTACCTAGTGGCACAGACCCAGCCAATACTCTACCTAGTGGCACAGACCAAGTCAATACCCTACCTAGTGGCACAGACTTAGACAATACCCTACCTAGTGGCAAAGACCCAGCCAACATTCTACCTAGTGGCACAGACTTAGACAATACCCTACCTAGTGGCACAGACCCAGCCAACACTCTACCTAGTGGCACAGACTTCGACAATACTCTACCTAGTGGCACAGACCCAGCCAATACTCTACCTAGTGGCACAGACTTAGACAATACCCTACCTAGTGGCACAGACCCAGCCAATACTCTACCTAGTGGCACAGACCCAGCCAATACTCTACCTAGTGGCACAGACTTAGACAATACTCTACCTAGTGGCACAGACCAAGTCAATACCCTACCTAGTGGCACAGACCCAGCCAACACTCTACCTAGTGGCACAGACTTAGACAATACCCTACCTAGTGGCACAGACCCAGCCAACACTCTACCTAGTGGCACAGACTTAGACAATACCCTACCTAGTGGCACAGACCCAGCCAATACCCTATCTAGTGGCACAGACTCAGACAAAACCCTACCTAGTGGCAGACCCAGCCAACACCCTACCTAGTGTCACAGACCCAGCCAATCTGTCCCCCTTGGTAATTTCCCAACACACCTTTATATTGCTACATTACACACTTTCGCTTCTGCTTCCTCTTTCTCACACGTTTATCCTAATGTCATGTTTCTGGAAATGGTATGTTTTCCCTTCGGAACCATATCTTTATCGCTTCCTTTGTGCCCGAGGCCGTAGGTATTTTGTCTTCTTGTGCAACTACATTGTGATATGATGCATTGTCCATAATTAGACAAGACGGTCTATCTAGGGATGGAAGCACTGTATTCTCGAGCCAAACTCTAAATACATTACCATCCATCTCATTATGATAATCCCTATTGTCTGTATGCTTTGATACGAACACGAGTCCAGCATACTGTAGTAAGCCATTATAAGTACTACCAGCATGGGCTATGACCAAACGCTGCCCTTTACTACTGGGCACATATCGCTTTATCTTTCCATCCACTGATTGTCATTCCTTTTCACTTGTGTGGCGGGCATTGATCCACGTTTCATCCAAATACACTGTCATAATTTTCTTTGCCCATTTCCCTTATTTCACGTAGGTATCTACTTCTCATGATTCCTAAATGCGGTTGCTCGCAAATGATATTTCTACCTTCATTGGTCTTTCTAAACGTGAAGCCTAATGTCCTTATAATTGTCAACAAAGTTGTTTTGGATAAATCTGTATCATTGTTCTTTCTCAGCCAAACCCGAAGTTTTCTTACAGTCACTGTTTCTTTGGTATCCGGCATGTTTATAATTGCTCGCCTTATGACATTCTTGTCAAAGCTGTCTACAGTTGCCTTACACAGGTTCGCTGACACAGCAGACGTATTTGTGTGCTCTCCTCCTTTTTGGATTATTTTTTTCTGTCTATCTTCATTAGAGCGCAATGGATTTTATATGATTGTGATCACAACAATGCCGTTCAACTATTGAAATTGTGTTAAGGTTGCTAAATGTGCAGTGTTGGATATGAATGCTAATAATGTTGTATTCAATACTATGGATAAACTATTCACGAAACGGAGAAGCGTCAGTGATAGCTTGAACTAGCCAATCACAACACTGGAATTTAAACCGACTGCGGGCGCTGCTAAAATGTGTACCTGCGGGCGAAAATACAATACTATGTAGCCATGCTTGTCGAGGAGGAAGCTTCTGTGCTGGAGGTAGCGGCAGAACGTGGGCGTTGTGGGTTAAGATTAAGATCTACGAGAACTAAGAACTACACACTAAACAAAGAGAAAGCAGTGAAAAGCAAGTTAAAGAATTGCTTTGGCTCTCCATCACTGTCTGTCAAGCGTACGAACGACGGGAAATGCATTTCCATTACTTTCAATAATACTCTGCATTATGAGGCATTTCGAACATGTCTGATCAAACATTATCAGCGCGACCAAGTTGAGTACAGGGTGGACCGACACGGCGCTCAGGTCGAAATCACAGTATCAGCTTCGTTAGACACATTGCACCTCTCCCACTCGAAAAACAGTTTACTTGCCCAGGGGGCAGTTGACGTCATGTCTGAGTGGCTCTCGACTCATTTCATCGAAATTCAACAGACAGCACAGAAACTGATAGGTAACTCACTAAACACACCTGCCGATCTCAGCATGCTAGTGGCTGGCGAACCTACACAATCTGAAGCTGTAGCCATCACAGCATCAGGCCATAATGACACCATAGTCCAACAAATCATGACTCAGCACAGCAACAACACGAATGAAACTTCTAACCGACCAGTGTTTCTAGCTATTGAGTACCCGATGAGTATGTGTGTAGAAGACAGTATACAACCGAATGAAATAAATTCGAATCAAATAGAGGTTGCACCATCGGTACTAGATGATAGCCCAGCTACTAACAAACACTCGTGCGTCTGTCAGCAGCATATTAAAAAGTTAGAGTCAGACCTGAAAGTACTTTTAGATGCCGCCTCTGACAACACAAACAAGATCGCCACGATCATTAGTGACTATAACAACCTCAAGTCAGATGTGACTCTTCTGAGAGAAGAAAATGTTAAACTAAAACACACCGTTGAGACGTTACAACGCTCGCCCACTACTGACCTGGCAGAACACGCAGATATTCTAGAAGTAACAGAACCAGTCGTAGGCGCGTCAATTACTCAGCCAACCAAAACACATCAGCAAATAGAAAATGTTGCTCAACAGCACTCAACATATCCTATCGAAGTAAAGGTCAGCAATAGATTTGAAGCATTACAAGAGCAACTATCAAACAACATCCTGGACGACAGAACATAGCCGAGAGAATACGCCCACATTCAAAAAACATGTGATAATCTGCAAGAAGACAGACTACAGCTGGATTGTCATGAATGGCAGAAACAGCGTGCAAGACGTGTCAGAACCCAACATACACAGAAATTACCGGCTGACTGCACCCACGTGATAACTGGCGACTCTTTGATTGGAGGAACTTACAGCGACCGCATGTCCTTATCAGACACCGACAAAGCCGCAACAATTCAGCTTCCAGGTGCAGGAGTAGAAAGACTAACAAACAGTATACGTAAAATGGAGGTTAATACAGCAATTAAAAAGACAACGATTCGTATAGGAATACACGACACTATGAAAAACCAAAGTATAACAATTTCTCAGTTAAAAACACTACTTGACTTACTACGTTACACTTTCCCAAATTCTACAGTTTTTTTCTCCTCCATCATACCACCAAGTTATTATATTATATCAACGTGATTGGCCGACATAAACAATAACACCCTAGAGACGTTTTGCAATCGGTATCATGTACACTTAATCAACAACACACCCTTCTTCACATCACAAACAGGAGCACCAAAGAAACGATTGTATAGAGACCAAATACACACATCCACATTAGGAACTTGTCTTCTTGCAAAGAACATTAAATACCCTGAAAGGGCACAAAACCTGACCAAACCACAAATGCGAAAAACATTGATTCCTGAAGAACCAAGGCCAACCCAGGCCAACCGAAACTCCCCCATTTCACCAGGTATACGTCTGCTGACATCTGAACCCCGACCTCCGGCCACTCAAGAATCACACATGCTACCAAGAATAAACCAACCCATCCTTCCTACCCCCATATTAGCACGGGAAGGAGATAACTACCACAATAGCTTTCCTGCCCTCCCCTGCAAGGAACCTGCGTTGCAAGCATCGGCACACACACACGGCAGTAATACCACTTTGACACAACCCCCTCACGCCACAAATGTGCTACCTAGGAGACAGCAGGAAGTTCCGCATCATTGGGGTCCAGAACTTTACATTTACAATGGGCCACCTATCAGACAACAACAGGTTCCTCATCATTGGAATCCAGAACTGCTACACCTGTTGCAATTTAGTCCCGCCGCACTGAATCAAGCTTTTATGATGTCTCTACAATACAGAACTGTAAGATAGGATATGTATTAAACACTGAGCCCTATACGCAATATACCAGGAAAAGAGCTTCATCCTTGAACTTTAACTGCTTACTGTTTAGCGTTTTATCTCCCGTGTGAGATACCCAGTTTTAAACAGAAACATTGACTTGTATAGTCATTTATTCATTCTTTCGGATAGCAGCTGGTTACATAGCTTGCGAAGTAGTTCGAGCTAATTAAATGTTGTATGTTCATACGCTTTAATTCTTTTTGTTCTGTATTTGCACTATACTTGTTGGTCTCATTAGTTATATCGTTATTATATTGTCATTTACATATCGATTTATATTACTGGTATTTTGTAAGTTAATGTAATTGTGTATTTTTATGATCTTGTATATTTACCTAATTTTGACTAATTTACACTTACTTCTTGGGTGAAATGTCTGAGAAGTGGCAACATTGGCTCAATAAATCAGGAATACATTTTGGACACCTAAACATATGCAACTTATTCAACAAGCTGCCAGAGTTATCTTCTATTCTTAATCAAAATTTTCATGTATTCGGCCTTAATGAAAGTAGACTAAATGAAAACATTTCAGATGAGGACATCTATATTAAAGGGTACAAAGTTGTTAGAAGAGATCCCTGTAGGAAACAAGAGACAGGCATAGTAGCCTATGTTTCTAATCTACTAAATGTTCACCGTAGGCTAGACTTTGAAACTTGCGAAATAGAATGTATTTGGTTGGAGTTAAAACCGCACACCCCTGATAATTGGCTATCTCTATCGAAATCCCAGGGCTGGACACGTTTGGTACGAAAATTTCACTATCATGATGGATGTGGTTTTCGCTTCCGGGAAGGAAATTGTACTACTCGGAGACTTTAACATTGACACCAACAAATCCCATATAATTTGGGGAAATATAATTGCATCATACAACTTCCAACAAATAGTAAAACAAGATACTAGAGTAACAAACTCAGCTTCAACACTTATAGATCACATTTATGTAACTTGCTCGGACAACATCATAGAATGCACCGTGCCCAATTGTGCAGTGATCGATCACTACCTAATATGCTGCACATGGTCTAAAAAAAGAATTAAAACTCCTAAACATAAACACATAACTATAACATATAGAAGCTACAAAAATTTCAACCAAAACGCATTTTTACAGGACTTGCTCAGTTCACCTCTAAACAATGTTTATTAACTTCCAGACCCGGATGATGCTCTGGAATCCTCGATGAAGATCTTTATTGATGTGTTTGATAGACATGTGTCAATCAAGGAAGTTCGAGTAAAACAACACGTCAAACCACCTTGGATCACCCAGGAAATTCTTGAAATTATGAGAGACAGAGATAAGGCACATAAAAAGCGGGATCTCAGCACATACCGTACTCTTAGAAACAAAGTTCAATATACCATACGAAAAAAAAGAAGAAAAATTACTTTAAGAACTTAGTAATGGATAAAACAAATAGTAAGGATATATGGAAGGCAATTAACATCTTGACAAACAAGCATAACTACTCAAATTCATTACCATAAAATCCTATTTCATGCGACCAATTCATTAACTTTTTTCAGAATGACATAAATCAGTTGAAGGCTTCAATACCAAATTCTCCTTGCAACTTATCTTTACTGTCATCGTTTTGCCAGACCAGATGCCCCCGAGATATCCTTTCTGACATACCGCTAATGACAGTCACTGAAGTATTCACTTACCTCAGTAAACTAAAAAAACACAAACTCATATGGGTTAGATGGAATCAGCAATCGGATTCTCCGCTGTGCTGCGCCAGTGATCTGTGTATCACTAACCTATGTATATAATCAGTGTCTCACCTAAGGTCACTTTCCATCAGCTCTCAAAATCGCTAAAGTGTATCTTCTCCTTAAATCTGGTTCATTGGACAATGGTCTCCCGAACAATTATAGACCCATTTCTTTACTATCATCACTATCTAAACCACTAGAAAAACACATCCATAAGGTAACATTACAGTATTTAGATCGCAACAAGCTTATAGTTGACATTCAATCAGGATTTCGACCAAAATATTCTTGCCATACGGCCCTAACAAACATGATAGAAAATTGGCACCTGAATATAAATAACAACAATCTATGTGAAGCTGTGTTTATCGATTTCAAAAAAGCATTTGATATGATAGGCCATGCCATTTTAATTAAAAATCTAATGTTGTGAAAGCTAATAACATATTTTCTGTCAAACAGAAATCAAGTAGTATCATACAATAAATATCTGTCCCAAACCACTACCTTCAATACTGGAGTACCGCAAAGCTCTATTCTTGGCCCTCTATTATTCGCTATATATATTAATGGTCTACCTTTGCATCTTTCGTCGTCCTGCAATCTATTTGCAGACGACTGTACAGTGTATACAAACGCTGAAAGCAGTAATTTCCTGTAGTCGTCTTTTCAACAAGAATTAAATAATGTAGTTAGGTGGAGCTATGCGAACCGTATGCAAATTAACATCACTAAAACAAAATCTATGTTATTAACAACCAGACAAAGACTTCAGACTCTAAATTCCCACAGATCACTTCAACTTCACATCGATAACATGCCAGTAGAAAGTGTAACTGAGCACAAAACATTAGGCCTCATCATTGATAGAAACCTAACCTTTAATCCTCACGTTCAAGCGCTCACTAAACAAACAGCGAAAAAAGTCTACCAACCCGCCAAAATTAACAATTTCCTTGATGAGGACACAAGGAACATATTCTATACGTCTCACATACAGACACATTTTGACTACTGCTCTACAATCTGGGACGCTCGACGCTCAGAGGAAAGGCGAGACGGACATATAATCAGATTGTTACTGGAACTATTAGTGTTGGAACTCTTCGCTGGTTGCTGAGGATGGGGACGGAGCGCTTATGGGAATGTCCCGAATGCTGTGATGTCGGTTCCTAGATCAATCAATCAATCAATCAATCAATCTCCACTTCAGTGAGCAACTAGGGTTGGAATTGAATAGTAAGAAGACACAGATTATGGTCGTCACCGTGAAGAAGAAAATACAACAATGTGATATACGAGTAAATGGGCATATTCTTAAGCAAGTTAATTGGTACAGTTATCTCGGAACAGTCATAATATCTGATGGGAGATGCCTTGAAGAGATTAGAACATGAATTGCCATTGAGAAGGTAGCCTTTTGCAGGATGAAAAACATACTGACCAATAAAAAGATATCACTTGAAAAGAGAAAAAGAGTGGTGTTGAAGTACTACATAGAACCTATACTTGTGTGTGGATGTGAAGCGTGGACAATAAGCAGTCAAGCTGAAAAATAGCTGATGGCTGTGGAAATGTGGTTTCTGAGGAAAATACAAAGAATACCATAGACAGACAGAAAAACCAATGAAAAAGTTCTTCAAGAAACAAATGAAGATCGTAATCTGATTAGAGTCATTAGATGTAGACAGTCAAACATTGTTTGGGTGTCTTATGAGAAGAAATGAATTGGAGAACTTGGTGACAATTGGCAAGATCGAAGGGAAGAGATCAAGGGGGAAGACCGAGACGTAAATGCCTGGATGGATTGGCCAAGTGGCATGGTCGAGACTGGAACACGGAGCTGATCCACGACTCTGGTGATCGAGTGAGATGGCAGAACAATGACCGCCATATCGGCATGGCACATGATGGATGGATGGATGGAATCAATAGTAATAGCTGATATGCGGATATTAATAATAGATGTCATGAATTGATACGTTGATCTTTATAACCAGTAACATGAAGTGATACACGGATAGTAGTATTCAGTAACATGAACTAACACAGAGTAATCTCCTTTTCTCCTTCAGTATACAGTATTATAAGATAGATAGTAGGTAGCAGCGGTAGCATAGCGGGTAGACGCTCGCCTGCCGGTCTGGTCATCTTGGGTTCGATCTGCATCAGAGCGGTTAGGAATTTTCAAAATGTATCCCAGCTCTCAGGTCCAGACATCCTAAAATGAATACCCACTGAGTGCCGACTATAAAAATAGGGTTCTGGCTCCTATGTCCAATGCTAGGTATGGTGTCCGCCTCGAGTGCTGGAGGTCCCGGGTTCAAGCCCCGGTGAGGGCCGGGATGTTTTCACGTGGACTTCTAGTAACAAAATTTCCCCTGGTCTCTGGGTAGTGAGATCGGACGCCCGTGTTTATTGTTGCGCACGTAAGAAATCCCTTGGCAGTTGGAAATCGAAAAAAAGTAGCCTAACGGCGCTGCCCAGGAAAAATTTCGAGTTAAAAATCTACATACAGTATTTCAGGATCCTCGCTGGTGCTAAAGAGTTCGTGCACTGAGCTGAGATTCCCCCGACTAAGACTTGAGTTAGGAGTAGAACGGAGCACTTATGGGTTGCACCCTTGTGCTGTGATGCTGATCCCTCGACTAAACTAAACTAAACTAAACTAAGAGACCTTTACTTTCACTTTAGAGTTTGACATGTCTGTTGGTAGAATAACAAATATCAACAACAACCAATATCAAAACAAACAATAAAAGGCCCCTAGAAGGAACCAGATGTGGATATGTGAAGTGCAAGGAGCATCACATTTTAGGCCTGGGAGTATGTAGGTATCCAACCCTCGTCCGACCGCTCTCATACCATTGTCAGCGTAAAGTCCTAGCCATTACACCAACGGTCGGCTGTGTTCTTTGCAGAACGTCGCATTCAACTCTAGCATTTATTGGTTGCTATTTTCTAGGTAATATGACGTTCATTAGGCGTTGTTCGTAATAAGATGGAGACTTCACAAGCGCTCATTAGTTTAGTGTAAGTAATGTGATTTTCTCTCGATGTCTTTGTCGAAGATGATTTTAAAAAAAAAGTAGGTTCTAATTGGTATGTGGCTAATGAAGTGGAATGAATAATTTTATGAAATCATTTGCCTGACAAACTGCATAAATGGTGTCTGTTTTATCCGACTTCCAATATAGTCACTGTTGTGCCATCTCAGCCGTTTATGCCCCGTTCTATCTTCTTATTGTTGTTTGGCAATGAAAGGTTATCGCCGAAACGTCCTCTGTTTTCGTAATTTTAGTTTGAATAACAAGCCAAGACTTTGTGTCTTTATATTGTTTAACTTCCAATGAACATATTTTGTACACGAAGCCTCCAACCATCCACCCATCCATCATGTTCCATGCCGGAAAGCGTGGGAGGTCGTGACTCGCCATTTCACTGGATCACCAGAGTCGTGGATCAGCTCAGCGTATTTGTCTCGACCATGGCATGTGGCCAAGCCATCCAGGTTGTTACTTATCGGTCTTCCCATTGGTCTGTTCCTTTCGATCTTGCCAGTTGTCACTAAGTTCTCCAATTCATTTCTTCACATAATATGCCCAACAATTTTGACTGTTTACGTCTAATTTCTCTAAATCAGTTTACGAGCTTCCAACGTGAAACTCTAAATATAATAGTTAAACATATTACACTGAGCTGAGTTGTGATGAGACAACGACCGACATCACAACAATCGGGCCATACTCATACGCGTTCCGTCCTCTTCTTCAACAAGCGAAGAGTCCCAATACTAATATCACCAGTTGCAGCCTGATTATGTATACGTCGGGTCTTTCCTCGGAGTACTGAGTGTCGGCCAGATCCTCTGGCCCATCCCTGACCCACCATTTTCTCCAGGCAAACGTGGTGTAGCTTTTCCTCCACGCTGTTTAAATGATCCAAAAGGGTCCTGACCACGTCTGTAATATGGTGCAGCAATACCCGATCCATTGGTGCAGACTCAACCCTCTGTCCTACTGGTCGTTTCCCAACACCCCATTATATTACACCACAATCTCATATGTGCATGCTGGTATATGGGTGATCGACTGCCCCTCCTTCTTCGCTCGCGTTCACACTCAGACCCCGCGTTAATTCCTCTAATAAAGACCCAATTTAAAATCCGTGCCAAGACATTTCTTGGGAATTAAAGGTGTCAGATGTGATACTTACCACATCACAAACCGAGAACCGATGGTCTATAAAAATGTAAAAACGAAATTTAACTAACATAGAATGCGTTTGTGCTACCACTCACATATTCTCTAATTGTCCTAAAGTATTTGCATTCAAATGCCTACAATCTTCGTTCTAGTTTAATACTTTTTTTTCCGCATTTCCATCCTGTTTTAGGATATTGCGGTCAACACCAGCATCTTTCAGCTGTATGTTGATTCCTAGGCTAAATTACGCTCATCAGCACGCCACGACTTTCTGAGCGACCGGCTGCATACTCTCATAAGTCACTAGCGTGACTCGAACCACTTCTAATTCTCGTCCGCTCACGTCGACCACGAGAGTATTCGGGATTAACGGAAAAAGCTGCTAACCCCTCGGCCAGGCAGCCGGCTGTTCTAGTTTAATACAGTTATTTTATTTACTGCAGATCACAAGACATTTTGAAAACAATTTCTTACTTTCTATTTGAAAATGTGCATTCATTTTAAAATTAAGTATGCAATTCAAAACTGGCTGAATTTGAAAAATGAAAATACTAGACAATGAAATGTATATTGGTACATTGTATGATATCTGTGACAACAATTTGGTAACGACCAATGGAGTACAACAAACAAGAAATGTCCCAGACATGGATGCAAAAAACTGGATACTTTTTACAGCAGCTTTCCAATTGGCTGTAACAATAATGACGTCCTGTGGTGTAGAGCTGTGCAGATTCCGACCTTTCCTTGCTTTCTCGCGCTGAAAGGCAACATAAGCGATCCGAAAGTAGCATCCACATATCACACAAGAAAACATGATATCAGCGATAACACTCCAAATGCACAACTCAAACGGAGTACGCAAAAATGTGCAATCTGGGTTTAATGTGTCATTTCTAAAAACTATTAATGGAATAAAAACATGAATCAGCGTTGATACCCAAATAAACAGAATCGTGTATACGTTGTATTTTCTAGTCATATGATTAATATAGTACACCGGTTTTAGAATATAAATATAACGATCTATAGCAATGGCTGTCAAATGGAGAAGTGACGAAAATACTGAAGAGTAAGATACTCCAAGTATCAAAGCATTCAGAATGTTCTTCACATGAGCATGTTCAACAAACTTTAGGAAGTACAGTATAAGATTGCCTATAAAAGCAATACTTGTAAAAATGTCACACACAGCGAAAGAAGCAATAAAGTAATTTGTATTGTTGTGCAGTGCCGGGGTTCGTCGTACTATAATTAGTGTTAATAAACTAACAAATACCACACAGCAGCCAAACCCTGCACCACTGCACACCCCAACAAGGATTATAGGTTGTAAAACAACACATCTGGATGTATCGTTGTCCATCTTGTCTATTTCTTAAAGTGCCAGCTGATTGTTAAATTAAGCTAAGCTGCTAACAATGGAAGATCGACTACATGCAACGTGTGTGGTCTTGTCAAACAGTTGAGGCTCACTTCCAATCTGAAATAGAGACATACTGTCAAAATATCACTGCATTTGGTCTTAAGTATGTTGAATATAACCTTATTTGAAATGTTTTGTCTCAGAAAAATTCGCGATGCGTAATTGGCTCTTTCCTATTTATCCCACACATCGTAACAAGCGTCTTATAGCTGTTTGGTCAGAGTATAGTAATGATATCGTGCATACTCTGTGGCAAATAGCATTCTCTTTAAATTTCTACAATACCTGGTTGTTAATTAAGTAAATGACCTTTTTAACGGCAGGAGTTGTACTACGTCAGTCCTATACTTTAGAACAGTTGGCATTCGATGTATGATGTTGCAAAAATTTCGCCATCCGATTTCAGTTCTCATGATGTTTACTGATCTCTATTTTAGCCTGGTTCGATAAGTGAGCCCAGGCCTTTTTTTTGCGCTCGCGCTTTGAACTCAAGCCTAGTCCATACATACTATTTATAATAGTCATGGACTGAATTTTCCGTGTGGGTTAGCTTTCCCTATTAACAGTGTCCCTCGCCATCAGGGGATCCCACTCCGACTTCAGAGGTACTTGTAATTGACGTCCCCATGTCAAGGACGACAGGTCAACATTTTAGTCCAGCTGTCCGGTGTAGGGGTTGAAACGCTTACCTCGGCATCAGCACACCGGATGTTTAAGAACACGCGTTCTTATCCATTCGGTCATGCGGACCTGCGAGCCCAGGCCTATTTGAATGGGTGTTCATGAGGTTTCACAATATCGGCTTTTTCAAAATATTCGCTGTTAAATATTCCATTTATTATAACGTAAAGTACTGGACTGCGTGGCTAAGGTCTTGCGGACGTGATTCATAAGCCCAGTTACTCGCGTCTGAAACAAAGCTGCGACCGATTTTGCAGCACTCCGTGTCGCTCTGGGTGAACTTGTTGATATCAGAGCCGGATATTCAGAAAGCAATGGCAAACTACTGAACGTAAACTTGCCAAGACATCAAGAACAGCAATAAAATGCTGATGTTGACAGCCATGTCCTATACATGGAAAATGCAAAAAAAAAAAAAAAAAAACGTATAGAACATGATCGCTTGCGCTTCTCGACAAGGCACACGATTATGACTATACACATTTAAAAAAGATAACAGTCAGATGTCACGTAGGAGATCGACTTGACTGAGAAGTTCAACGCGATTTTACTGTCTTCCTCTGAACGCGATGTGTTAGGTTACTTCCACAAGCCGCTAGTTGATCTTTCCAGTTGTCACGATGTTCTCCAATGCCTCTCTTCTCACTACATGACCAAAGGAAGCTGTTTGTTTCTTTCTTCTTATTGTTGTATTTAGTGTTCTAGTTTCATTAACCTGTTTCAGGCAGTCGTTTTTAGTTACTCTGGCAGTCCAAGGAATTCGCAACATTCGTCTCAGGAACCACATCTCTGTTGCTTCTAATTTCTTCCTCTGTTGTACATCTTCCATCTTATGTTATAAATGTCCCTAGGTATCTAAAATTATCCACGTGGTTAAGAATGTTTCCTTCTATTTCAATGTCACATTTTGGTGTCACCATTTTCTTTGATATTACCATTGTTACTGTTTTCTTGATATTCAAGGAGAGTCCTTTCCTTGCACTCTCTGTTACTACAGTGTCCAACAATTGTTGTAGGTCTGTTGATTTATCTGCCACCAATACTGTGTCATCTGCATAGGGTTTATTATTTATATTATAACCTCCAACTAGTATTCCTGGCATCTCTTTGATCTCTCTCATTATTACTTCGCTATATAGGGAGAAGAGATCTGGTGACAAGACACATCCCTGACGTACTCCTAGCTTTATGTGTTTGTAACTACTCTCTTTATTTCCAATTTAAATTTTTGGTTCAAGTAAATATTGTTTATTATTCTTAAATCTTTCCCATCAGTGTTGATATCTTCCAACATTTTAATCAGTTCATCATATTTTACTTTATCAAATGCCTTAGTATAATCTATGAAGCATAAATATATATCTTTCTGTTTCTCTATTGACCTTTCTATTAGTGTCCGTGATGTATATATTGCATTGTTTGTGCCCTTTCCCTCAACAAATCTATACTGTTCTTCACTAATTTCCATTTTTATTATCTTTCTGGTTCTTCTCATTATGATTCTGAGCAGAAGCTTAGTGATATAGTTTATGAGGTTAATTGTTCGAAAATCTTCACATTCAATTGCTCCTGGTCTTTTTGGTATAGCTATAAATGCAGATTTCAGCATATCACTGGGTAAATATCCACTGCTGTAAATATCATTTAACATTTTGGTTAATATTAGTTAGTTAGTTAATCGCAGTTCCAACTTCACAGCAACGGGTCGTCCCCATTATGCTCCGTTCCTGTGCCAGTGAATATCACACAAAACGCTCCCCACTGCCCAATGTGAAAAGTGGAAAAGACAAACAACAGCCCGCACAGATGCACTGTGCATACTTTGGTTAATATATCTACTCCAAATTCTCCCAATACTTCTAATTCTTCTAATGTTATTTCATCTGGTCCAGCTGTGTTTCCTTTCTTCATATATTTCATAGCGTCAGCGACTTCTTCTTTTAGAATAGATGGACCTTCTAAGTTACTTTCTTCTGTTAATTCTTCCCTTTCCCCGTCATATAATTCTCTTATATACTCATTCCACCTCTTCATTATAGCACCTTCCTCCAATAATATCTTTCCTGTTTTTGATTTCAAACACCCAGTATTTATTCTTATTTTTCTTCCCGTGAGCTGACTGATTTGTCTGTGCATATTTTTTGTATCTTTAATGGCATTTAATTCAATTTGTTTGCACTCCTCATTTAACCAACTTTCTTTTGCCTTCCAAAATGTATCTTTTATTTCTTTATTTATCTTAGCGTATTCTTGTTTGTTATTTTTACTCTGTTTTCTTTTGTCCATCAGCATTAAGATTTCTTCATTCATCCATTTTTTCTTAGCTACTTGATTTCTCTCTGGTAATATTTCTTTGCCAATTTGATGAATGGAGTCCCTTAACATTTCCCATTGTTCATTTATACTTTGTATCTTAGCTATTGCATTGTACCTATTGTTCACAGTCACTATGTATTGTTCTTGAATTTCTGTATCTACTTTCAGAACGTCTTTATTAAGTCTCATGTTCCTAACACGTCAGATATCACATGAAAACTCATGAATATATTGTTACCAACTAAATCACAAACAGCCAATAACCGCTGCGGTTGAATGTAACGAGCTGTAAAGGGTGAGGCATTAACGTTGTCATATTTACGACTTGGGACTTAATTTTGTCCTTACAAATTGGTGTGGAAATCACACAACCAGGACACAGACGGGCTGCCGACTGAGCGGTTTTTGTACCAGCTTAAACTCAGAAGCTACCGAGCACAATGGTAGAGCAAAACTACCGAACTGCCAGGTTCATATTGTTGATAGCTAGACTGGACACCTCGCCTTCTCGGATAAGGAGAACAAAATATAAAGATATGGATGAGAGTTGTAAGCGTTAAATACCCAACCATGACACAGAACGAAAGAAGAAAAGAAAGAAAGAAAGAAAGAAAGAAAGAAGCAGGAAGAAAATGAAGGAGATGAATAGTAAGAGGAAGAGGAAGAAGACTAACACTTACCCTCAGCCTCATAACGCCATGAACTATGTGACACAAGAGAGTACAGAGTCCATTCACGGTGGAGACACTTTGCTGTGTTACACCCGAGAATTGCCGGACAGATAACTAACTACAACACAAGTAGGAGAGGCAATGACGCATTGTGGATGACTGACTTTCACTGGTGTTAGCACAGCTTTCTTTGCCTCTTGAAAACATGCACAAGTTCTAGCAATCTATAGTTTATGCGAACTGCGATGTTTGCGGCGTTTCACTCAAAGTAAAGAGCAATATGTCGGTTAAGCAGGCAGGACATATGCTAACCCATACAATCGTTCATAATTTACGAAGTTTGAATATTACAAGTAGGTCCTTAAATAACTTTCGAATTGCCTCCTTGGAAACTATGTGGCGCTGTGCAGTGTAAACGTTGCACAATTACCCGCCATACCGAGTCGAGGGTTAGATATCTGCAGCGGGCGATTTGTAATCAGACAGCTTTGTGTTGAGTTATATGGTATGAGCCTTCTTTCTTTTAGAAAGCAATGACAAACTACTAAGCGTTAAAATTGCCCAGTAAATCACACACAGCCAGACGTCGTACAATGGACATGAACTAATTTTAATTCATCATCATCATGAGTAGAGCAGGGCACTCACAGACGGAAATGGCTGTCAAAGGCAATGGTAAAAGACCACCATGTGGATGTGGGGAAACCAACACATTATCTTCCCAAGATTTATTGTTACAAAGAGGCATTTATAACATCAGATGGAAGATGTACAACAGAGATTAAGAGCAGAATAGGCAGGCAAAAGCTGCATTTCAGAAAATGAAGAGTATCTTATGCAATAAGTCATTATCACTGAATATAAGAAAGAGAGTGCTAACATGCTATGTAGAATCAGTTTTGCTGTATGGCAGCAAATCTTAGAATGCAAATGAACAAATTATGAAGAACTTATAAGCAACAGAGATGTGGTTATTAAGACGAATGTTGCGAATTATTTGGACTGTCAGAGTAACTAACAACGTTTGCCTGAAAGAGGCTAATGAAACTAGAACACTACATACAACAATAAGAAAGACGCAAACAGCTTTCTTTGGTCATGTGATGAGAACAGAAGCATTGGAGAACATTGTGACAACTGGAAAAATCGAGGGGTAGAGAGGCAGAGGCGGACCAAGAGAAATGATGCTGGGTGTATTGAGACGGTGGCATGGAGGAATATCATCAGCAGAGTTGATCTAGAACACCAAAGACCGAGATCTGTGTGGAGCCAAGAACGGCTGCGCCAGCTGGCAGGGTACTTGATGATGATCATCATCATCATGAGTTGTGGATCAACTCAGTATTTTTGTCTCGACTATGACACGTGGCCAACAAGCCATCCAGATATTTTCTTCTCTGTCTTCCCCTTGTTCTTTCCCCCTCAATCTTGCCAGTTGTTGCCAAGTTCTCTACTTTGTTTTTTCTTATAATGTGTCTGAAAAATGAGCTCTAATCAGTTTAATGTTGTCATCTGCTTTTTGTATGACTTACTGATTTGTTGTTCTGTTAGTCAGGTCTTAGTCAGATATGACTGAGCTACCGTATGACAGTAGACGGTACTACCTGCTTTTTGTTAGCGCCGAATGTTGGGCGGCGCTTACCAAACCCGACACCCCACATTGTGCCAACGGCTTCGGGCGGAAGAGCGCAATTGGGAGGGTACTAGCCTTATCCTGGTGCGAGGAAATGCAACCCAAAGACAAAATAAGTCATGGCAGGGCAGACCAGACCCTAAGCCTTGGTTGGCAGCTGGTCTAGGATCGAAGCTCCGACAGGCGGACAGTTAGAGCATTGCTTTGCTGATCCGGCAGCTTCTGCAGCTTGTCTTGTTCCAGATGTATAGGTGTTAACTTTCCTCTGGAGTGAACTAGGCAGGCCGAGAGAGGGATCATGCTGCATGGGCAACAAATGGTTTCTTTATTTTAGCCCAGGCTTTGTGCTATGGAGAGGCAATAACTCCATCCCTGGTCTTAACCGGTCTCGGAACCAAAGCGAGAGGCAACTGTTACGGGTTATATATAAGTCCTTGTCAGTTGGCGTAGACATGGGGCGCCACGCGTTGCCTCTGACGGTGGGAGACACCAACAGGTGTCACTGATCAGCTACCGCCCGCCTCAAGCTGGGCATCCCCCAGCCAATTGGGTGCTGATCCGCCACAGCCTGCCTGCTTCAATGGGTGCTTGGGGCTAGGACAAAATCTGAACCGCAGGCTGTAAAACCAATGCACCAGGTACTAATAAAAAGAACAGAAACCTCAAGCTACGGCTTGCAACCTGGAACGTGAGAACCATGTGTCCAGGATTTTCCACTGACTTGACAAATATTGACGATGTGAGAAAAACGGCTGTGGTTGATGCTGAACTCAATCGTCTTAACATTGATATTGCTGGCCTGCAGGAGACACGCCTCGCTGAGGAAGGGTCACTCAGGGAAAACAATTACACCTTTTTTTGGAAGGGAAGAGGGCAGGCAGAAAAAAGGCAACATGGTGTGGGCTTTGCAGTGAAGAATTCGCTACTGGGAATGATTGATATCCCAGCTGGAGGTAATGAAAGATTATTATCACTGCGTTTGGCAACCTCTTGTGGATTTGCCACCATTCTCACTGCATATGCACCGACACTCGCTTCCTCTGATGATGTGAAGGATACGTTCTATGAGCAGCTAGACTCTGCGATCAAGACAGTTCCAAAATCCGACTACATTTATTTGCTCGGTGATTTCAATGCTCGTGTGGGCAAGGACTCGAGTTCATGGCCAGTGTGCCTTGGAAAATACAATATCGGTCACATGAATGATAATGGGCAAAGGCTGCTGGAGCATTGCACTAGAAATGACCTATGTATTACAAACTCCTTTTTTAAAACAAAAGAGATGCATAAGGTCACATGGAAACATCCAAGATCCGGCCATTGGCATCAGCTGGACTTCATCATCACACGGAGACAACATCTGAACCATACATCATTAACTAGAAGTTACCACAGTGCTGACTGTGATACAGATAATTCTTTGGTTGTTGCAAGGGTTAGACTAAGACCAAAGAGAATCTACACAGCTAAACACAAGTCTAGCCCCAGGATTAATATTATTAACACTCACGATCCTGGAAAGTGCTTTGAATTTCAACAGCAACTTGAAGACGCTTTCAATGATACATCAGAAAATTGTATAGTAAATGATAAATGGAGTAAACTTAAGGAAACTATTTATAAAACAGCGGTAGGGGTTTACGGCACTGTGGATCATAAGAGGCAGGACTGGTTTGCGGCAAACAGACAGATACTGCAGCCCTTGATTGATAAAAAGAAGATAGCTCTCTTAAGAAACAAGGAAAGACCAAAGCGTAACACTCTGAGTTAGCTGAAACAAGCGAGGAAGGATGTACAAAAGGCTGCCAGGCAGTGTGCGAATGACTATTGGATCAAGTTATGTGAGTCCATTCAAATCGCAAGTGATAAGGGAAACATCAGAAGCATGTATGAAGGGATAAAGAAAGCCTGTGGTCCAATGATCAAAAGAAGTGCACCGCTGAAAACCTTGACTGGAGAAATCATCACTGATAAGAAACAGCAGATGGATAGATGGGTCGAGCACTATTTAGAGCTTTACTCAAGTGAAACCAAGCTAGCGGATGATGCCCTCAACGCCATAGAGGCTCTACCAACTCTTGACCACCTGGACACACTTCCCACCATAACAGAAGTTAAGTGTGCTATAAATGAGCTTGCATCTGGCAAGGCTCCAGGTAAGGATAGGATTCCAATAGAGGTAATCAGGAGTGGGCAAGACACACTCGCTCAACAGATCCACCAGCTAATAGAGCTATACTGGCGAGAAGGACAAGTCCCACAGGATTTCAAAGATTCAAACATCATAACGCTGTACAAGAACAAGGGAGATCGGAGCGACTGTAACAACTATAGGGGTATCTCACTTCTGTGTATTGTTGGGAAAGTATTTGCCAGAATTGTAATGCGCAGACTTCAAGTCCTGGGAGATCAAGTCTACCCCGAATCACAGTGCGGCTTCCGTCAGAACCCGTCTACCATTGATATGATATTCTCATTGCGACAGATGCAAGAAAAATGCCGGGAACAAAATCAGCCACTGTTTATTGCATTCATCGACCTCACAAAGGCATTCGATTTGGTCAGTCGTGAGGGTCTGTTCAAGGCACTTAAGAAGATTGGCTGCCCACCAACTCTTCTGTCCATTGTGGAATCGTTCCACACAGGCATCAAGGGTATAATTAAGTTTGATGGGTCAACTTCAGAAGAGTTTGAAATCAAGAGTGGAGTTAAGCAAGGTTGTGTACTATCCCCCACCCTCTTTGGGATATACTTTCACTTCTACTGAAATATGCCTTTCGTGATCAGGATGGTGGCATATACATTCACTCACGCTCAGATGGTGGCCTCTATAATGCTCAGAGATTGAAGGCCAAGACCAAAATTAGCAGGGTACTAATCAGAGAGTTGCTTTTTGCGGATGATGCTGCGATTACGACCCACTCTGAGGAAGAATTACAACATCTACTATCTGCATTCTCCAATGCTTGTTCTGAATTTGGTTTAACAATTAACAAAAAGAAGACACAGATTATGTCACAAGGTGCACATAGTGTACCATCAATGTTTATTGACGACGCCGAACTGGAGATAGTAGATCATTTTACATATCTAGGATCAGCAAATTATCCCTCGATCAGTAAATCAACATCAGGATTGGCAAGGCAGCAACAACAATGAACATGTTAGCAAAAAGAGTCTGGGAGAACAGGAAGCTTACTGCCAAAACAAAAGTTCTCGTCTACCAAGCCTGTGTCCTTAGTACTCTTCTTTATGGCAGTGAAACCTGGACAACTTACTCACGCCAAGAGAAACGTTTAAACAGCTTTCATATGCGGTGTCTGCGAAGAATACTTGGTATTAAGTGGCAAGACAAAATCACAAATACTGAAGTATTGGAAAGATCAGGTTGTGTGACGGTGTATTCCATGCTCAGTCTTCGTAGACTTAGATGGATAGGACACGTTAGGAGGATGGATGATGGTAGAATACCAAAGGACATCTTTTTTGGTGAATTACAGACGGGTAGGAGATCTCAGGGTCGGCCTCTACTACGATACAAAGATGTGTGTAAGTGTCACAGTCTCACATGAGGGCGGTATTAACATAAAGATAATAGAGAGTGGAGAAGGGATAGAACTCCAGCTAAAGGGAAAGAACCGAGTCACTCGAAGGCTCGAATAACCCAGAGCCTTCTCGAAGGACCGGTCAGCGTGTCCACAGCCCCGTGGACACCGATGGAGCCCGCCGATTGCGGGGTCCACGAGAAACTCGAAGAGAGAGTTACCACCCGTGTCGGATTGCGACACGTGTGGAAAGGCAGACACGGACTGGACATCGGAGAAGCAACAGGGCTTACCTTAAGGGAGACTTGATAGCTTAAAACCCAAGTGTATTTAGGGGTCTTACGCATACGTTAGATAGCTGATAGAGTTGTTGTAATAATCATGTATTATTGCTTTATTGTAAACTCCTGTGATACGCAACTCGAGGGTTGTTGGCTGCGAAAACCTTTCTTCGCCAGCTTAATGTAACATAATGTAAATAAATGATGTTAGATTGTATCTGAACGGAGTTTGTTGCCTGTATGAGCCCGAGTTTCATTCCCCTAGGTATCTAGGACGGTGACAGGCTATTTGGGGGCCACAAGCCGGTTTTGGCAAGCACAAGCTTTACTTTCCAGACAGCTCTTGGTTTTGCCAAGTAAAATATATCAACTTTCATACATAACAAAGTCTAGAACTTTGCAGCTACTATCGTATCATATGTGAATGAGCTATTGTAGTCCCTCTACAAAAGTAATTAAAGTATGATGTTCATGAAATTTGACATTGACATGACTGGACAATTACAGTGACAATTACTAATTTTTTTTTGATTCCAACATCAGATTGTTCCTCGAAAGATCGTGTATGTAAACTGTCCTCCAGCAGTGGTGAGAAAACAGGAGAACCAAACAACACTACAGTCAAGAAACCAGTAAAATAAGATGAGTCCCATTTCATGCTCATTAGATCCCTAAGCGATACTCATTCATGTTCATTGATGTAACATTTTTTTCTTTGCATTGCTTTTTATATATATGCTAATCTCTTAACCAACTGAACGTGCTCGTATAAAGTTGAATGTAAACATTAAGGGGGATAACCAAATTATGTACACCTAAAACTAATTTCAAAGGGATTTAATTTCGATAAAGTGAACACTAACTAAAATACAAGATGTCAACATTAGAACAGTGCATTGAATTAGGAATTAAGTTAGGGTATACTGCCGAGAAACTGTCAGAATGGGCACAAAAGACGCATTCAGAAAATATTGCACGAGAAGACAGAGCAGCAGAAAGAGAAGAGAAAAAGATGCAGATGCAAATGGAGGCTGAAGAGAAAAAGATGCAAGCGGAAAGAGAAGAGAAGAAGATGCAAATGGAGGCTGAAGAAAAGAAAATGCAACTGCAGGCTCAAGAGAAAAAGATGCAAATGGAGCTCGAAGCTGCGACCAAGCAAGCCCAATTAAACGCAGAAACACAGATAAAACTGAAACAAATGGAAATTTACTCAAACTTAGAAATTTCAGTAAACAAAATTAGAAGTAAGGAAGAGGAACAAACATACAACAAATATAAAGGCTTAGTCAAGCCCTTTTGTTCAGGAGATTCAATAAGCGCATATTTAGAGAACTTCGAGTGTTTGATGACTTACCATAACGTTACAAAAGTCGATTGGGCATTTATTCTGATGAGAAATTTAGCATTAGAGCCCTTAAAAGTGATAGAGACAATTCCACAAGATAGGAGGAAAGATTACAACTATTTGAAACAAAGAATACTCCAACACTTTTCACTAGACACAGCAGGCTATCAACTACAGTTCTCAAAATTAGCCCCATCACCTAACCAAACTTTCATAGACTACGTGTCTACAGTCCAAGATATTTGTACAAAATGGATAACCTCAGCAAAAACAAATAACAGCCATGATAAACTAAAGGAGCTAATTATAATTGATAAAATCATTAGCACAATACCAACCCCTTTTTCTAAATTTCTAAGGCAAAATGATTGTAAGACTATCCAAGAAATAGAAAATAAGGGGAGCGCATAGTTTACAGCTAACCGCGATATTTTTCAGTTAAATATGAGCCAAAATGAAACAGCAGCAGTTACAAACACCAAATATTCAAAACCAAATGAAAATAGGTTCAAACTACGCTCTAAGTTCACAAAACCAGTCCTGTGTCAGTATTGTCATCTGACACACGAACAGTACGCGATGTGTGACAAATCACCGAATTATCGACATCATCTCCAAATGATAGTGGAAAAACAAACAAACAAAAGGAACGCATATCAGAGAGCAGTTAAATGTTTTTTTTTGCGCCAGTTATGGGCATTTCTCAGGACGTTGTGAAGGGCGAAAGATGTTGAAGCAGGCCAATGCCGCATTAGTAGATACATCTTCAGATGAAGAAACTGAACAACAGAACGAATGCGACATCCAGAATGAAAGTGCGAGTGAGTTAGGTAATGCGGTAGAGATCATTAACACCATCACTGATAACACATGTAACACCTGCAGAAAATTTCAGCTTGATACCACTTTGTTATGCGGCCACACAATCCCAGTGTCTAACGAAATGGCCAACGCAGCCTTAACATCAACAGGCAAGTTAAAATTTGCGACAGGTCTTGTTAATAACAAACAATGTGCACTAATACGGGATAGCGGAGCGTCTCTTTGTGGAATTAAAAGAACATTAATTAATGACAAAGACTACACACCCAAATACGTAACATGTCGCACATTCGGAGGCACCATCGAAAGATACCCCCTAGCACTTGCCGAAATTCGTACACCTTTTATATCAGGACAAGTGCTATGCGCAGTACTGGAAAATCCTTGCGCGGAAATTATCCTTGGTCATCTTCCTAACATAAGATCCTGCTCTGAAGAAAAATCAGAGAATGGGAACAGAAAAACTGTATCCAAAAAGCAAACAGCGATTCCAGAATTAAAAAACACACTTGCATGTCTCAAACTGCCAAAAGCACAAGGGAGGCAACCGATGACGGAATTCGAAACGAATTCACAGAGGTGCAGAACACAGGGGCGGTTGAATCTTTCAATGACACCATCAAATTAACACCTCGAACTGAGGACGCGACCGATCCACAAAATATTGAGACTGTAAATGTGCAACAACAGACACAATACGCTAATATAGTGACAAGACAAATGACACACAAAACCCACAACGACCAACTGCACGAGCCGCTTCAAATCATTGCACCCAATATTACCACCACCAAGTTTATCCAAGAACAGAAAACAGATCCAACCCTATCACACTACTTTCGACTAGTAGGAATGAAGCCTAAATTAACGAAAAACGCTTCCTGGACATTCAGATTAAATAACAATATTTTAACGATGCTATATACCAGAGATCAAACCACGATACAACAAGTGATTCTACCTCAGTTACATCGAGATAAAGTACTTCAGATAGCCCATGACTCACCTTTCGGAGGTCATATGGGTTATGAGAAAACCAGGGCCAGAGTCCTGAGCCAATTTTATTGGCCTAAATTTTGCCAAGACATAAAAACCTATTGTAAATCATGTGATATCTGTCAAAAACTAATTAAGAAAGGTAAAAACCCTACTGCAGAAATTCAATCAACCACATCTGCCTCGAGACCATTTCAAATCGTGGCGGTTGATTTAGTGGGTCCTTTAAACCACATCTCAAACAAAGGAAATAGGTACATCTTTACACTCGTTGATCTGTGTTCAAGGTGGGCAGAAATGATTCCATTAAAATCTATCTCCTCTAAGGATGTGACGACGTATTATTACAGATATTCTCCCGTTTTGACTTTCCGGAGAAGATAATATCGGATAGAGGAACGCAATTCATATCTAATGCCACCCAATCGGTAACTAAGCTACTAGGCATAAAACAATGTTTTACAAGCTCTATCGACCGTCCGCAAACGGAATTTGCGAAAAATTAAATGGGGACCTAAAACATATGTTATCCAAAGTGACAGCTGAAAATCCAGCCAATTGGGATATACTTCTCCCAACGGTGCTGTTCGCATACAGAGAAGTTCCACAGTCAAGCACGAGGTTCTCTCCGTTTGAATTAGTATATGGAGCTAACCCAAGAGGACCTCTCGCTATGTACAAAGATATGATATCACAACCCGTAAACACCCAATTACCAGTTTCCACCTATGATTTGGTCACTGACACCATAGACAAAATCATTGGATCCTGTATACTAGCCAGAACATCGTTACAGGAGAAAGGTTTTAGGTACAGGCAGTACGCCAACAAAGGGGCAAAAACGCTTGTATTACAACCAAATCAAGATATTTTACTATTACTACCTGACAAGAGAGATTTACTATCAACCTCTTGGCAGGGACCATTTAAAGTTGTAAGAAGGATTTCGGAAGTTGACTACGAAATCTCTTTGAATTGCAAGTTGAAAATATTCCATGTAAATATGTTAAACCATACTATTCTAGAAATGACAGTGACATGAACAAGCAGACGCAGGAAACAGATGACAATAACCAGACTGACAAGAATGACAACGAAAACGAGACGACAACTAGCCGACTGAAGAACACCTCGACAAACGAAGATCTAAACGAAGCATCATTAACTACTCATTCTTGTAACAACGAAGACGACGAAAACATATTCACAGTACCGACAATATGTGAGAACGACAAATACGACGAGTTTAACGACACATTAGCAACAATTAGTCTGGACGATGACTACAATGACATTGAAGACAATTTACAAACAGTAGCATCAGTAATAAATCAGACGGACGTAGACAATACGGAAATTCCAGTACCAATCATGAACGACGACAGTACGATGAAGGACATACAAATCTCTGACACTTTGACACAACAGCAGCGACAAGACATTTTGTCTCTTCTTAACGACTATAAAACTATCTTCTCAAACAAACCTGGACAGACTGACAAAATAACACATTCCATTATTTTGACAGATCTAACACCTATCAAATGTAGACCATATTCAATTCCATTACATTATAGGGAAAATTTGGATAAGGAAATTTTAGACTTAGAAAAAAATAAAATAATACAGAAATCTGTGTCCCAGTACTCTTCGCCAATTGTTCTGGTGAAAAAGAAGGACCAAACCATTCGTTTATGCATAGATTACAGGAAATTAAATACTATAACCACGACAGATGCTGAGCCAATGTACAGCTGTGAAGACGTCATTTTGAATATGTCTCAATCATCAATTTTTTCGAAACTTGATTTAGCAAAAGGTTACTGGCAAGTACCACTATCTCCCTCTTCAAGGCATATAACCGCATTCTCTACACCGCTTGGCCTATATGAATGGAGATATCTTCCTTTTGGCTTAAAGAACGCTCCCGCTACATTTGTCAGGTTAACTAGGCTATTATTGCACGGCATCAAGGACGTGCAATCATATATTGATGATATATGTGTCCATTCTTCAGACATGACTTCTCACTTACTTACACTCCAACAAGTCTTTAATCAAATCCTTCTTTTTGGACTTACTATCAAACCTTCCAAGGTTGAAATAGGCTATAAACAGATAGACTTCTTAGGTCATAGGATGTCCGAAGGGAAACTATTGACAGATGATAGAATCGTACCAAAAATTCTGAACCTGCAAGTTCCAACTACAAAGAAACAGGTCAGAAGCCTTTTAGGTCTCATAAACTATTATGTCTAGTTTATACCAAACTGGGCAGAACTCACATCAGTTTTTTTCTAATCTGTTGACAAAAGATCAACCAGAGAAATTTTGTAAGAGTATCCGCTTAGAGGATGTAATGTGCAAATTGAAATCAATTTTTTCTAACCCACCCGTATTGAGATTACCAAACATAGATATACCTTTTATTCTGACCACAGATTCGAGTGACCTTTTATTCTGACCACAGATTCGAGTGCTATCGCAATTGGAGGATGCCTGATGCAGGAGTATCAAGGCGTAAGACATCCAATGTCAGTCGCAAGCTGAAAAAGGCAGAAATCCGTTATTCCACAGTTGAGTTGGAGGCATTAAGTCTACTTTTTTGTATGCGTCGTTTATCTAAGTTCCTCTTAGGTTCCCATTTTGTTGTTTTGACCGATAATGCGCCACTGCTGGTACTTGAACAAGGCACCCCTAAGAATCATCGATTAGCAATATGGTGTCTTCTACTTCAGGATTTCGACTTTGAAATCCGTCACATAAAGGGTACGGATAATATTATTGCTGACCTATTATCACGGCAAACTAATGCACCAGCAGACTAACACTATGCACATTAATTAGTCGCCATATAATAAGCTGTGATATTTTAGTCTGTTGCATATAACAGTGTACCTTTACACTTACTGTAGAACTGTGATTCAGAAGTATCAACGCCTAAGTGAATAATCTGTTTATAACATTCACGGACATGAAACTTTGAGAACCCTATATTGTATTAAGCCATATTAGCAATTGGCAATGCTTTAAAAACAATCCGAGCGATATATAATATCTATAAAGTTATTTCATCAACCAAGGAACTTAAAGTCATCGTGTAAAGATTAAGAACTCTGCATACTCGCTATTTCAAGGAACTTCGCAAACTACCGGAATAGAACTACGACATACAAAAGACAGCTATACGAACTGTTAACATTGATGGCACAACACACGGACAACAGGAGGACAACACACACATCGTCGTTGGAGTTAACTAATTTACTATTAGTTAATATGTATTACATTTGTATTTGATTATATATATAAAATATGTCAACACGTAACTTGTATATTTTCTACCATAATATATTACAAACATTTTCACTCATAGTTGAAATATTCTTCCAATACAATTTTTCTATTTAAAGTTATAAAACATTTTTTGATTACAAGTACAAAAAGTACTTGCTACCGTAAAGGGAACATATCGCCTAATCCATTTTTCTAAGGGCAGTAAGACTTACCTCAACTTTATTTGTATATTTTAACAAAATACTATTTTGGATGAAAGATGTACGAATGAGAGAGCGAATGAATTAAATGAGAGAGCGATATACTGAGCGGACAAATTGTACGAAAAACGTATTTATTTTAATTTGTCTGCGTTTTTCATGTAAAAATGTACTACCTGTCTAAATTGTTGATACATGTTTAGTATTAAATACACTAAATCTAAGTATCACTGTTTGAATGCCCTGATCATGCATTACACAGATTGGGTAATTCATGACAGAGGATATTCCAACTCTTGACGCTTAGAAGTAAACTACACATCACCTACACACATTGAGCACACACTTTATACATGAACTAAGACATACTCAAAACTGAACACTAACAATTAAAACACAGTCAGTTTATTATAGAAAGCAACATATCAGTCAATACACGAACAAGCAAACAAGAACATACGTAGTCAGATGGGATAAAACAACAGTATAACTATATATTCAGCAGTATACAACATACGGAAGTAAAAATTTATCGAAATACACATGCAGGACAAGATTTGCAAGTGTACTTAAATAAGCCAAGACAATGTGTCTTGTTAAAACTCTCTTACACAGAGTTTTATATCTTGGTATCATATGGATACTTGAGAAGGGCGCGGTTGCAAAAACAACTGGAAACGTCACGGAACTTCGGTCAGATAAGCATGTTTAAGAACATAGAAGAGAAAGGAGACCTCTTCAGCAATCATCTTGAAGTGATGTTTGGAAGAATACATGAGTTGTTGATGCAGATGTATAGGTTACCAAGTTACTATCCACCAAACTACAAACACCTTCTTCATGTGATCCTGTGACAGAATTAGTACAAAACTAATTACCATATAATAACCCATCAAAGCTGGGGGGGGGAGGGGAACTCCTGTCACAGTCTCACATGAGGGCGGTATTAACATAAAGATAATAGAGAGTGGAGAAGGGATAGAACTCCAGCTAAAGGGAAAGAACCGAGTCACTCGGAGACTCGAATAACCCAGAGCCTTCTCGAAGGACCGGTCAGCGTGTCCACAGCCCCGTGGACACCGATGGAGCCCGCCGATTGCGGGGTCCACGAGAAACTCGGAGAGAGAGTTACCACCCGTGTCGGATTGCGACACGTGTGGAAAGGCAGACACGGACTGGACATCGGAGAAGCAACAGGGCTTACCTTAAGGGGGACTTGATAGCTTAAAACCCAAGTGTATTTAGGGGTCTTACGCATACGTTAGATAGCTGATAGAGTTGTTGTAATAATCATGTATTATTGCTTTATTGTAAACTCCTGTGATACGCAACTCGAGGGTTGTTGGCTGCGAAAACCTTTCTTCGCCAGCTTAATGTAACATAATGTAAATAAATGGTGTTAGATTGTATCTGAACGGAGTTTGTTGCCTGTATGAGCCCGAGTTTCATTCCCCTATGTATCTAGGACGGTGACAGTAAGCAGGACATGATTGATACAGGCATTGATAATGCACATTGGGAGCACGTCGCCGCTGAACGTGTTGCATGGAGGGCAACTATCAGAAATGGAATAAAGACAAAGGAGAAAATGATTGCAGATAAAGCACACACAGAGAGTGAGAGACGTAAGATGGTGCAAAATGGTGGAAATGACCATGTTTTCACATGCACCTACTGTGGGCAAACATTTGCAGCAAGAATTGGCCTTACCAGCCACACTCGCCACCGCCATGGATCGTAGTTATTAAGCCTTTTTGAAGCACAATGTACCAAACTATCGTCTGTCAAGACGGAAAGGTGCCAATGATGTTCTGCCTGTCAATGGCATTCTTTGCATTTCCCCCAGAAACCATATCACCACTTTCATTAGATGTTTCTCGGCTTGCCTGCTCATTGCCCACGTCCCACTAGGACTTTAACTAGGAAACTATTAATTCATTTTCTGAAACAATACAGTCATTGCCTACGTCTCACTAGGACTTTAGCTAGGAAACTATTAATTTAGTTTCTGGAACAATTCACTCACATCACTATCACAACGGACAGCTACGGTAACGCATTGACTAGCGCGCTTGCTCGACTTTTGATGAACACTGACCCTGACTCCAAGGTCGACCGAATTAAAATAGGTCTCAGGAAATAGTTTGGAGGACAGAGACCGCCGGCGTGACTCTGACAATATCAGCCACCAAGTGCCGATTGGTCTATACAAATCATACCTAGGACCCGTGATAGCATAGTGGCTAGGAAACTTGCCAATCTGCCCTGTGGTCATCGATTGCATTTCACATCTAGGCATATTTCACATCCAGACGGCCACCCAAACTGAAACGGGTATGATGATTTGTCTTATAAATAAGGTTTGACGTGAAATTACCACATCAGGTCAGTGTTTGACCAATCTTGCAGTTGGGTACTGGCCTTATGAAGATTGCTGTCGTAAGATTCAAATTAAAATTTGATGATCTTATGAAATTTGATGCTGTAGCATCCAATATTAAACTTTCAGGCCTTATGAAACTTGATGTTGTAAAATCCCTGTTAAAACGTGATGTCCTTTTAAAGATTAATGTTGTAATATCCCAGATAAAAGTTAATGACAAGGTTATGAAACTTGATAGTGTAAGTCCCCATATAACACAAACTGACCTTATGATGCACATAAATGAGAACCTGAGCAGCAATAATTTCGGAACACACATTTCAAGCATCTGTTTAATAATGAACAAACTTCTAATCCTTCTGCTAACGGACGGTTCTATCTTGTGTTACATAATTATTCCACCAGAAACTGAACGAGAATGCCACTTGCCACTAACTAGTGCTTTTATTAGATAAATTAATTTGGGCGTTTAAAATAAAGAGGGGTGCTCCGTGGCGAAGTGGTCAAGCCGACTGGCACTCCGAAGGTTGTGGGTTCGATTCTTGGCTACGTCTTTCGGTTCACGAGTGCATTTTTCTCAGAGACTCCTGGGGGTCGTCGCTGGAGCTACGGAGTTCGTGCTGTTTGCGATGCTTTCTGCAGGTCGCCCTGCGGAAAGTGACCGAGCCATATGGGATAACACCCGGGGCAATGAAGTCGATGCTCTCGACTTGTAAGACTTTTAAAAAAAAAAAATTTAACGAGAAAGTAATAGAGACAGAATAAGCGTATTTATATGATTTTGTGTTTAGAATGAAAGCTTCAAGGGGGGATAACAGCAGGGGGATGGATCTAATTCCATCCGATGCTATCCCATCATGCTATGTCTTCGTTCCACAGCGCGAGCTGTGAAAACTGTCGCACGGAGCACGAACTCCGTAACACTATCAACGTCACCGTGAAGACTTCGAAAAATGTGCACTTGTGCTTGCTTGCTTGCTTGTGTTCGTTGGCTTGAGCTCCAACGCGAAGTCCTGTATGTCGGATGAAGGCATCCTGTTGTCCAACATCAGTGTGATGTCATTAGGACCTGAGTTTTTCGTGAGTATCCGTTGTCCCATGTCTGGCTTATTGGTGTGCAGACTGGTGGTTCCTCGCCGTACAGGCAGACACTCTCCGACTTCGGAGGAATCGGCGATCCTACTGACTTTAGCCAGGACCCCGAAGGGACCTGTTGCCCAAGACCCTCGACGAGGACGCGTCAATAGGTCTTGGCCAGTATATAACCCGGCCCTGGTGCCTAGGAAACACCTCTGCGTCCCTGTGCACTTGTAAATTGAATTCCGGAGTGGACAAATTAAGCCTTGACATGCTGAAGGTGTGGCAGGCAGCCTGACCACCTCGTTGCGGAGACCTTGTTTTTTTAGATGGAACTTGGCAACACAAAATGTGTTAGTCTGGCGTGTGAGTGAATCAGTTACATTGTCAGTTCAGCCACACTGTTCACTTGCCTTGTCGGTTCACGCACATTGTCAAGTCAGTGAATTTGCTGGACAGTAGTAATAATGACTTGCGCGAAGACGTGGATTAAAGAGAAAAAGGGTGCGCAATTTGTCGACTACACATTATCGCCTGAGTCCATCGGAATCCAGTGGCAAGACAAGTCACAACGACTGTAGACGAATACAGGTGCAATGGATGACCAGGAAGCTCTACGTGCCTTGCCGTGCTCATTACGTTCCCCAACGCTTTGCCGGTAAACGCCGCCTTGCCCGTTGAATCATCAATGATTTCTTCCGCGCAGTCTGCCGAATCCTGTCTTCACTGGGTAAGCATACCCTAGTTCACCGATAAGTTTGACGCCGAATCGGTTAACCTCGCCTCGTTTTGCCGGCCTGTCACAGGCGTTATTGGTGGGGGGGGGGGGGGGGTGGAGGAGGAGAGAAGAGGGCGCTGTAAAGCACATAGTAAGGTCAAAATGTGCTGCAGAGCAGTACAGAGCAGGTATAAAACATTTAGTTTCAAAGAGAAAGCTAAAATTATTAAGAGCGCTGTGATAAATGGTTACGTTATATGTTCGTTATGTTCCATTTTAGTATGTTAGATATCCGTTATGGTATGTGTTCGTTATGTTACAAGTTCTTTATGATTCATTTTATTATATTAAATATCCGTTATGTTAAGTGTTCATTATGTTACATGATCGTAATGTTAATGTTCGGTATGTTACTTTGGTGTTTCCACTTTGTCGTGGTGGGGAAGCTTGAGTTTCTCAATGACCCCGAGAGCTATGCCGGCGGTAGCGTAGCTACCAGCAGGGCCTCCCAAGCCGGACAGGTCAAAGGGTAGAGAACAGACAAAGAGAAACACCCTAGTCCTCCAGGTTGGGGGTTGAAGCGTGGGGTTAACATCCCCACCTTTGTAAAAACCATTTTGTTACGAAACAGATACATAAGCCTCGAATTCGGACTGACTTATGTGGACAACGATCTTGGAACTTTAAAGGACTTTTGAGATTTGGAACATGGAATGTACGAACAATATATTGAGCTGAACGGCCGAAGAACTAACCCGGGAGCTGGTTGAATATCAAATGGATATAACAGCAATTCAAGAAATAAGGTGGTAAGGAGAGGGTACATTAGAGCAAAATGGAATGATTATAATATATGGAGGAAACACCCAAAATAAACATGAATTAGGAACAGGATTTGTCATCAAAAAAGAGTTATGGGGGAACGTTCTAAACTTTAAAGCTGTTAATGACAGGATTATTAAATTACGAATAAAAGGTAAATGGAAAAATATAACGATGATTAATGTACATGCACCTATTGAAGAGAAAGAAGATGATATTAAAGAAGACTTTTATAATGATCTGGAAGATGTCATAGAAGAAACCCCCAAACAGGACATCCTGATTGTGCTGGGAGACTTCAACGCAAAAATAGGTAGAGAGCAAACTCATAAAAAAGTTGCCGGTATGGAAAGCCTACATACAACTTCAAATGATAATGGATGGAGAGTCATCAACCTAGCAGAAGACAAAGGACTGCAGATCAGCAGTACGAGACTGCAAAGAAAGGATATACATAAATAATCTTGGAATTCATGTGACAAGAGAACCTATAATCAAATAGATCAAGTTTTAATTAACAACAAATATGCATCAAACATACAGCAAGTCAGAAGTTATAGAGGAGTTGAGTGCCACAGCGACCACTTCCTCGTTTTGGCAAAATTTAAAATAAAACTTAAGAGAGCTTTCTATACTAAATTACAAAGGTTACACCCAACATATAACGGAGAAAAACTACAAGACATTACAGTCAAAGAGAAATTTACAGATGAAATAAAATGTAAACTTGAAATTCTACAAAACCCGTTGGAGGAAAGCGTTGACTAAACTTGGTTGAACATCAAGAATACAATTCAAACTACCGCAGAAGAATGTCTCGGTGTGTTAGCCACGCATAGAAAGAACAGATGGTTCAATCAAAAATGTGAAGAAGCAGTCATTAGGAAAAAGAATGCCAGACAGTTATGGCTAAATGACATCAACAACATCCAAAATGAAGAGCAATATAGAACTGAATGTAAAGAGGCTACAAAAATAGGAAGCGATAATATATGAGCAATATAATCAAAGATATGGAAACTAATCACCAGAAAAACGAATCCAGAAAGTTTTTTAAAGAATTGAAGTCGAACGAACAAACGAACGAACGAACAAACTTTATTTTCGAAGGGTATCAAATTGGCAAGCAGGTCCGACTTACATTCGGCCCTTCCAATCACTCATCTTTCGTTCATCAGTGCATAGTGCATTCACATAGGAAAAAAACATTGTCAAATGAATGTTGTAAGCATAAACAATGCATGTTACCATGTTATGAGACAAATCCCCCACCACCCACCCATGTATCCATCCGCGTGTCCCCCACACACACATCACCACCCAACCACACACATACCCACAGGCACATACATGACCCCATCCATCCAGACATCCCCCTACCAACACATCCCAAACAAACCCCCACATACATCATCTCCCTACCCACACACACACATCTCCCAGCCATCACACATCCCCCACAACACATCCCCCACCCACCCACACACCCAGGCACACATGCATGCAACCACCCATCCATACCCACCCACACGCCCACATCCTCCACCCATCCCATAACCTACCAACACTCACCCACCCACATATTCTCCACCACCCATCCACACACCCCCAAACACTCAGCCAAACACACATCCCCCAACCATATTTCCAACACCCACACACACACATATTCCCGCCAACTCACATATCTTGCACTCACCCACACACAAAACCGGAACCCACCCACACATCCCCCACTTGCACAGATATCACCCACCACACAATCTCCCCCACCCACACATCCCGCACCCAGACATTCTCTCCGTCCCCCAACCTACAGACACTCACCCTCCCATACATCCTCCACCCACCCACTCGCCAACCATCCCACCCCAATCTGCAAACCCCAATCACACATCCCTTAACTACACATCTCACCACCCACACACACACACACACACACACACACACACACACATCTCCCCACCTATACACACATCCTCACCCATCAAAACATTCATCATCCAAAAACACACATCAACCACCCACACACACCTCACCACCCACATATACCCCACCCACATACATCCGCCTTCTCACCCACATACACATCCCCCACCCATACACTTATCTCTCACACACATCCACCCACTCACGTACTCATCCATCAACCACTCACGCCCTCACATCACCCACCCACCAAACAACACATGCATCTCTCATCTACCCTCCCATCTACACACACCCCAACCACCCAGCCAAAAAAACATCCCCCATCCTCACATATATCCTTCATCCACCCACACATCCCACACCTCCCCCATCCCACACAACACCCCATCCATAAACGCATCCCCCCACACACATCCCCCCACATGCATTCCCCACACACATCCCCGCCCACACAGCTCTCACCCACCCACACATCCCCCACCTACAAACATCCTCAACGGCCACACATACATCCTCCACTCACTCACATTTATCCCATCAACACTCACACATTCATACCCACAGAGACATATCCCACTCACAGACACACCCCACACCCATCCCCCACACCCATCCCCCACACCCATCAGTAACCCACACACATCTCCCACACACCCATTCACCCACATAAATACACATTTCCTACCCACACCCCCAACCAACCAACACCCACATACTTCCAACCATTCTCCCAAATATCCCCACCCACACACACATCCCACACACACACACACACACACACACACAATTCCCCACTGCTGGGGAGGTTATCTGGCATAATATGTAACGTACGCTCGAATAGAAATAGTCCAGAGGTGCCGACAACTGTCCAGCAATGAAGTAACGGAACTTGAATACAAGGACTCACAAGAAGGCTGACAAACAACTTGATGTGGCTACGTTTATTAGCCAATATTCTTGAGTAGTATTCAATCAGGTAATTAATACATTTCAATAAAATCTCGATCGGGTCTGTAACAGTCAGACAGGACGATCACGATAAAATATCAATAATAACTGTTGAAGACACTACTGAGAACTATCGCATCAATCGTATTGCAGTCCTTCATTTTCTTCTGTCTATCCAAGGTTACTGACGTGTGACATGCTCAATCTCATTTCTAGATGTCGGCATCTGTTCAAAAGTAGTCATCCTGATATAAAAGCTGCCATGATTCTGGTTCTCCTTTCTAATATATATTAGCCATTAATAAAATTGCCCTGCCAGAAAATAGCTCAATGTATTGGAGATAACTTGAACGTGCTGCTTCCCCAGTCAGCTCAATGATCTGAATGCCGTAGCTATTGACAAACAAAACTGACGTGATCTCCGTTACATGTCAGCTGCCTAGTTATCTATATCTTTGGTTCTGGAGTTTTGTTCCCTCTTATTTTTGCGTCATAGGCTGCACTACGACTTGGCACCTACCGACCACACATCCCTTCACCCATTAACACATCACGCATCAACCCACACACATCCCAAACACACAACCCCTCCACACATACATTCCCCTCACACACACACACATCCCTCACATACACACCCACACACATATCCTCACATCTAGCCACATACATGATGCCTCACATGATCACTGAAACTAACAAGAACAAACTCCCACACTTTACACACGGTTGAGACACTGACGATTGTCGTGAGCATTCTCGGAAAAATTGTAAGAAATGGAAAAAATTTTGTACATATACATTGTGTAGCATAACAAATTGGTGATGCAATTCAACTCTCTCTCTCTCTCTCTTCTCTCTCTCTCTCTCTCTCTCTCTCTCTCTCTCTCTCTCTCTCTCTCTCTCTCTCTCTCTTTCTCTCTCACTCACTAACACTCTTACTCACATTACAGTAATGTTATATTATACATGATAAAATCAAGTGGCATACGTACAAAATGATAATGTGAAAGATGAAAATACACAAAAAATATGGAATGGCATGTTACAGGACATGCGTGCACTCAACTCTCTCTCTCTCTCTCTCTCTCTCTCTCTCTCTCTCTTTATTACACACACACACACTCACATTCATTAACTCTCTCTCTCTCCTCTCTCTCTCTCTCTCTCTCTCTCTCTCTCTCTCTCTCTCATACTCCCTACCTCTCTCACCCACTCTACAGTGATGTACATGTGTTCATGTTATAAATTATAACATCAATTGGCATTCAAAATGGTAATATGAACACGAGAATACACACAATATATGGAATAGCATGTCACATGATATGCGAGCGCTTAAATCTCTCTCTCTCTCTCTCTCTCTCTCTCTCTCTCTCTCTTTCTCTCTCTCTCTCTCTCTTCTCTCTCTCTCTCTCTCTCTCTCTCTCTCTCTCTCTCTCTCTCTCTCTTCTCACCAACACACACCCATAGACACTCACAAACAATGCGCGCACAAATACACACACACTAACAAATCCATTCTTCCACTGTCTCTCTCTCGTTCTCTCTCGTTCTCTCTCTCTCTCTCTCTCTCTCTCTCTCTCTCTCTCTCTCTCTCTCTCTCTCTCGCAATCACTATTTCACCCATTTTGTCACTCTCTCCATCT